>JAVIAB010000041.1:45900924-46500924 GCA_032433765.1 Megaustenia siamemsis | reverse complement strand
ATACAGCGTAAAAATAAACAGGACAAATCTGAAACAAGTGGAACGCGTTTAATACTTGGGCACAAATAATATCATCCGATGGAAGATGCACCACAGAAATAAAAAAGCAGAATAGCTCAAGCCAAAATAGCATTTCAGAAAATGAAAAACGTCTTATGCTAAAGATATATGTCAAGAGGCGTGAGAAAGAGAGTTCATCGGTGCTATATAGAACCAATTCTGATCTATGGAAGTGAATCAAGGACAGTAGAGAAACGAATGAAAAGATCATTAGAGGCCACAGAGATGGTATTTCTCAGAAGAATGTTGAAAGATTTATGGACAGCTAAAAAGACCAACGAGGAAATTCTCAAAGAGGCCACCACAAAATGGGAGCTCCTAAAAACATCAGAAAGAAACAATCAACATTTTTCGTGCACATCATGAGAACAGGAAAGCAAAAATACTCAGTTACCACTAGTAAAATCAGAGAAAGATAAATCATGGGCGACAAAGAGATAAGATACTAGATACCTTGGTGTCATGGCATGGGAAACTGTCAACAACAGAACTGATACGATGCACCGTCGATAGAAAATTGTGGAAGGACATGATCGCCTACGCCATTCGGTACGGCACATGACGATGATAATGATAGCGTTTGGAATACCGAGATAGGGTCAACGTAAAAAACGAATGGACTCAAGACTCTTTACAAGTTTACAGAGTGCACCAAGCCCAATGTGGTAGGGAACACAGTTTAATGAGAAAAATTCAGACTAGCAGTTGAAAAGTAGACATCCTCGACCTGATGATTAATTTTTAATTTATGAAATTCGTCACAAAAAGTTATATTCGTTATTATTATTATTTTTGTGTGTTTATTATTATGTACCAATATTGGTGGCATCGTTACAAAACGCCATGTCTCAAAATTTCACCCATAAAGGTTCCACGTGTAGAATGGCAGATAGATCAATTAATGAAGCGCCAATATGACAGACACAATCGCTAATGAAACTCATGTTCTATTCACTGTTGCCACAGAGCTGGAACTAAACGAAAAAAGGACAGTGTATAGATCTCATCGTTTAGGGACCTTGCAAACAATAGACTGTTGTATCGATCCCCACCCCATTTTTCATGACTAGCAAAGACTTGCGTGAGTGATCATAATGTACAAACCTACCATGGAGTTGTCTAAATCATTTTGAAAGGGGTTATTTCACAGCCAGAAAAGCGGGCGTTACTGGTATATATAGCAAGTTTGTAAATTCATACGAGCCGAAAACAAAAAACTCCACCAGAGAGAAAGACGTGCATATAATTTCTATTGGTTTTGGTTACTGGTTAACACAGTAGGCTTCATTGCATTTCCCGAAAGGTAATGAAATCTATTCAGCAGATGATCAGGGTATGTCTGTTGACATTTGCCAACACTGAAGAGCCATGTCAGTTAACCCACTGGCTGGACCAAGAAATAGTATATTACAGCAATATTCCATGGTGTGGGGACATAGACACTGGAGGAGCTGCTTTTATGACCAAATGGTGTTCGTTACAGTATTTATAAATATATAAAACATATCTTTCTGTCAATGTAAAAAGGAACTCTTGAAATTGTATGAATGAAAAAAAGACATTAGAGGACGATCAGAATTTTAAGTATGCAAAATATTCCATATATACTTACAGACATGGCGTTATGAAACTCTTTCAATAGAGCAGTGTGGTGCAACCTTATGTTACCGGAGGATCAAACACAACGACCTGCAAGGACTCGCGGGTCATCATATATATATATATATATATATATATATATATATATATATATATATATATATATATATGTGTGTGTGTGATTGCGCGCGCGGTTTTTTTCGGGGGTGGGGGGGTTTCCCTTCAGCTGGATCAGTTGTATATTGTTTAGAGAATTTAGTGCGCTGCAGCGTGTTAATAATGCTTCTGACACTCATCAGTAATGAGATTATGCTATCCTGAACGCGAGAGACAACATAAAAACAGCAAATTTATACATGAGGAACATTTTGTTAAATCTTTACTAGAGGGATTGGTTGAAGACGTTGTTGCGCAAGAAGAGAATGACAGTGCAAATTATCCAAAAATAGACGCACAAGTAAAGTTTTAAATTAAGAGATCCACTGAGGACGGCGTTCATTGTGTAGTCGGTCCCATTTCCGAATCAACAAGAGATGTTTTATTAACGAAATAATACGTTACAATAATTTTTAAAAAAGTAAAGTACCCCCGTCACGCCAAGTGGCGTATAGGGAATATGGTGGCCATAAATTTTACAGACCTTCAGCATATGATTTTTGGGGTAATGTGGTCGGTATTACGCCCGTGCCGCTTCACTTTCCCAGAAAAAAAATCCGGTACCCATTAAAGGCTGGGTGAACCCGGAAGCCGTCGGTTGGGATCGAACCCTGCCCTTGTCCTTTGTAGTCCAGTTCACTAACCACTGAGCTATCGCGGCTCACACGTTACAATAAGCTAGCTATAAATACAAACTCTTCAAGCTATGTAACCTCTTTGTGAAAGCTGGTGTGTATCCGCGGTGGTGTCCGAGAGGGAACAAACCAACAATCATTGGATCTTATAGTCAGGATTCAAACTAATATTCGCTTCCGCTCTGCAGTAGAGATGTTGTAAATAAGCAAAACAAAAGCAAAATACACAAGGGTAAATTATGACAAATAATAATTGAAGACAAGACCTGACTGCTTACCCTAGGAACTCACTAACTTTGGGGAAGTAAAAAAAAAATTAGGAAGTAATTCAAACATTTAGAGAAAGAACAAATAACACAATAAATACTACTTCCTGGTCTACATGCCGTTTCAGAAAACAAAAAAATATAATTTGTAGGTAGGGGGATTCTCCATAATTTTTTTTTTCATTCTTCATTATTTATTTATTATTTAATAGACGAATAAATAGTACTGTTTGGTCTACGGAATAGGAAATCTTCTGGATTACATTAAAGAGTTTTAACACAGATGTACAAATGTGTTACATTTTTCCTTCACAATTTCTGCACAAATAGAGCCGTAGAAATTAACTGAATCGACATCTGATAAAAATAATTTACTTTTTACTGAGAGAATCGACTAAGGCAAGAAATAGTTAAACACTGGTGCGCGAAATTAAATTCAAACCGGATTTCTTAAAAGTATGTTAAAGTATACAATAAGTGTTTCCTTTGTGTTACACGCATACACACTTCAAAATAAAATGCTTTGGACGTGGTGCTAACAAAAATAAGAAGGGAACGTAAACATTAAAGTGAGGAAAACAGTAAGGATAATTACAGCAAGTGTTAATATCGAACATCAAACATGCCTTCACAACAGATTGAAGTACTAACTTTACAACACCCTAAGGATTGGAATCACTGATGAATGTAACTGTGGCACAGGCAAAAATGACATTTGAACATTAGTTACCCTACATATGATGAACAGAGAATGCTCTTGTGGCCATCACCGATGCCATACCGAGATAACTTGTCACCCGCCTAGAGTTGACGAAAGCTTTCTGCGAACTTATTAATATTGACTTTTAAAGGTGTACCAAGAAAAAAAAAACACAGCAGCAATCCTTCGATGTCTTCTTTCCACTAATCTGTGTCCTAATTGTAAAAAAAAAAGATCTTTAATTATTTTTTTTAAGAATAATAAATATTCTACGGCTATTTTTTTTAAAATTAAATAAGAGTAATAGAAATTGTGTTAGCTTCTAAGAAATGCTAGTTTTCTAATGTTGTAGTCATCATACCGTTCCAATTTTTGTTTTAAAAAAAAAGACGTCCGGTGACATATATATTATATCTGATATCGGGTCGTAGAGGATAAAAATTGCCACATTTGGGGATGACGCGGGTCGTAGAAGATAAAAATTGCCACATTTGGGGGATGACGAAATGAGCGCTGACGCTCCCCTAATAGAGTAAACTAATCCGTACATTCGGCTTTGTAGGTGTATTTTATACTGTTAAATATAGACTTTTGTGAAAAGTAAATGTAAGAAGCCATTCAAATGTTTTATTTGTTCTCACTGCAATGAGTGGATGAATGAATACACGAATTTCAAGTGCTACCGAACGCAGAAATATATACAAAACTATGCAGAACTATATTAAATGAGGCTAAAGTTCATGACCCGGTTTGAAAATAAAAAACGCAGGTGCAAATTAAGTCTTTCATGTTCAGTTGTAATTGTAAGTAGAAATGAATATGCCAAATTTATCATTAAACACACCCCCCCCCCCCAAACCCTTATTTACGTCTTTATAAATAAATGGTTGATAATGTTAGTTAGTTATACTGCACGTTTATAAAATAATAATACGAAACGCGGCTACTATTACTATTATGTAATGTAAGACTATCATAATTATGAAACAGAATAAAAAAGTAGAAAATATAACTGAAGGTAGAAGACCAACCACTCGATTCTTTATTAGTAAGACTTCATGGTGACTTCATTCTATGAAATGCAGGGCCTGGCATAAATCAAATCTATATGGTACACACTTTATTTATTTCGTTATACTGGAAATTCGTTTGATTTTTTCAAACAGCGCTGTGGGTAGTTGAACGTGTTAATAGTAAGCTAACTAAAATTTTAGACATTTCTGTACAAATGTGAATTAATGTCAGGACAACATTTCTGCATATGTCACCGAACGGGTTCCAATAAGTCACAAGCATGGTCTGCTTTAGATAGGCACACCGGGCTGAAAATAAAACCGGAAAACCTCCAACTAGCGTGACGTTTTCAGCTATGTGAGCTATAGAAGGCCGACGTCATTCTCCCCAAACCGCCCCTGCTCGCAGATCTGAAAACGTCACGCTAGCGTGAGGTACCACGGAGGTTCCTTTTCAGCCTACGTGTCTATCCAAAGTAAGCCATGGTCACAAGGTAAACTATTTCCAAAACGTCAAAAAATGAAAGGATTCTTGAACGACACGAGGTTAAAAGGTTTTTCTCTAAATGCTGACAAGGAGAACGAGTTCATGTGTCCCGCAATTAACAATATGTCACAGTGGAGTTCACATCTGTCATAAATATAATCTTTTCTGTTGCACGGTAAAAATGATGTTATTTGTCACATATTTGAGGCATTAGAGTAGGCTTTTAACCGTCCTAACTGGTAAAGAGCACAACTTAACTAAGAATACTATTGCTTCATTTATAATATTTCAAAAAAATTAAAACATTTACGATTTTATAAGAAATTACCAATTTGTATAACCCTTCCGTATTGATGCTTATATTAACAAATAACATGAAGAAAATCTAAATTAAAACATACCATGTTTATGCATAAATAGCAAACTACAAATGACCTCTGTATCTTCTATAAACAACTTTACAGAATAATCTGACATTCACCAGCAACTTGTACTAGGATTATGGAGCAAATTATGGCATGATAGACAACTCGCACCATGATTACTCTTACAAATCTTAGATTAATAGGACAGTTACAAGAGGGAAGTGAAGGCATACGCCATGTCATTAATACAGAACTCATTGCTGTATGAAATGCAGAAACAGGCAGCTGCCTGGAGTTGTCTTTCTTGCACTAAATACAAAAATAATTTTCAAAAGGAGGTAATAATTCAGTGGATTTACGTGTCCTGCATTATTCGGATTGTTTTGGCAATTGAGTATTATAAGCGACACAGTGAGTTATCAAGATAAATTATGGTAAATTAGCATACGCCTTTATAGAGATCAGTGTGTATGCCGTGAGTATAAAATATAGTAAGAATTGTTACGTATTAATGAGTAATGGATTTATATATATATATATATATATATATATATATATATATATATATATATATATATATATATATATAGTGTATGTAAGTAAAAATAATTTTCAAGGCCAGCGGGACAACAAAAATAATACAGCTATCAGTCTAATATACCATCATGTGTTTAATTATGCGGGAATTAGCAAAATGATAAGAGCAAATCGAACAAAGTAAATTACTGTCATAAAATTATCTAGGCTTCATATTAAGCGCATAATTTAAACAGTCAACGATCGATGTTTTTTTTTTCATTATATTCAATGTCAATGGAATTCGTATTAAAATCTTTGTTACGAAGGTAAAGCTAGGAATTAGCTGGTGAAACATTAACATCTCAATAAAAACATTTAAAAGTCTATGCACTCGAGTTAGACTAACATTTTAAAATATCAAAGAATAAATGTTATTACGTCACATATGAGGTAAAATTAGCCTTTGAAATTATGATGTTCAACTAACCACAGTTTAATAAGTGCAACGCGTTGATACTTCGCGGTTTTTAATTTCAGAATTCAAAGAAGTCATGCAGCCCCCACATATCGTCGCGGTTTACATTTACTAACGTGGGTACTTGAATGCCAGTTTTCAGACTGACTATATCACCAAATAAAGGTATTTTGAAGCACATAATTTACAGAGCAACATTCTATCTAACCACAAGGTCAGCTCAACATATCTTTATCAGTTCAGTGCCCATTTATCAGCACTTAAGACAAGATTATGTCAGTCCTGGTGCGACAGATTTCAAGATCGTTGAAATATGTCCGTGTAGCTGCAGATAACGGGCGACTGCAGATAACTGGGGAGACAAAAAATTACTTTGAATTCAGAAATAGCACCTCAGTGAAATTGGTTGGTACGTTAAGGAAGTTACATGCAGGTGAACCAAGTACTATTTGATTCACCCATGACTGTTTCATGCATCTTCCCAAGCAGTAACGCTTGATCGGTTCAAGGCCACTGTTTGTGGGTAAAGTCTAGTCTGTACCAGGAACAGTTATTTGTAGAGCAATACACACAATCCTCCCTATATTTACCACCATATATTAATATAAATAATTACCCGGCCAAACGAATCTTCAATGAATGAGAGAAAAATATATGTTCTGACAGCGCATGGCCAGAAGAGGACAGCGGAGTTCCAATGACCACTATAAATCATTTCTTAGAATCTTCCAGGAACCACGATTACACGCGAAAGAGAGGGAGAGAGATCGAGCTCAGTGCCACAGTAAGTCACAGTCTAAAAGATACAGCTATAGAAATCGAAACTATCCGAATGCTGAACTACATAACTAAAAACATCAACCTTACTCAAAACTATAAAAGTAGAAAGGTACACCATATATTAAGAAATACGAAAGAACTACAAAATTTGTAATCCAGTGATTATGATACAGATCACCTTGATCTGTATATATAGCTTTTACTATATTCGCTGTAAGTGATTCTACAAAAACATAATATATCATTACTACACAGCAAATATAATTAATTACAGACAATTTGGTTCGCTAAAGATCACAATTATCTTCTAACTGCTGTCTATGTATATATGTGTGCCGGTGGTGTCTTGTGGAGATGGTGGGCATAAGTGGATACTTGCGATGAAGTAACTTTTACGATCAAATGAATATCATCGTCAAGAACAAACGGGATGAATCAGATTTTTAATATCATAACTTCATTATTATAGTTTATTATAGTTTAAGTAAGAACACCTAGAAAGATTTAACAGGGTCAGGAAACAACATAATATGACAATCAACATAAACAAGACAGAAATAATGACGGTATCAAAAGAAACACAAGACACCACCATTACGATAGATAGCAATATCCTAAAACAAGTGAATGAATTCAAATACTTAGGCAGCACCCTGACATATAACAGCTGCAAGCAACAGAAATAGACTCAAGATGTAACAAAGTCTGTCAAGTTATTGGACAGATCTCACCACTACTGTAGAAGAAAGAAGTAACGTGAGAAGCGAAACGAGCCATTTTTAACATTATCGTTATCCCACCGTTGTGCTACCCGTGCCAGTCATGACCTTAGACTCACGAACTATTTTTAAAAAATAACCACCACAAAAAATTAAGTGTGTGTTAGACGCAAGACAGGAACAGCCTAAGAGATAAGCTCAGAAATGAAGAGTTGCGAAAAAGAATAGGAACGGAACCAGTTATTGAATATATAAAGCGACAACAGATCAAGTGGTTCGGGCATGTAATAAGACACAAAGAACTAAATCTAACACGAGTCGCCAACAAGCGATACGAGAACACTAGACCAAGAGGCCAACCAAAAAAAAAAAGTGGATAAACGGAATACTAAAAACACTCGGAGGTATAACAGCAGAAGCTGTCAATAGAATAGCAAGAAACCGCGAACCATACCTCCCCTGACGCCGAAAGGCAAATGAGAAAGGAAAGAAAGACTCCAACCACTACCTTCCAACACGATTTTTAATTTCCCGATCACAGTCATTGAGCCACTGAGAGATGAGAAAGCATATGTTTAATAGTATGTCTTTGGATAAGCTATAGTTTCTGTCAAGACCTCCATCATCAAACTACTTATAGTCAAGGCACAAGCCTATTCTCCCCAAGCCTGAAACCCACGAGTTTCGCCTATGTCGAACAACATAACCATTGTTAATATGATTATTAAGTCAACCTCAAAAAATAAAAACCTGTACTTCGTATGCTTGTTCTCGAACTCTATTTTAAAATGACCAAACTGTAGCTGAATTTCTCCAAACACTGTTAGGATAAAAGAAATGGAGAAAAGAAAGTCAGCAGACCTGGTTTTAAACCCGACCTTTAATGAGAAGGCAGTTGTAGATTAGCTACTGTTGCTAAACAAATACAATTTGAGTCTACATCTGCAAGCTGAAAAATAAGAACATTGATCCGGTCGTCCTAACCAGACTACTCCACGTGTCTCGCAACATGCTTTTAGCAAACAAAAAAGCATTAACGGTTATAGTTTACTCAACCATATGGCAGATGAGTTTGTCGTTGCTTCGCTCCCATACACCTGTTCATGTTTCCTTACTTCCATTTATTCATCTATAAGTTCACCAATACATCTTTACATGCATTTCTGCATTTATCCATCAATTACAATTATAACCCATCCCCACACACTTATCCATCGATACTTCTATATTTAACTACCTACCTGACTTACTCATACTGTTTATCGATATATCTATTTACCTATCTGTTTGAATATCCAAACACTTAACACACATAACTAATTATGTATCCACCTGTCCACTCACAAATCCATTACATACCAGTCCTTTCATTATTTATATATCTATACACCATATGTCTGCAGAAAATGTTTGCCACCAGTCTGTCTGCTAGATTTCTTCTTTCATGATTTAAAATAAATACTAACATACTTTATCTTCCTTGTGCATGAAGCTTTCATGCTTCAAAACTCAAGTAACAAAGACACATCAGGTATGAAATTGCAAACGTTTAGCATTACCACAGAATCCTCGGCAAGCACTCAGGAACAAAGTTGACACCACACTGACCATGATAATTGGATACAACTAAATGTCTAGCGTCGCATTTAACCAAAATAAAAACAATATGAGCTCTATATTTATACGCCTAACGATGTGCTGTATCGTTCATATTTATATAGATGCATAAATGGAAGTTTGATAACTGAACAGTTTGATAACTAACTATACAGTGATAAATCTTTCTCAAGGTAAAAATTAATGCAAAACAATAATCCTCATTTACTTTTATAGTCAATCGAATTCGTTAACAAGTGTCATTTATTTAAAGGTAAAGTATGAGACTTGAATCGGCGTCTTAGCACGCGTGTTGTTACCCATATGTACTCGGCAGACAATCCAGAAGTATTCAGAGACTCCTGTCTAGTTTTGCCTCAAGCATCGTAATTCACGAGCGAGGCGCCATTCCTCACTTTCCCAGAGTGCTACCCTGGTATCAATTTCTGCCAGCAGCTGGGTCGACCGCGGGTGTATTTTTTTCCAAACAGGCTACCGAGGCCCCCCCCCCCCCCCCCAATTGTATCTTTGAAATTAGACTCTTCAACTGTAATCTCTAAGTATGACTTTGAAAATATAAGTTTAACATCTCGCGATGCTGCATCATATGATACAGATACATGAATCCTGTAAAATTACGCTATAAACGTGTGTATTATCCGACTCTCATTTTTAAATTTCTCTTTCATACAATCACTGGAAAGTGCTAACAGCGTAGTGAGTAACGATCTGACTTGCGATAATACGAATGCGTGATAGATACCAGTATGACGTTCTCCAATAAAAGTGCCATAGTCCGAATGGACAAGGTAATAACAGCGAGGAAGTACAACGAGCCCTTTACTTCAGAATGATGTGGCCTTCAGCTGTGAAATTTAATACTTCACTTTTTCATAGTGTTAAACATGGCAAAACATACTTTACCTTTTTTCACAACATATAAATTTCTCACGTAAAATTTGAAATATTCATCGCCCATTTTTATTCATTTTACCGCAACAAATTTCCCGAGTAAAATTTTCAGTTTTTGTCCGGCTGCTCGCTAAAAGTCAGAAAAATAAATAAATAACGCTGATAAAGTTGAAGGTCTACTTCAGGCCCATTTAAGACAACCACAACGCATTATTTGGCAGTTTCTCGTTTTCTCTCTTAGAGTGTGTCGCACACACCTGTTATGAAAAGCCAAGTTCAGGGCGGCATGCTCTACTAGTCTACCGTGTCTTCTTCACACTAGCACAGATACATTTGATTCGTTCGGCAAATGTTGTACTAACTCAACTCTGTAACTGCAGCTCTCTATGCTATTCTACTTTACCCCAACACTAGGTACCACGTAGATATTTATCCAAGCAATTCCAAATTTAATTTGACATTGCACATTCTTTAATAAGATCTACAAACCTTACTCCTCCATTCCAACTGTTTCCAAAGAACCCAGCCGATAACTTTCTCATCTTTTCGTTCATATAAAAACAGTTCAATTTTTTTTTTCTGAAGCCCTTTCTGTGGACATGGGACATGAAAATTATAGTGGAAATGTTGTTCCTTTATTGTTTATTTTCTTTATTCTTTATTTTGAATGTCAATTAACGCGCTAAAAAAAAAAAAGATAAATATTTGAAATGCATATTGTAAACTAAAACTTTGTCTTATCATGAAACCATTAAATGTCATCTTGATATCCATTTTAGTTTGGGATCAAAACTATATATCGTGATCACACAATATTATTTAATATAAACGCAGAGTTAATGGAAAAAAAAAACTACTGACTGTTACTTAACCATAAGTGTAGATACAATTTGCCTCATTTTTCATACATATTTACTTGTTCTACCGGGATCTCACTGCTGAACTCTAATTTTAATTTTATTTCCTTGAGTGATCCCAGTTCCCTCTTTTCAGTCTCAGCTATTTTAGGTCTCCCTAACAATCAAACTCCCTCTTTTCACATAACACTAAACCCTTAATTGGTAAATCCAGATATAACTCTCTTCCTCTCATCTCCTCTCTAGATCCCATACTCATAAGACTTCCCTAAATATTCCTAGCACCACATATCCTACCTCTGTATTATTAAGACCCCCTCCCCACAGTAATACCAGCATACTCTTTCCGCCTTCTAGATCCCAAAAACACTAAATTTACTTCACTCTGTTATCTCAACACTCTAATGGCAGCGATTTTGTCCAATTTGAGGAATCACTTTTCAAGAACAATAACAACAATTAATTACATCGCGTTTACGTGGGAAGCACGAAAACGGCATCAGACAGGCTCACAAAAAATAATAAAATCGTAATTGAAGTACGTGATTTCTCTTCAGAATTAACAGCAGCACTATATTAATGCAAACGAGAAACTCTTTTAAATACTAACCTCAAGGGTAAGGATTTTGGTGGGGGAGGGGGGGGGGAAAGAATCAATGCACTTCTAGTTTAGTCAAATGTTCATGCTTTCCCATTTCATTATTGTATAGAAATCAGAAAGTAAACATCAGCACTCAGACCTCGTGTCTGATCACCCATGAAAATCTCAGCCCAGTGCATAAACTCCGCAACACCATTGTGGTTTTCTGAGGCAAATAAAGAAAGCTAAATATAATTACAAAGATGGCTCCATGGGTAGGAATTTTACTATTTTTCAGTTAATCCTGACAGCGACATGCAGCCTGATATTTGGGATTTTCAACTGTCATTGATTCTTTTATGTAGTTAAATTTTAAAACAGGCTATTTTTTCCGTACCACTAAACGTAACGCATGCTGCTTTGAGCAATGATATTTCAGTTTCAAAGCTACTCCGCGACATACAAACTTTCTTGGTGTCTCTAGATTAATTATTCTGGAAGACTTATTATGACTTAGAACGGATCGGGCCTCGTCGAGAAACTGTTAAGACTCCCCCGAAATAGACGCCAATCGGTCAGACTTCTAAACCTAAAAGTGTCTGTCCACTTCTGTCGAACTCTTAACAATCTGTCTGGCGATAGTCTAATGCTTTCCATGTTTTGCCGCAAAGGAGGTCCTGTGTCTGTGTGAAGGCTAAGTCAAGTCTAGAGTCTCACCCTATGTTTGGTTTTGGGGTGGTTGCCTTCTCGGCTAGCGATCCGTTCAACCTCGTGCTGTCTTCTTTATATTAGACAACAATTTCCAATGTACAAAAACTGTAGAAAAAAATTATATATTTATATTTGTTTAAATATTGTCTTACTATTATCTTAAAGAGCACTACATAATACAGTTTGCCAATCAATAATCTGATACAAATGTTAAACTTGTGCACAACAGCCAAAGAAATCAGAAAAATCGTCACAACGGAAATGAAATGTCCGAGAAGATTACTGAACAAGATAAAATAATAAATGGCGATATCAGGAAAAGTATTGTGCTGGACATCAGCTCTGGATTACATTACTAAACAACATGTTTAATAGATTGTAGATGTAGCAAGATCACTGCCAGACAACATTATATAGTAAGCATTAACACTCTGAAGCAAAAATAAGGGTAAAAGGTAGACGTAGAAGATGGTGGATAAGTGAAATAACGGACACCATGATGAACACAATGCATAACATTTATTGGAACACTCAAGGGAACAGCGACGGAGAAAATGAAAGTATAATAATGATATGAGTTTGCTGACCGATCTCAGTGGAGTTTGGCCAGCCTCATAGGTTAATAACAAAGAATATGCTATATATAATAATATAATATACATAACTATAGAAGGCAGGCAACTAAAACGAGTAGAGGAATTCAAATACCTAGGAAGTCTAGTGACAAACGACAATTCACAAAGAGCAGAGATAGTCTCAAGATTCAAAAAAGCTTGTCAAATCATTGGACAGCTATCGCCGCTATTGTCCAACAAGAAAATAACTGTAAAGGCAAAACAGGCACTCTAAAATACAACCTTCATCCCAATGTTGTGCTACCAATGCCAGTCCTGGACTCTAGATGCAAGAAGAAGAAAAATAACATCTACTGAGATGAAATGTGTCAGACGAATGACAGGAAACAGCCTGAGAGACAAGATCAGAAATGAACAGCTGAAAAAAAAACGCTTGGAATAACCCTCGCCATAGAATATATAAAGAAACAAGCTAAAATGGTTTGGCCACGTGACAAGCCAGAGTGATCAAAACAGAAAACAACGAGCCCTCAATAAATGTGAGAACACCTGACTTAAGGGCCCACCACAAAAAAGATGGATTGACGGAATATTAGAAGTACTAGGAAACATAACGGCAGCAGAGGGGAATTGAAGAGCAAAGACCGCAAATTATATCTCCCCTGGACGCCGAAAAGCAAATGAGGAAGAAGAAGAAGAAGAAGAGGAAGAGGAAGAAGAAGAAAGAATATGTCGAGCTATGTTAACTAGAGAAGTGTCTCACTACGTATAATAAACTATCGCGTTTTACTTTCTTTTAAACAGTGGAAAGCTGTATTTAGTTACGGACAAGGTCGGAAACATTCACCTGAATGTATAAATAATTTTGCTGAAGGAAGTCCGCAAGGTAAAGGATTTTATGTGACATTTAAAGTCGCAGAGGAGTGAAATATTAAACTTCCCGTACAAATTCACAGAGGGCGGGGAGTGAGTGTATCCGAGTACAATAGGACCGTGATTAAAATATTGAACAATATCTCTTTAGAGAAACGTTTTTCTGGCGATTTTTTTTAACTATTCGTACAAAATGACCGACGTGCTATAAATAAATACATTTCTTTCTTCCTAAGTTCTTAATTCTTCAGCGTTCGCCCTTTAGGTGAATATAGATGCACCGTGTTGGTAGTTTTACGGAATAGCGCGATATCTCCACCTATCGGCCCGACACATACGTCTTTGAGTACATTTCCTTAATAATTTTGTCTAGGCAGAGGCCATTTTTGACCAAATCTTCTCGCCTTTTAATTGTCAGTGGTTCTTTAAGGTGTGAAGAGTGCACTCGGGATCTCCCCTTTTTCGCCGTTAATCAATAAGGCTAGACAATGGATATCACAAACCATAGACCATGGAAGGGTAAAGCCGCGAAGAAACAACGAATCCGAAGTGACAAATTCACACCACTTACGGTGGGATTAGAAACCAGGACTTTCTTGTCCAGAGGCCGACGTCTTACATCTAGACCAGCCAGCCCCAAATAAGTACACACTTGACAACTCCGATCCTCTAATTATGCAATAATTTATCAAATATTGATTGAAACGGTAATTTAACAACTATTTAATATTAAATTCCTTAATTGTATGTCCATGTTTTATTTGTCCATTTATTGTTTCATACAAGATGGTCTTTGTCAGAATGAACGTATGGAGTATTACCCCACCATCTGAGATTGATTTCTTCACTATAGTCAGGTCTTCGCAGTGATCAATGTGATACCTGATTCATTTCTGAACATCTTCATTAATAACGTAGTCTTGACACAAGATGTACAGATTCTTTATAGAACATCTCATGGCCATAGATAGTAAATGTCTCCATAGTTTTGTCATGAAGGTCCACATCTCGCAGGCGTATAAAACAAGGGCCGTAAAAGTATAGTTTTGACAGCATTAAAATAAAAAACTTTTCGTTTTTCTAAAGGCGATTGTGACGTTTTCAGTGGCGGAAAGTACATATGTTTCTGAGTCTCATCAAAGACGTTTGATCATGGATATATATATATATATAAATATAACAGGCAACTGTTGAGGTTATTTACTCATTCTAATGCAACGTAATGTCGTGTGGTAACTGTTCGGAAAAAAAATAATTGACAAAGGCAACCAAAATTGAAGGTTATCATGTTTTTTGTTCTTTATTTTTTTCTCACTAGAACACGGAAATATTGTAGAATCATGTTGCTAAATGTTTAATATGAAGTTAAACGTCGTGTGGCAACACACACTCATAAATTATTAAAATGGTTTAACGTGTGGTAAACTTTAACGTCAAGCGCCACATTGTAACTTGATAATTAAAAACATATTTAGAACAGTTAGTGCCTATACCAGCGGCGAACGGTAGGTTCGAAACTTGAAAAGTCTAGGATGCGATGATGGTCGCATTACGTCTATAAAAAATACATATGCTACTCGTGTACTTACAATATGATATTACTTGTACAACAAATTCACTCGTGGATCTATTTTCTTTGCAAATAAGATCATCGTGCCACGCCGGCTGAAGTGTTTTTGAGGATTGCCTTTTTAAGATCCAGTAATGACAGACGTTCTCAAATTTCTCTTCTCAAAATTGTTTTTACGCGACTCAAACACGAAAAAACTTCTTTCCACGGAAGCACTTGTGGCAGGAATGGTGGCTACAAGACAAGACAGTTAAAGTCATGGACAAGAACTTCGCTGGTCTCACTTTCGATCATCTTCTTATTAGTTCACTCAAACTCGGATCGTTGAATGTCTCCCTCCTTATGCAATGGGGAGGACACAATTAATAAAAATAAGAATCAAGAGCGTCAGTTGGAAAACGTTATTGAGTTATTTGCGGGTCATTATCATTGCACTCCGAATATGTCCATAGGTGCTCAGATCCCCTCCTCAGCAAGTCCCGCAGTGTCCAGAGACTGACGACTCCAGTTCTGTGTTGGTTGATAAGTCTTCTTACACGCCCACTAAGTTTCTCATTTCTAGCTGTGCCCATCTAAACTCCCATCTCTTTCATCCGAAGGAGTGTCGTGGATTTGTGGTTGTCGAAATCCTGTGCTCTTCCCACATCTCGGAGGGCACTGATGATGTCCGCCCGATCCATTGACTGTCCTCAACGACAGCGCAGCTAGCCAACCTGTCCGCTCTTTCATTTCCCCGTACTCCCGCATGTCCAGGGACATAGACAAAGGTGAGAGCACGTAATTTTTACTTCTGCAATGACTCTAACTATTGCATGCGCACAGAGCCCACCTCCACATTTTTGATCATGCTAATCGAATCACTCAGTATACAGGCATGGATGTAGTCTTATGACTCTAACCAGTTGAATGTCCTGGTCACTGCCATCACCTCCATCGTCATGCTACTCGTGGTCATGACGTATGCACCACTGTCTTCGTAGACTATTCTGCCTGCCAATCGTGCTGTAAATGCCCATGCACTCCTTTGGTGTCATATTACAGATCCGTCTGTATATATGACTGCATCTTTCTCATCGGTATCATCGCAGATGAGACCGTTGACCTCCGCATTGACCACGACTGAGTTATGTTCCCTACTTTTCCTGTCGAGTGTGACAATAGACGAGAATATCCCCTTGAATGACGTCGGCACAGGTATCAACTCCTCGTCAACGTTGATATTGGTAAGCCCACAGACCTGTTTGATGACATCTTCTGCTCGGCCCACCCATGATTTGCCTCTTTTTAGCCTGTCACCTTTCCCTGTGTCGAGCTCGTGGTGTAGTGGATGTTCTTTATCTACACTAATCTTCAGGTATGCTTGTGCCCTCCAGATTTTGATTCTGCCATCCATGGTTGGAAAGTCAAGAAGATACCTCATTGCTACACAGGGAGTATAACGTGTACACCCCAAGATAATGCGCATGGCATAATTCTGTATTTTATCCAGCCAGTTCATTTGAGTCGTACTGACAGTAAGAACTGTCAGGGCATACTCGAATGATGCGAGAACTAATCCCTGGAACGGAAGAGTAAGTAGCATCTGCTCGATGTTGGCAGCTGCTATGACTTTCAAGGCGGCTAATCCTTTGCGGGATTTTGTTATCACATGGTCAACGTGGTCCCGAAAACACAGGCTGCGATCAAACTTAACTCAGAGGTATGTCACCAACCGGGAGCCGCAATAGCTCAGTAGTTAGTGAACTGGACTACAACGGACAAGGGGTAGGGTTCGATCCCAACCGACGGCTTCCGGGTTCACCCAGCCTTTAATGGGTACCGGATTTTTTTTCTGGGAAAGTGAAGCGGCAGGGGCGTAATACCGACCACATTACCCCAAAAATTATGTGCCGAAGGTCTGTAAAATTTATGGTCACTAACACCATATTCCATATACGACACTTGGCGTGACGGGGGTACTTTACTTTTTTTTTTTACTATGTCATCAACTTATCCCTGGTCACCTCATCAGCTCCCATTTGGACTACCGGTGTGTCCGTATTAACGATATGATTGTTAAGGGAGAACCATGAATCTGATGCTTTATTAGGATTAATCAAGGCACCTGAAACCCTACATACACCAGGAAGAAATGCGATCGAGTTCGTCTTGCATTGTGGCGGCGATTTCCCTTCTGGCTCTTCCATGTCGATATACCAGAATATCATCAGCAAAAGTCATAGTTCTTCCCCTCCCATTCAGCTGTTGTTCCGTGATCAGTACACGTTAAATAGAACTGGTGACAATGGTGAGCCTTGTGGCAGCCCTGGACAAATGGATGTTGGCTCGGAAGACCAACTTCCACATCTGAGTATCACCATCCTCTGAAACAGTGCAGCAGCGATCCATCTAATGAGGAAGGGGTGCACCTCCAGTTTGAGGAGAATGTGCATGAGGTATTCAAATGGTACCCTGGAGTATGCATCCTCGAGATCTACAGCAGCAGCACATGTCTCCTCTCGTCTGTGGAAACCTTCGAAGACGTCATAGGCGAAGACTGCATTCAGCCATGTCTCTTTGTTATAACAACCTCCGAGTGTGGGTGGGAATGCGCGTTTCTGTTCAATGTGACAGGTGAGGATACGGGCAACTATTTTCTCTAGCAGCTTGTTCGCAGTGTTCTGCATTGTGATGATTCTGTAGACACTGATCTGAGAATGGTCCTTGTTTGGTTTCGGTAGCGGTAGTAAGTAGCTGTGTAGCCACTCCTCCCTAATCTGGTCATTGCAAATGCTGGCATTAAACTCTCTGGCCGGTTTTTTTTCAAGTCGTCGTCAGCTAAATCGCCTAGGCCCTTATACTGAACACCATCAGGACCAGGAGCAGTGTTGTTTGACCTTTTAAGTATTGTGCGAATGGTATCGGTTGTGATTGTGAGATCTTCTCCCAGCACTACATCCTTACACAATTCTGACAGCGACCCCGTATCCTCATTCACACAGCCTCATTTCTTTTGTCAGTCTGCTCAATGTAGCAGGCAAGCAGGGCCCTCCCTTTGCTCTCATCAGATATGTGCCACATCTGGCCTGTGCTCTGAAAGTCTGGTATGCCTCTGTGTCGTGTTGTGCCATTCGTGCTCTGATGAAGGCGCCAGAATGTTTTCGATATGCCACTAAAGTATCCCAAATTATCCCAATGATGTTTTAATTCTACATTCCTGCTTAGCACGTGCCCGGATATAGATTTCACATTTCCAGGATCTAGAGAATGCTGAGGTTCGTTATTACCTCGGAATGCGAGTTCTTGCGCTGAAAGAACACATGTGACATCAATTAAAATTTTGAACATTTCCCTGTTAAGATTTACCCTTTCATTATATTTAACTGTCAACAGTCTGTTCTGTTCACTTATCACTTCTGAGATATTAAAAGCTTGTTTAGATAGTCCTTTAAATGACATATAACAATTCAAATAGCCTCTGTTTGAAGCATGTCTAACTACAGCCCTAGATAAATTTTCATGCCACTATAACCTTCAGATGACCACATATCTGTGTACCTAAAAGCAAACACGGCCAACAAAATAGACGTTCCTTTATTGTACTTCCAGTTGGCCATTTATGTTTATCGTCCCAGGAAAATATAATTTTGGAGTAGGTCCACCTTGCTGCAAGATAGTCCTCTAAACGTCATTTCGTCGTGAAGAGGGAATATCCAAAAAGAAACAACAATATCATCTGGATTCATCTCTTACTGACTGCATCCGAACCTTTCGGTTGACTTTTAACCCGATAATTTGCGACATAATATTTACGGAAATTTGCGCTATGTAAAATAGTTCCCCCAAATATTGCCCTAAATTATAATAATTATAACTACATCATAACATCTTAGTTATTTGCACTGTTAGAAAAATAACATGGTTTTGCTGTTAATCAACATCACTTATAGTTTTGTTCAAGTTGTTATTTTTATTTATAAGACGCAGCACAGTGACAGAGTAGGGGACTATTTTTTTTCAGCTCCGTCCGTCATAAACTTACTATACGTTACGATATAGAACACCGATTGACAGATTGCAGAATGGGGCTCCATGGTAGCCAACCTTCGTTGCGGAGATGGCACTCGATGATGATAATGATAGAACGCCATCTGACTGGCTGACCCGCCGTTGCCATAAGAAAGGGGAGTTGATTTATACAACCATCATCATCAAGTACCGGGCCTGCTGGCATAGGTGTCATGTCTCTCCACAACTTTCGATCTCGGCAGCCATTTATCATTTCTGTTGTTGACCTTCTGCCAAGCCATTATCTTAAGCTGTCTGTTATTTTTTCTCTTTGCTTCCCTCTATCTCTTCGTCCCTCAATTTTTCAAATTGCTACAATATATTCCAGTTTTTCTCTTCTCATTACATGGCCAAAAAATGATGATTGTTTCTTCCTAATTATTGGAAATCAGCTAACTTTTTGCTTTGACCTCTCTCAGAACATCTTCATTACTCTTCTTAGCTGCCCATGGTACTCTCAACATTCTTCTGTAAAACCACATTTTTTTAATTTCTACAATAGCCTCCCTAATTCTGATACACATTGCAAGTTCGGTAGATGTCCATGAACTGCACTGCTGTGGTAGGTTTGATCTCCATATACATTGAAACTTATCTATTAGTAACGGCTTGAATTATTTGATCGATGTCACGGCAAACGGGATATAGTGACTGTGTGTGCACTGACATTTAACACAAAGGGCTGCAGTGTGATTGTGCTATGCATTCTGATAAAATATTAGAGGAGTCGTGGCCTCTGTTACCTCGTCTGAATATCCCCTGCAGGTCTATACACGATGTTTCCTAAGTTTAAGCTTTAGGGGGCCCTTAAATGATTTTTCGATCTTAATTTATTAGTGACTAAGATATGTGAAAGTAAAAGATGGATCCTTTTTTTACATTTTTTTTTTTAGGTTTTTGCTAATTTCCAAACAAACTGATCGTTTATCAAAGTGCATGATGGAAAGAGGTATAAAATAGTGATCTAGACTTTAGACCATCTATTATACATGTAGATTGTACGTTTGGTGTAGTTCAAAGATTTGCGTGTCTGTGTCTTTACTAATTATATAATGCCTGAAATCTTGATAAATTAAACCCAATAGATTCGGGCTTTTATAACCACCTTACATTACAGAAAAACAAAAGCAAAAAATGGCAGATTATTATGATGAATTTACATATATAAATAAAGACTATATTTTTATTATTTCGTCTATTTTAAACATAAATTAAATTGATTCGCACTAACGTGACTCAGCCATAATGGAATTCTAAATTAAATCTGATAAAGGACTATACCGATCGAAGTTTGCATTACAAGGCAACGATTCCCTTGTAAAAGAATGGAGATGGGGACAGTCACTCAGCAATAAACTGGATTCCTGGTGCGACATTAAGTAACGCAGATGCAGTGTCAAAGAGTTAATGCTTTTTAATGCATCTTAATGCTTCCTAAGCTATTGGTTGAGAAATGATTGGATAGAATATAAAGTAGCTTCAAACCTTCAAAGGTTTGAAATTATATAATGTTCTGGATATGTTAGTTTTTGAGTGAGAACTCTTTATTACAATCAAGGGGAACACAATATAGTCAATAATATTTATATACTATACAGACGCGCACACAAATACTGATAATGACACAATATTAAAACTGCTGAAATTCGTAATCCAGTACAAAGTGTTATATGATCAAATGATAGACGAAGCGGTGCGTTTAATTGTTGTTCACCCACTACGAGTGATGAAAACTACTCAATTCATCTACTTGTTAGCTCAGTCTATGAGTACGAATATGATTAAGCCTGGTGTAATCTATGAATAATCTACTGGTATAGATATGTACATGCAGTAGGTAAAGGTTCCATTTCATTAACCTTTCTAGCCTGTCTCCGCTATTCGGATGCTATTCTTTTCTCTTACAGCATGTAGCCCCACATCGAAGAGATGGGGTAGTTCTTTCTTTTGCCACGTTTTATCAAGTGCCAATATTAATGTTGAAAGTGGTTAATGAGGTCTTGAGTGTATCGTTAAAGCGCTTCTTGTGTCCATCTTGTCGGCATTTATCTTTGTGCAGTACACCGTATCATACCATTTTTTTACAGTCTGTAGTTTGGCATACAAACTCTATGCCTGTACCTGCATCTGAATAATGTCAATGCTAGGAGTCAGTTCTGTCCAAAATGGTGGTATCTGGTATCTTGTCCTCCCATTTGATATTCATCAACTTGCTATGGCAGGCTACGTCGAAGTAATTTAACTTACATGCATGGAGTTTAAACAAAGTCCAGGTTTCACATGCGCACATTAGCGTTTAGTTAGTGAGCTATTGGAATCACAAAATACTCCTTGACTTCTGCTGAAAGGAATAAACAACTGTGGTGATCCCCAATAGCAATATAATCGATTCTGTTAACAAATCAACTAATTAATGTCTGATTTTATAGCTGACAAATAATGTATTTAAAAGTGTGAAAAATACAGCTTAAAGTTTAGCTCATACTATCTGGTCAACATATAGCTGCACTAACCACTACGCCACCGAGGCTTCTCTCTTCTTTCATTCACTTGTGTTACTTATTTAAAAAAAAAAAAAAAAAAAACAGAGAGAGAGAACAAAACTTGATTATACAATTGAAACTTAACTAGTCGAGGCAGACCTCATGTTTTGCTCAATTCAGGAAGTACTATAACAAAATTGTACGTTTCCGTTCCCCTATGATGTTTAATAACAACAAGCAGAAAACAGCAACTTCGTTAGTCTGTAATTGTTAGATGCTTTGGTTGCGTTTTTATAGGAAACGTGTTCTGACTTGACGCTAAAAATATCTGCACGTCTTCATCGAGACTATTATGGGAAAGCTTGTAAAACAGAAAACCAATTATGGAAACAGACAAGCACATGAAGGCTGCATGACTGAGTACAAGGGAAATAATTTGACGGTCATGGCTCATTTTCACGCAAGAGGTAATGAGATCACGATAAGCTGAAATCAAGACAATTTGTTATCTAATCGTATTGGTAACGCTCTTCCTGCTTGATGCCACTTGGCGATAATATGGATTTAGTAACATTCTGATTTTTAAAATTAAACCATATGGAATATTACTGAAAAATTATAGCGCTTGTCTTTTAAAGTATCTAGTAGAAGTCCTGAAATATTTTTGCAATATTAAGTCCATATAATCAACAGTAGTACCATCGATAGCAGTATAACTCTGAACAAGTGTGCTGCATAAACGCTTATAAAAAATAAGTAGGAAAATTGCAGTTGCATTAAAATTAGCTGCACGCGTTTATTTTTTACCTAAAGATTTTTGCATCATTTTTCTAACATTTTAAAATGAGGAGCCGTTGATTTGTAATCTAAAAAAAAATTAAAAAAAAAAAAATTTTACCACTCACATATAATCAGTCCCATATTTTGAGTAGGGAAGACAATATGGCACTAACATTCTTTTTCTAGGTCCTTCTGTCCTCAACAAGCTCGGGAAATTTCAAAATAATTAATTTAAAGTTGGGACTATATCATCATCAACATCGAGTGCCGTCTCTGCAACGAAGGTTGGCTACCACGGAGCGCCATTCTGCTCTGTCTCTTGCTTTGATGGTGCAGGTTGTCATAGGCCGATTTGTCCATCTTTTAATGTTACTCGTCCATGTTAGTCTTGGTCTGCCTCTTTCATCTTGTATTTTCCCTTCCAGGATTACTTTTAGTAGGCTGTTCTGTCTTTTAAAAGGCTCAAAAATCGCATTTATCTTGTTCTAATTGTATTTAGTAGTTCTCTTTTTATTTTCAGTTGTTTTAAAACGTCATCGTTTGTTTTCTTTTCCTTCCATCCAATTCTACCTATTCTTCTATATATCCACATTTCAAAGGCTTCAATTCTCTGTTCTGTTTTCTTGTCTAATGTCCATGTTTCTGCACCATATAGGAATATTGGGAAGATGTAACATTTTGCTATTCTTAGTTTTAAGGGGACTATATATTTCATTTTAAATGGCTTGGCAGCCAAAATGTTTATTTTTTTATTGTCCTTATTTTATCAAATTAAAATATACAATGGTATATGTTTTTATTTCATCTTATTATATATTGAAATTATACTTGGCCCGGGTTATCTCAACTCCTGGCACATTAATGATGAACGTTAATTTCACCGACTAAATAAAATACGTAGAATAATGCGTTCAGTTTAACACTGATTATTATATTTTTTATCAGTCAAAAGATCGCTAATGGACGTGTTGTAACTGTGAATTAATATCACTGATTTTTAATGTTCGCGATTTCTTTCTGAGATAATTCGTGTGAGCTATTAATAACATTGTAATAAAGGATATATCCTCAATTTATAGCCTCCACACACTGTATAACATTCTATTTTGCATTATGATCCATTAATTTAATTTGCGGAAATTTCGTTTCCATTTGTCCCGCTGCTTGTTTCCAAATAATAAAAAAAATGTTTCAACAAAAAAAGTAACGAATTGTGTCCAAAGTTGTATTTCACTCATTGCTGTACGATAATTCTAAAAATGCTTATTTTTCTGCAAGGTTGTTACTGTTTGTAAAAACCACTGTAATATATGAACATTCGAATATGGTTTTTGTCTATTCTGTACATGTGGGAATATGAGAAAAAATATTTACAAAACTGCCTAATTAGTCACTCTATGCATCTCCTCGTCACAATAGGTTAAAACTGAACTTAAAATGTGTCTACTGGGTATGGGTAACAGTAGAATACACATTTCTTTGACAGGAGTAATAGTGCAGTAAGGGCATGAAATTGTTGGAAGTGGTTGATTGTTGCGGTCTGAGTTTACGTCAATCAGTGGTCAAGACCATGCATGGACAGTGACTGGGCTTAAAGCGGTCAGCAAACTCATAGTTGAATACTGTCTACAGGATCAGTGAACCTGAACTGATCAATAACCTATTACATCTCCCACGGGTATCGCTTGAAATTTACTAACTAATCAGGGCATGCGATATCGTGATATACCAAACCTAAAGCTCTGGCGTACTTGGATTTGTGAAATAAATATTTATCAAACTATATTATACGGCGTGCTTACAAGGTCGCTGGCGAAAATGTGCGGTGAAAATATATTTTTTTTTTATTGCGGGAAATTGTAACGTAAATTTGCATTATTCCTCTAGACACTACTGTTCTTGGCTGGCCTGTATTGGGTAAAATGGCCGTTGACACGATGACGTTGTGTCTACAGCATGTGTTCAAATTGTCCACCACGGGCCTCAGGACATTTGTTGACTCACCTTTTCATATTTTCGAAAACCTTCTTGACAGGTGATATTTCTTGGATCTGTGTGACGATGTCTGCCTTCAGGTCATAACGGTTTGCGGATTATTTAGACAAATGTTTCGTTTTAGCGCACCCCACAGATAATAGTCAGGCGGAGTTAGGACTTGTGAATCTGGAAATTTCAGCACAAATTGTCGAATTACTTCTTCGGTATATTTGCCACCATAGCGGAAAACATGTTCGCCAAAAATACCCTATTTTCAATGTTTCACAACATTTGCTTTCAGCAATGAAACCGTGAATATAACAGCGGCTTGTTGTGTTGCTGCAGATGGGATTGTGGACACGGAATATCATGACGTAAATTTCATCAACTGGTGACGTAATTTTAAAAAAATTGAGCTACTTGCGGGTCATTATCAATGCACTCTGAACATGTCCATAGGTGCTCAGATCCCCTCCTCAGCAAGTCCCGCAGTGTCCAGCAACTGACGACTCCTTTTCTGTATTGATTGATAAGTATTATTACACGCCCACTAAGTTTCTCGTTTCTGGCTGTGCCCATCTCAACTCTCATCTCTTTCATTCGAAAGAGTGACGTGGACTCATGTTTGTCGAAGTCCTGTGCTCTTCCCATATCTCAGAGGGCATTGGTGATGTCCGCCTGATCCATTGGTTGACCGTCCTCAACAATAGCGCAGCTAGCCAAACCTGTCTGCTCTTTCATTTCCCGGTACTCCCGCATGTCCTGGGACGTAGACAAAGGTAACCTTTCGTATTTTTGACTTCTGCAATGACTCAAAAATATTTTTCAAGTCATTGCACAGCGACTTTATAAACACCTTGCATTAATGAACTGGAAATTAAAAACAAGCAGAAAGTCTTAAACATTTAGCAGAACATATGCAGGACTCTTTCGGCTGAAAGAATGTGTGCATGCACTTAACTATTATCCAACATGAAGCCAACATAAAAAGGGACCTCCTAAAAAACATCAGAAAGAAACAATCAACATTTTTTGGGCACATCTTGAGAAGAGGGAAGTTGGAATACTTGGTTACAACTGGCAAAATACAGGGAAAGAGAGGTCCCAGACGATAAAGAGAGAAAATACTGGATAGCTTGGTGTCATGGCATGGAAAACAGTCAACTACAGACGGTAGACAGAAGACTGTGGAAAGACAATCGCCTACGCCAACCGGTGTGGTGGATGACGATGATGATATCAACAACAAGTACACAGTCAGAACAGCAGCTGGATACATACCACTTTGAAGCTAGAACAAGAATAAGACAGGGATGTATCCCGTCAACCCTTTATTTATTACTTACATGGATCGCATGTAAGTTAGCCAACTCATCTAGAACACAGGAGATAAAGGAGCTTCTATTCGCATACGATCAGGCATTAATTCATGGAAAAATAGAATACCTACAATAACACTCAAATAGAATTAACAACAAGAAAATCAAAATCAGTAAGACAGAAGTTGTGAAAATCGCAACAACAAAAAGACCGGAACATAAACATAACGATAGACGGCAGAGAATGAAAACAAGTGGAACAATTTTAATACACAGGAAGTCTAATGACAAATGAACAATTCACAAGCAGCAGAAATAGATTCAAGACGCAACACAGTTTGTCAAACCACCAGGCAGATCTACTGCTGCCAAAAAGAAAATAACACAAGAATCAAATCTGGTAATCAACAACAAAATCTCCATTTCAACATTGTGCCACCAATGCCAGACCGTGGACGATAGACTTAAGAATAATAAGAAAAATATATACCACTGAAATGAATGTGTTACACATACACAGGAAACGGCATGAAAGATAAGATTAGAAATGAAGAACAGAGGGGGAAAAGCTAGGAACAATTCCCGCCATTGAATACATAAAGAAACAACATACAAAGTGGTCTGGCCACGTGATAAGCTATAAAATTCAAAATATACGACTTGGCAAGCATTCAACAAACGTTACGAGAACACCAGACCTAAGGATCGACCATGAAAAAGATGAGTTGGTCGAATATTACAAAAACTAGGAAACATGAGCAGGAGAGGTCAATATAAGAGAAAAAGACTGCAACTATTTCTCCCCAAGACGCGGAAAGAGAAATGAGAAAGGAAAGATCTATTTAGGAGATCTACAGCTAAGTAGATCTTGGTAATTTGCTTATTTCAACAATATCCATTATAGTTTTGCTCATATCCTAGTGTGTTTTGCTTTTGTTTATGTTCATCTATTGCCCCTCCCCAATCTTTTTGTATGAGCAACTCTATTAGCAAACAGTAGGCTATGTTGTTAATACATTTTCAGTCATGATGTAATGTGCGCAAATAAAAATGAATATAAATTAAAAATAACTAAAATGAGTGTATATTGTTTCTGTTTACTATACAATTATACGGCAATACATCTACTTAGTTAATATATGTCTTTTAGAATACTGCCAAGTATTTTTATACTATATAACAGCTAGACAAGGAAGTCGTTTCTGTTAACTAAAATCTGCGTTATGCTTATTAACCGAAACTAAGCCATGTAATCGGTTTTAATTAACTATAATAACCATGTTGTCGGTTCTGTTCTTCTTCTTTTCTCTTTCTCACTGATACCGAACAGGTGTCGTGGTTATATCATTTGTCGTTCTTGGGCTGCTCGAAATGTCTGAGATAGTGATTTTCCTTTGTAGTTACATGTCTTTATCACTGCATCTATCCATCTTTTTCTAGGTCTTCCTCTTGGTTTTTTTCCATGCATTCTCGAGAAGAACGCCCTTGATGGTGATTGGTGAGGACTCATTCCAATTCCGGTTCTGTTAACTTTAGTTAAAGAATGAAATCGGTTCAGCTAACTAAAAGCAATGATGTCTATGTTTGCTTCAAAGTAATGAAATTATCAAAACAGTACAAGAGACAAGGTAAGATCATGGTGCCAAGTAGATGAGACAGAAAGACAATGAAGAAGGTGGATGCAAGATGTCACAAACGAGCTGGATTGAATGCTGCAAAAGCTGGACATTTCGTACAGAAAGCAGAAAACTTCAGTACAGCTATCATGGTATTCAAGTTCCAAAAGGGACAAGCTAGATGATAATGCAAGGCTGTGGCACAAGTGACAGGAGTGTGAACACCCTGGACGACAGCCTGTCAATAATAGCATAAAGAAGGATAGATTAATCTAATTACGAAGTCGTCCCAGGTGTCATGCACTTACGGCCTGCCCTTAGTTATTGATATTTTCTCACGTCCATGAATGGTAGGGAAATAAAGTCAGCCGGCATCATCTGAATTAGAGCAAACAGAACATTATGAGCAGAAATGTCAGAGTGTACCGCTTGGCTAGTTGACGTAGTCGTAGTTCAGAATACCCGACGTACAGTGCCTATTCAATTCAAAATGTCAGTAGATATGAATAATTCATCTTTTACGGCGTATCTTTCAACTAAAAGTGCAATGAATCGTTATTTCCTAATATTAACAAATAGGTTAATCGAATACATAAAGAAACAACAGATAAATTGGTTCGGCCACTAACAAGACAAAAAGAACTAACAATGACTCAAAGAGCCTTAAATAAACGCTACGAAAACGCCAGATTAAGAGGAAGACCGAGAAAGAGATGGATAAAGGGAATACTAGAGTCACTGGGAGGGATAACATCAGAACAGGCCAACAGAAGAGCAAAGAATCGCAGATTGTTTCTCCCCTCGACGCCAACGGCAGCAGAGGAAGGATAGAAGAAGAACAACAACAAATAGGTAATGTGTATGTACTTATTTGGTATACTGATGAACTAGACGGGCATTGCTTTCTTTATAAATAAATAAAAACCTGATTCGTTTGTTTTTTTCCCGTAAAGACTTTACAATTTGTTTGCAAACAAGTGCGGTTATTCTGTGAGTTAAGCACATGCACACTACTCAAGTGGTTCCTAAAGTGTGCGCCACAGCACACAGGGGCACCGACGCCCTCTCTGGCAACGACGCCATGCTGATGATATTATCGTGTGCCTTACTCAGTGGTACAATACCTCCAAAGGCTTAATATTTTTAGTACATAAAAGAGCTTCTACAGAAGTGTTAGTTCTATCGTCGGGTTCATATATATTCTATTAGGAAGCCCTGTTAATGAATTTTAATGAATGTCACGTGAATGCATGCGCAAGCTTGTCCACACCACTTTTTTTGCTTCATTAAATCACTTTTATATTTTCAGAATTACTGAGCTTCATTTTTCTATCTAAAGTAGAAACCTCACCAAAGATAAATACAAGAATCAAAGTTTACCCAAATTATATGAAAGCAACTGCCATTAGGGCGCTGTCGGTATAAGGTCAGCAAGTTTCTATCTATCTATCTATTGACCTTTCGAGCCGTAGCCGGCCATAGGGCGTAAACCAAGATACTCTCTCTCTTATCTGAATTTCTTGTTGTAGCAGTTTTCAATTCTTTTAAAGATATTTTATCAAATCTCGCCAATTGTCTCTGTTCTGTGCAAGCAGTTCTATCACATTGAGGGAGCCGATTCCTGCTGCTCTTGCCTCTCTCATCAATGTTCTTCTCAGTGTCTCTCTGAGTCTACCTCTTTTCCTCTTAACTGTTGTTTCCCCACATGAGGGCTTGCTTTGCTATTCGGTTATTATCTCTTCTCATCACATCTCCAACATATGAATATCGTCTTTTCTTTATTACTGAAGATATTATATAGTGGTTGATTGGCGATTTCTCTAATTTCCTCCTTTGTTTTGAATTCGTTCCACGCTATACCAAGTATTTTCCTTAGACATTTATTTTCGAATGCGTTAAACTTTGTTTCTATATCTCTTGTTGTTTTCCAGCTTTCACACGCATACGTAAGGGTTGATAGTACATTTGATTTGAATAGTGTAAGTTTTGTGTTTGACTGATGAGTTTTGACTTCCACAACTTTTCAAGGCTTCTGAAAGCAAGTTTGGGAACCAATTATTTTAATCTAATGTATACGCACTGTAGGTACACGGGGGGGGGGGGGGGGGGGGATTTGAGGACATAGCTAAGAACCGAATGTATAATCTTAATATTTTAGCTATTTCTATATATCAGCTATTTCTTCCCAGGCTGTATGGTTTATGTTCAGTCTTCATGTCACCGTTACACACATCCATAAATCAAAATTTTGGGCACCACCTGGTTCTTTTGCCATCTGCTAGTTGTCCACAGAGTATATCTTTTTGTATACGTTGTTTGAGCAGTTGAGCAGCATGTAGATGTTCGGGAAGTCTGTGCAAGTGAGGATTCCACGTCTGTCTCTTTGTTCTTCTAGGAGATGCCAAGAATATGATGTATACATTGCATATGGAATGCATTTAGCCTCCTCTACTGCTATGTATAAATTGTCTATGAATTAAAACACAGCTACCTTTACAAAACGGTAATGTCAATAACAAGCCTGTTCTAGTAGAGGACATAGCCAGAAGGAGAAATCTATATTTTTACTAAAGAAGAAAGACTGAGCACTGGAGAAAGGGATATGGGATGGTTTGTTTAAAGGATTTTTTTTTTACCTTGCATTTAATTTTGTACAAATTATTTTGTATATTGTTTATTTACATGCTGCACACGTTTTAAAAACATATTTGTATAATTTTATTTCTAAAATACTGCTGTATTCACATGATTCAATGTATAGTCTGATCTTACATATGTGTGCCCATGTGAAAAAAATATCAAAATATGATAGGAAGGAGCAAAACAAACTTCAATATTGAGACAATTGAAGAGAAGCATATGGTACTGATTGTGACATACTTATATATTAAAATATTCAGCTTTCTAGGATCGGCTGATTTCAGGTACCTACTTAACAAATGTTGAATGTATCTACTATTAAATTCATGTGAAAAGATCCAGTGCTTATTTTTCACTATTCTCAGGGTAGATGCATCCTAACAATTGCACATATTGGATTGGTGAAGAAGGTCATGAAGATAGGAGATAAAAACAAAAAGAGACAGTTGGGATGAAAAGACGACAAGATGCAAGAAAGAAGATGCAGAAAAATATCTAAGTCAAGACAGAAAGACTATCATATCTTCAAATTGAGCACACACAAAAATCCTTGGTATATGACTATCAAAATGAGATTGCACCTGCATTAACTAGATATAATTTCTTTTAAAAAGCATAATTGTTATCATATCATGAAGTTATTATGCTGTTTTGAGAACTTCCTTACTAACTGATTTGACAGGAAATGTCAATACTATGATCGCTGCCTCCGTATTTAGATTATGGTCCTATATAAACAGACAGCAAAATCTAGCTAAAAGCAATGCAAAACAGGTTCTATTCTGTAATCCACAAGAAAAACACATGTATACAATTATCTAATATCTATTTCTACTACATATTTCATTATCATGTTTCATGTTGACTACTCTTTAACCAATAACAATTTAAAACTGAATATTTAATTACTTTAAACATTCTATGCAATGTTAGTCAATTTGTCACCAGACACAAAACATTTTCTGTTAATATCTCTTCTTGATCTGTCCTATTGCTACCAACTTTCAAGCACCACATTCTTCATGTAGGAGTCAAATTAAGTCAGAAATAATTTTTAAGTCTTTATAATTCTTCATTTGATTTTTTAACTGTTTTTGCTGCAATTATTATTCCATTCAGAAATTAAAGAAAGCAGGAACTAGTTAATCTGATGCTTGGTTAATAAAATAAAGCTGATTAAAACTCTGTCAGATTGACGGGAGCTTAGTCACTTCTAAAAGAATCAAAACATTCAAACTGAGTCTTATTATTTTGTTGGTTATACACATCAGATATGTCCTTTTAATTGACAAATCAAACTTACACCTAGCTTGACTAACAATTTTCAGAATCTCATAAACGTTCCGTCATCAATAATATCAACTCTCCTAGTAATCATCAGTGACACTTCAATATGTCTTGCTTGTCCATCTCTAAAATTAATAATATGTATCATCATATCCAGCAATTCAGTCTATTAAATTGCAGTGAACTGCTGAGTGTCTAGGACAGTAGATTAACCATAATCTAAAGCTAATTTAATTAGCCAAAAATTATTGCCCTTACAGTGTACAATTTACAACCCATCCAAATATTTCTGATTAAAAAAATTATTTATAGCTGCCAACTAAGATACTATTCATTATGAATATATATTAGTATCTCTATTTATATAAATACAACATATTGTGAAAGCAACATAAAGATTGCACAATGACTAGACACTATAAAACCAACAATATATGAATATATGTACTTTGTAGAGACATGATGTAATGGCAGTGAGAGAGAAGAAAACTTATAACAATCCCACTCTCCTCCTCTCCCCCCCCCCCCCCAAAAAAAAAAGATATATGTAAATAATGAAAACTAACAGCTTTTTGTGCATACAGTTTAACTACAAAATTACAAGAAAGAGTGTTGGTATTTAAAATAATAAATTATTTATGCTTGCTGAAGTTCATATGTATGCAAAAGCTCATCTGATTTATTTAAAGATACAATTGCTTATTGGATCCAATTACTTCTTTAAAAAAAAAAAAAGTCCATCAAATTTGAAATTGTCACAAATTTTATTTTTATTTTTGTTCGACCAAATATATTTTTATGAAGCAAATTAATAGTTTTTTTATTGAAATTGAAAATATCATTAAAAAATTGTATAGTTGAAAAATACAAAAAACAAGAGTAGAGGGGTCACAAAGATAATTACTTCAAAGCTATTCAAAGTGGTTTTATTAAATATTAACAGTAGTGAAAATAAATATTTGTATAATGAATAATTGTATATTTGATATCACATGCATGATAAAATTATATCCATGGCATTCAAAATAAGTGAACTATCTTCTCTTGGTTAATTTAATTTATTCCTTCCAAGGTTACATTTTATTTTTTTTATAATTTTACTGGAATGGATATCACAATAAACACACTAGACTAGAATGCATTGGTGTGGTAACCAAAAAAATAGTAATAAACATTATTGAATTTGATGTAAAAGTAAATAGTAAACAATATGTAGCTTTCATGCATATTGTACTTACTATTGTATCATAACTCATTGTTAATATAGAAGAATTTATTGGATTCAATCAATAAAATGTAATTATTTAACATCATGAATTTTGTATAAATTAGTTACTTTGACTCTCCTCACACATTTGAAAAAGGAAATCAAATATTAATATTTTCATATCAACATTATTTTTTAAAAGTATTATTAAAGTTAAAAATAAAAGTGTAAAAAAATACTTTCAAAATAAAAATGCTCGTACAATCATACATTTTTAATTTAAATAATAGAATTACAGATGTGAGGTGAGGATGATGAAGTAGTATATGGATTACCACTGTTGTTTTGCCGATTTCAAGGGTTATCTAGATATAAGATATTAATAATTGATATTATATATTTTTACAATTTAATTTCAAAGTACCAAACTTAATCAACAACATTTGTGTAACACTAAAATGTGTAAATTAAAGTAAAAATGAGTTAACCAGGGTTAACGGTTAACTTTTTTATAAAATGCAGAAATCTGATTTAACTCAACACTGTGCCCCTAGAGTTAGACTAGTTAGAGCCTAAAGACTTCAAGGACGCACATATTATATAATACTAATAATTATAATTCATCATCATTGAGTGCCGTCTCCGCAACGAAGGTTGGCTACCATGGAGCGCCATTCTGCTCTATCTCTTGCTTTGATGGTGCAGGTTGTCATCGGTTGATTTGTCCATCTTTTGATGTTACTCGTCCATGTTAATCTTGGTCTGCCTCTGCCTCTTTTACCTTGTATTTTCCCCTCCAGGATTACTTTCAGTAGTCTGTTGTGTCTTTTAACATGGCCCAAGAATCGCATTTGTCTTGTTCTAATTGTGTTCAGAAGTTCTCTTTTCATTTTTAGTTTTTTTAAGACTTCATTGTTTGTTTTCTTTTTCTTCCATCCAATTCTACCTATTCTTCTATAAATCCACATTTCGAAGGCTTCAATTCTCTGTTCTGTTTTCTTGTCTAATGTCCATGTTTCAGCACCATATAGGAATATTGAGAAGATGTAACATTTTGCTATTCTTAGTTTTAGCCCTGGTGTTATTTGTTTTGATGTTAGTATGTCCTTCATAATATTAAAATTACTTTTTGCCATTCCTATTCTTTTGTTTATTTCAGTTGCACATTTTCCATCACTGGTTATAGTATGTCCAAGGTAGTTATAGTTCTGAACTGTCTCAAGGTATATTCCTTCAATTTTGATATCCACTTGTGGGTTTTGAGTATTTTCTTTGTTTATGATCATAGTTTTAGTCTTTTTGATATTCATATCTAGTCCATATTTTTTGCTTGTCGTGTTTATTTCATTAAGTAATTGTTGTAGGTCTTTAGGATTTTCTGCTAGTAGTACAGTATCGTCAGCATATCTTAGGTTAATTATAATTTTATAAATATAATAAGAGAGTTAATAAGTTATTATTATACTATATACTTATATATATAAAATAAACAAGTCACTATAATATGTATTATTATAATGAATGCGATTTTATTTTGACTACTATTCATTAAAAAGATTTCTATTTAATTTTACAATGAAATTGAAAATAATCAGTAAATCACTCTAACATTCTTACTTTCATGACGAACTGAATTTAAAACTGAAACGATCTATTTTAAATTTATTCTATCGTCACTCGTGGTGGTGAGAAAAAAAAATTCTATTAATTTAATATATTTAATTAATTTTAGAATGAAATGAAATTTAAAATTATGATAATGAAATCAATGAAATACCATCGTGACATCGTGTATATTTTTTTAAATATGTATGTTATAAATAAAGAGATTGGTAAAAAGAAAAATGTTACTACAAACTTTTTTAAACTCACGCACAAAGTGACAAGCCGCACAGCTGACAATTAACATAACGACAATCACATGCCTGGCATGGAGGCACTACGCAGTGTAAGTGTTTTGTTACGAACGAGGCTCGACTGTCCTCTACTTTCTCAATTAACTAACGGAACGAAACTACGGCAAGAAAAAAAAAACAAACACAAACATAGTTGATGGTGAAAATGAAGGTACCACAGAAAATGATAGTTCTGAATTTAACATTAGGATACATTTTACTTTCAACACTTCTAACCTGGTAGAACATAGTCCAATAACATTGAATAACTGGTGCTACAAAAACTGGACGAAGAATGAAAATGGTTGAAGTCCCCCCGTCTGCTACTAAAATTCACTTTTGCCGCCTACAGTTATCTGCCCAATCTTGACGACGTCATTTTTTAAATTCGAAATATTATAAATCATGAACTAAGTTTTAAGGTAATGTGCATCGTGACGTTTTAGTGTTGTATGGAAGTGAAACTTGTAAACTTCACCAAACTATGCCATAACATTTGGAGATGATACGGCCAATGGTCTTGCTCGCTATTAATTACCTTCTATAATTCATTTACCCAGTTCTTATACAGAGCCGGGGATAAACAAGGGAGGGTTTGACAATGTATTATCCAACCCACAATTCACTATAACTCTAGAGGCCAAACGGGCACTCTACAATATAATCTTCATCCCAACGTTATGCTACCAATGCCAATCTTGGGCCCTAGATGCAAGAACCATAAGAAAATAATCTCTACTGATGTTAAATCTCTTAGATGAATGACAGGAAACAGCCTGAGAGACAAGTTCTGAAATGAAGAGCTGAGAAAAAAAAGTTAGGAATAGTCCCCGCCATAGAGTATATATAGAAACAACAAATAAAATGGTTTTGGCCACGTGACAAGGCAGTGGGATCAAAACACAACACATTACAACGAGCCATCAATAAACGTTGCGAGAATACCAGACCAAATGGTCACCACGAAAAAGATGGATAGATAGAATATTAGAAGCACTAGGAAACATAAATGCAACAGAAGCGAACAGAAGAGCAAAAGACCGCAGATTATTTCTCCCCTCGACGCTGAAAGGCAAATAAGGAAGGAAAGAAGAAGAATTCACATTCACTTAATCGCTAAACCAACGCGATTCTGCTAAGTAAATGTAAATAGTACTTTGTATATTGTCTTTTTATTTTAACTTCTATATTTGAAATTTGATACTGTTCTACTAGCAGAAAATCCTAAAGACCTACAACAATTGCTTAATGTGATAAACATAAGAAGCAAAAAATATGGACTAGATATGAATATCAAAATTACCCCAAAAATCATGTGCCGAAGGTCTGTAAAATTTATGGTCACTAACACCATATTCCCTATACGCTACTTAGCGTGACGGGAGTACTTTACTTTTTTTTTTTTTATGAATATCAAAAAGACTAAAACTATGATCATAAACAAAGATAATTCTCAAGACCTACAATTAAATATCACAGTTGAGGGAATACATCTGGAGACAGTCCAGAGCTACAACTACCTGGGACATACTACATGTATAACCAATGATGGAAAATGTAAAATTGAAATAAACAAAAGAATAGGTATGGCAAAAAGTAATTTTAATGCCATGAAAAATATACTAACAACAAAACAAATATCAGCAGGGCTGAAACTAAGAATGGCTAAATGTTACATCTTCTCAATATTCCTGTATAGTGCAGAAACATGGACATTAAACAAGAAAACAGAACAGAAAATGTAAGCCTTTAAAATGTGGATTTATAGAAGAATAGGTAGAATTGATGGAAAGAAAAGAAAACAAACGATGAAGTTTTAAAACAACTGAAAATAAAAAAGAGAACTACTAAATACAATTAAGACAAATGAAATTTTTGGGGCATGTTTAAAGACACAATAGCCTACTAAAAGTAATATTGGAAGGGAAAATACAAGGTAAAAGAGGCAGAGGCAGACCAAGACTAACATGGACGAGTAACATCAAAAGATGGACAAGTCAATCTATGACAGCCTGCACCATCAAAGCAAGAAACAGAGTAGAATGGCGATCCATTGTAACCAACCTTCGTTGCGGAGAAGGCACTCGATGATGATGGTGATGATTTGAAATTTAAAAAAAAAAACATGAAAACTATATTAGCTCTCGTTTTCCCATCATTAACATTTATCATTTTTGGCATCTTTACAGATGGTTTGTAGCATGCAATAATAAGTCAGTACTTTGATTTAAATATTAGTGTCTTTTGCTGGATGCTGCTTTGCTGAACAGTTTCTCTCGTGGCTGAATCTGCCAATACTGGACAAACAGATCCACCCGAACTAACAAGATTTATTCGTGGTGACTAGCCTCGCCTCCTTTCTCCTGCGACTTTTTATCCTGCTGGTTACATTATTGCCTGGTATAAAACAATATACCGTGTAGGCCTTTAATCTTTCTAAAACTGTAGGCATTATAAATCACAATTAGGGTATTGCATTCATACAGTATTTTGTTTTTATTCAGACTGTTATCGTGCAATAAATCATGTACAGTGTGTTGCAGAGACAGTGAATGCTTGCTTGCTTGCGTTCGACCGATGACTTAAGGAGTGTACCTCGTCATCATCCGCCCTTAAAAGGACGTTAAGTAGGCGTGTCTGCGTTGTGTTGTGGTTTACAGTATAACTGTGATATTTGCGCCTTTCGGTCCAACACATCCGACTTCAGCATGACATTTTTGAGTACCGGGTTGTCTTCCCTCTTCGATCCCTACTCGCTTGTCCAGACTAGACAGAAAAGTCTGTTACTAGAGGCACCACGGAGAGGTGGAGCAGGGTCTGGAGGGTTCTGGTTCACCGATCCAGGCGCAAGCCATCAGCTGTGGACCGCTGACAGCTTCCAGCTCTGGTGCTGGGAGGCGCGCCTTCGCCTCCAGACAGACAGTGAATGAGGCGGTTGATTTTAATTTTCTATTCTTGTGATTGCGACAAAGAAAGCGAAACAGGAAAATAATGGAGGTCGTACATATGAGATATATTCTAGCCAGCAATATCACAGTCAGCCATTCCGGAAAAGGAAGTTGTTTGTCTGAATGTGCCTTCTTCGTTTAATTAATAGCGTTGCTTGCCACAATGAGAAGTATGTAGAGAATTTATAATTTCTTGGTCCCACTGACTTATAAGTGCCCCTTATCAACTTTCCGGGAATTATTGGCCTCCTCTACGTTAGGGAACAGGCAAATAATTGCAATGCTGCGGTAAAGCTGGTAGCAAGGAGCCAGTGGTGGGGTGTGTTAAACACTCTAAGGTATGATGACAGCTTTACAAGGAAGGAACACAACACAATACTGACGTTTCGGCCTGTGGCCTTCTTCGGAGTACAAGGACAACGACAACAAACGGTGAAGCACAATTATCTACAACTACATGTTAGATGATCAGGTGAATGGAGAGGTGGACAGAAAAGAAGAAAGTAGGATGTTAAAATTAAAAAGGAGGCTACATGAGGGGAGGTAGGATGAGTGTTAAGATGTTATTGAGTTATTGAGTTATTTGCGGGTCATCATCATTGCACTCCGAACATGTCCATAGGTGCTCAGATCCCCTCCTCAGCAATTCCCTCAGTGTCCAGCGACTGACGACTCCAGTTCTATGTTGGTTGATAAGTCTTCTTACAAGGCCACCAAGTTTCTAATTTCTGGCTGTGCCCATCTTAACTCCCATTTCCATCATCCGAAGAAGTGACGTTGATCTGTGTTTGTCGAAGTCCTGTGCTCTTCCAACATCTCGGTGTGCATTGATGATGTCCGCCCGATCCATCGGTTGCCCGTCCTCAACGACAGCGCAGCTAGCCAACCTGTCCGCTCTCTCATTTCCCCGTACTCCCGCATGTCCAGGGACACAGACAAAGGTGACCTTACGTATTTTGGATTTCTGCAACGACTCTACCCATTGCATGCGTACAAAGCCCGCCTCCACTTTTTTTATCATGCTCATTGAATCACTCAGTATACATGCGTGGATGTAGTCTTGTGACTCTAACCATTTGAATGCCTTGGTCACTGCCATCACCTCCATTGTCATGCTACTCGTGGTCATGGCGTATGCACCACTGTCTTCCTTGGCTATTCTGCCTGCTGAGCGTTCTGTAAATGCCCATGCACTTCTTTCGTGTCGTCTTACAGATCCGTCTGTATAGATGACTGCATCTTTCTCATCGGTGTTATCGCAGATGAGACCGTTGACCTCAGCATTAACCACGACCGGGTTCTGTTCCCTACTTTTCCTGTCGAGTGTGACAATACATGAGAAAGTTCCTTTGAATGACGTAGGCACCGGTATCCACTCCTCACCAACGCTGATATTGGTAAGCCCACAGACCTGTTTGATGACATCTTCTGCTCGGCCCACCCATGATTTGCCTCTTTTTAGCCCGGGAGCTTTCTCTGTGTTGAGTACGTGGTGCAATGGATGCTCTGTATCTGTACTAATCTTCAGGTATGCTCGTGCTCTCCAGATCTTGATTCTGTCATCCATGGTTGGAAAGTCAAGAAGATACCTCATTGCTACACAGGGAGTGTCCCGCGTACATCCCAGGATAATGCGCATGGCTTAATTTTGTATTTTCTCCAGCCTATCAATTTGAGTCGTACTGACAGTAAGAATGGCCAGGGCATACTCGATTGGTGCGAGGACTAATCCCTGGAACAGAAGAGTAAGTAGCCTCTGCTCGATGTTGGCAGCTGCCATGACCTTCAAGGCGGCTAATCCTTTGCGGGATTTTGTTATCACATGGTTGACGTGGTCCCGAAAACACAGGCTGCTATCTAACTTAACTCAGAGGTATGTCATCAACTTGTCTCTGGTCACCTCATCAGCTCCCATTCGTACTACCGGTGTGGTCGTATTAACGATATGATTGTTAAGGAAGAACCATGAAACTGATGCTTTATAAGGATTAACCAAGGCACCTGAAACCCCACACCAGGAAGAAATGCGATCGAGTTCGTCTTGCATTGTGGAGGCGATTCCCCGTCTGTCTCTTCCCTGTCGATATACCAGAATATCATCAGCAAAAGTCATAGTTCTTCCCCTCCCATCCAGCTGTTGGGCCGTGATCGTTATTGTGTACACGTTAAATAGAACTGGTGACAATGGTGAGCCGTGTGGCAGCCCAGGACAAATGGATGTTGGCTCGGAAGACCAACTTCCACATCTGAGCATCACCTTCCTCTGAAACAGTGCCACGGCGATCCATCTAATGAGGAAGGTTTTCACCGCCAGTTTGAGAAGCATATGTATGAGATATTCAAATGGTACCCTGTTGTATGCATCCTCCAGATCTATAGCAGCAGCACATAAGTTTAGAGTGTTAAGATGTGTAAAATAAAAAGAATAGGAGAATGTCAATCATTTTGTCGTTGTCCTTGTACTCTGAAGAAAGTCACAGGCCGAAACGTCAGTATTGTTTTGTGTTCCTTCCTTGTAAAGGTGTCATCATACCTTAGAGTGTTTAACACTCCCCACCACTGGCTCCTTCTCTCCGTTACTATTTGTTTCACACATTTATTCAAATACATTAAATTGCTATTCTCATTTTTTTTAAAATTATGCAAGCAAGGCTTTTAAATAGTTGCAAGGACTTTCTTTGACGCCACAGAGTGGAATTGATGTACTGTGCCAAGACCTTCTTGTGTGGTCAGGAAAAATAATGGGCATTGTCCTAGGCTACGGATGATGCTTCTATAATCAATCTATGCACAAGATTAGAAACAAGACATTGTGATTGTTCCTTGTGAAATGGTTTTGGTCAGACATTTAGATCTTGTGATATGCATATATTAGCAAAATTTCATTTTCTAGCATCCAAACATTTCTTAATTTCTTTCATTTCCCTAAATTAGGATCGAACCTGTACTCCGCTGGGTGACTTAGCACTGTTTCGAGGAGTACGGGTTCAATTCTACTTCGAGCTGCTCATTGTTCTCTGTGTGTTTTCTGTTGTTGATTTGTTGATTTTTCTGAGTGCTGTAAACATACAAGACATTCGATAGCATCCAGCATCCATCGCATTGGAAAATCCTATATGCAAACAGCTTCCTGGATAAAACCGTCAATATTCTAAAAGACATGTACGACGGCAACCAGTAGTGTGTAAAACACGAAGGACACCAGACAGTTTGGTTCAGAGTCATACCGGGAGTTAGGCAAGAAAGTATCTTGTCACCACTAATTTTTTTTGTTGTTATGGACTGGATCGTGTGAGTTGTTGGCCACAGACTAAGAAGAATTACATGGAGGTCTTACTGGATGTCTTGAAGACACTGACTTTGCCGACGATGTCGGATTGCTTGCCCACTGTCAACAAGTCATGCAAGAGAATACAGATAGAGTAGATCAGGTAACACAGTAGGACTGGCAATAAATGCAGAGAAAACTAAGATTATGAGGATAAATGTTAAAAGTACAAAGAAAGTTACTTTCAGTGGAGTGGGGCTAGAAGTGGATCGATTTTTATCGAGTTATATTTCATGAAATAGACATTGAGAAAGAGATGACTACTAGAATCGGCATGTCAGCCCTGACAGTCAAGAGATTTAAAAACATTTGGCGTTCAACTATAAATATATAGTCTCCATCTCAGCATCAAGCTTTGAATTTACAAGTCAAATGTGCGATCCATACTTCTATATGCAGCAAAAACGTGGATAATTAATAATTATATAGAAAGCCGATTAAGAGGGTTTGAAAGTCGCTGTCTTAAAAAGATTCTAAACATCCGTTGGGATCAAAACGCCAGAAACAAAGAAGTCACCTGTAGATTAGATATTAAAACATCAACCAAGAAGTGAACAGAAAAGGTTGAAAATGGATAGACACCGTTCGATGAATGGAAGGAACCAGGCATCGCAGCCAACATTAACATGGACACGACCTGGCAAACGAAGAAGAGACTGACCATTATGGAAGGTGTAAAGGCATAAAGATGCATCAAGACCATTATGGGCATGGCGACAAAGCACACATGATGAAATGAAAGGCTGGCAGGTCCTGGCAAGAGCAATCCATCATGCTCCAGATCAGATTGGGTGAAGGTCTCTTGTGAATGTCCTATGCTCTGACCAAGTAAATATACAATGTCGCCCCCCCCCACTCCCCCACCCCCAAAAGGAAAAAAAATAATTTTGTTTTTGTGCGCAGACAGTCCCGTATTTGTTGTTGTTGTTGCGTCCGCCAGTTTTCAACTCTGACGAAGTCCCTAGAGACTAGGAACTGAATTTTAAGTGTTAATCCATTTTTCCCTGACAGCCGTGTGCACTGGGGTCCCTCGCCGCACAGGCAGATAACTCCGACTTCGGAGGTACTCATGTTTTTCTCCCGTCGATATGTAACTGACGTTTCAAGCCGGGTCCCGTATTTTAGGTTGATTGATTAGTCATGCAATTTCGTTCGGTCTCGTTAATTCAATTTTACCTGAGCTATTCCAGTGTTTGTTTTTATTTTGGAATGATAATTATAAAGAACATACACGTATACAATATAATTAGAACAAAATAATTACACGAAGAGTATATTATAGTCCGTTTCATAAGTCGTGCCTTTTAAAATCGATATCTTTTAAACCGCTTTTTATAAGCTTTTCAAAATTTGCATGTAAAGTTATAATGATTAGAACCCAACAGGGAATTAATTTCATTAAAAAAAAACAACATTTGGTTATTATTGTTGCTTATTTGATTTATATAAATTTATAACGACCCATTGATGTAGTCAAAACTTAATGTTTACAGTATTTAAGTTAAAAATAGCGATTAAAAATCCATACACGGTCAAATTGACGATTTTGCACGCTTTCAACGTGAGTTTTCTGACACAATTAGACACTTGTAGAAAACACGAGGCATTGTGTGTTCCATTTCCGTTCATTCAGCGGCGAAGCCGTCCTCGAACTGAGCAGACAATAATTCTCCTGGTGTTTTGTCTTATCCAATTATTTCCCCATTACGGCCACGCCTTTACCTAGTGAAAATTAATCATAGACCAGCAACTACGGTAATTTCTATTCTTTAGGGCTTCACAATTTACAATTGTGACAAACATCAAAGAAATTCGCCGCTTTAAGAAAACTGCAGCTGCAAGATATTTGTTAAATATACATTTAAAGGGTCTTTTGCATTCTAATAACATTTGGAAAATTTCAACAGTCTTTAACAAATGTTTACTGCGTAATAGCGTTTTGAAGTTGGGCACATGATTTGAAACGAACTATAATCCTGATGGACATTACGCATAGGGAAGAAACACGTCATACAATTCCATGAAGGAATGACGAATTAGTCTGGTCAGACTGCTTCCCAATGAAAGGCGAATTTCTCTGAAATAATATCGTTTCCCTAGGAAAGAAACCAGGGAGCCGCGATAGCTCAGTGGTTAGTGAACTGGGCTAGAAAGGACAAGGGGTAGGGTTCGATCCCAACCGACGGCTTCCGGGTTCACCCAGCCTTAAATGGGTACCGGATTTTTTCTGGGAAAGCAAAGCAGCACGGGCGTAGTACTGACCACATTACCCCAAAAATCATGTGCCGAAGGTCTGTAAAATTTATGGTCACTAACACCATATTCCCTGTACGCCACTTGGCGTGACGGGGGCACTTTACTTTACTACTTACATTACGCATAGGGAAGAAACACGTCATGCAAATCCATGAAGGAATGACGAGTTATAGTCTGGTCAGTCTGCTTCCCTAGGAAAGGCGAATTCCTTTGAAATAATATCGTTTCCCCTGGAAAGAAACTGTTAACAACTGCTCTCTTGCAGAACGGTTAAGGAAAACTAAAGATTAGAGAAGCAGCGACGAACAATGAAAATGGGTGCACTGGACCAAACGGTGTAAACTGTTAAACATAATATAGCATCATCATCAAGTATCATGCCTAATGGTGTAAATTTCGATCTCGAAAGTTATTTATAATTTCTACTGTTGACCTTCTGCCAAGCCATTCTCTTTAGCTATGTGGTATATTTTCTCTTTGCTTCCTTCGATCTTCGTCCCGGTTGTCACAATATATTCCAGCTGTTGCCTTCTAGTTACATTGCCAACAAATGATGATTGTTTCTTCCTAATATTGGAAATTAGCTCTCTCTTTGCTTCGGCCTCTTTCAGAACGTTTTCATTGCTCGTCTTAACTGCCCATGGTATTCTCAACATTCTTCTATAAAACCACATTTCTACAGCCTCCTGTGATTTTCTTGTCTGTTGTCCTATTGTCCATGTTTCACATCCATATGTTAAGACTGGCCCTACATAACATTTCAGAATTCTTTTTCTTGTTTCTGTTATCAAAAATGGATTGCACAGTATCTTCCTCATTTTTTGGAAAGCTGCTTTTAGAATTTTAAGTATGGCACAGACCGTTAAAAAGTGCACAAAAGAAACAAATAAATATGCTATACATTAAAACATAACGACTTTACACACGCACTATAAGGCTAGCATGACTTACTTGTCATCCCCTAGTGTTGATGCTGAGGCTGAGTTGAAGAGGTCTTTTTCTTCTTGGGAAAACTCGTACCTGAGGATAAAGTGTTTTAAAGATACGTTCTTTAATACTGTTGTTGTGGAACTGAGTTGTGAACAGAAATGTGTGAATAGAATTATGTGAACTAAAAGCTTTGGTTGAGTATGTCCACAGGAGTTTCGTAAGAGTTGTAATAATGGAAGAATATGTCCACAGGAGTTTCGTAAAAGTTGTAATAATGGAAGAATATGTCCACAGGAGTTTCGTAAAAGTTGTAATAATGGAAGAATATGTCCACAGGTGTTTCGTAAAAGTTGTAATAATGGAAGAATATGTCCACAGGAGTTTCGTAAAAGTTGTAATAATGGAAGAATATGTCCACAGGTGTTTCGTAAAGTTGTAATAAAGGAAGAATATGTCCACAGGAGTTTCGTAAGAGTTGTAATAATGGAAGAATATGTCCACAGGTTTTTCGTAAAAGTTGTAATAATGGAAGAATATGTCCACAGGTGTTTCGTAAAAGTTGTAATAATGGAAGAATATGTCCACAGGTGTTTCGTAAAGTTGTAATAAAGGAAGAATATGTCCACAGGAGTTTCGTAAGAGTTGTAATAATGGAAGAATATGTCCACAGGAGTTTCGTAAAAGTTGTAATAATGGAAGAATATGTCCACAGGAGTTTCGTAAAAGTTGTAATAATGGAAGAAAGAATATGTTCACAGGAGTTTCATAAAGTTGTAATAATGGAAGAATATGTCCACAGGAGTTTCATAAAAGTTGTAATAAAGGAAGAATATGTCCACAGGAGTTTCATAAAAGTTGTAATAATGAAAGAATATAAATACGCACAAGTTTACTTAGAAAAGTATGGACAAATAAAATTAGTATAGAAGGGTATACGCACATAATAGAATGAATAAAAGAGTGCACTCACATATGAGGTTAGACAGAAGAAAATGAATAAAACAAAATGGGGAAAATACTATTATTTCCATTATTATAATTCTGGAGTTAGATGCAGGAGAAGGATATAGAGACATAACATAAAAATTGTATGTTTTTGTCAAAGAATGAGCTGGAGAGGTAACAAATACTTCATTACAAATATTTGCTTCTACATAAATGTGTGCTTGTCTTAGTAAATTGCGATTCGAATTATGTTTGTGTATGTATGTGTTCACGTGCTTGTGTGGCATATATAAAAACGCCAACGCCTTTGAAGTTGAATGTGAAACATTTCAACAGTGATAACGATAACAAGGAAGTGAATGTTTCACAGGAAACATGTTGTGGAAAAAAATGCTCCATTTATTCCTTATTTATTTAACATTTATGATTTTTTAAAATCAGCTACTGCTTTTTTATATAATTATTTCCTTTACAATTTAAAAAGCAAATTTTCTTGCCAAAATGAACAGGATGTTTATACAATTTAGAAATAAATGGTTCGTTTAAAATAAAGCTTGCTGGGAGACATCGATTTTTATTAAAGGTTTTAGGAAAATCAAGGAATAGCTAGGTAATTTCCTCTTGCGTTCCATCGACCATTACCCCGTCTAGTTGATGGTCTTAAAATAGCGTTATGCACACGTAATTTGCACACAGCCGTTTATTGCTGATGTTTTACTTTCATTGCTGCTCATTTAATAAATATAACTTGCATAGTATTCTTCAATGGTACGCTCGTTTTGACTATTTTGATGTTTTTTTTTTTAATTTTAAATCTTGGCTTCAATTAAACATTTGAAACCAGTAAGTGTCAAGTTAGTCATTCTTTACGGTGTTTTTTTTTAAATAAACAGTTGTTTATCAATAATACTTTAAATGATTTCGTCATTTGTGTCTTTCCATGAAGATAAAATACACACGCTCATTCTATTATACATCCAAAGTAATGATAAGGGCGTAAAACAACTGCCAGAGCAACAGGATATTGAAGACTCCTATTGTTATACTTCTCCATGACGAAAATACAGAACCTTGTTTTAGTTTCGTTGTCAGAATTACGACGAATAATTAAAATGAGAACAAACAAGTGAATATCTTCTAGAACGTTTTTTTTTTTTTAAAGAAGAAGCCTATCTTAAATTTAAAAAAAATATGTGGTTAAAAAATGAACACTTCAACCCCCGAAAATCTCAGATTTGTCAATCTTTGATCTTGTTATTATGAGCTTTAATTACTCAATTATCATTCGTACATAAATATTCACATCAGCAAAACATATTACGTTTTGTGTGTAGCATCATAAACATTGAAACAATGCCATAAGTTTCAATTTTAAGAATGAGGACAACGTACAAAGCGCAGGGCATCCTCAATGAATGCTACTAAGTGTCCAAGATTAGAACTAAAACGACATTTTGATATTAAAACAAACAGCTGTGTATAAGCATTAACCTACTTACGTACATATTTTAATTCAACAAAATAATAATTAAACTTGAAAAAAAAATGGCATCCTTGTGTGGTTTTACAAATTGGAGCTGTTCTTATCTGTCACAAGAATTAGGGAAGCATAGTTACCTCAATGTTTATTCTCCCTTAAACTATCGTTACGACACATAATACCATTGCTGGTGTATGCCGGGGAGGGGGGAGGAGGGAGGGGCTCACGATAGAATCTGAGGGATAAAGGCCGCTTGGTCAAGCAGTCGCCACGACGTGTGAGACTCAGTATTTTTATTTCACCCCCGATAGAAAAAATAATTTCTGTCTACCGCGGGTTTCGCACACCGTACGTCGATTTTTCATCCAGGGTGACAGTGGATTTCGCCGCACGGCCACGCCACCGATGAATGTAGGATTACAATAATTATAGATAACATGCCATTGCAGAAGGCGAGCTTGTCATCCACTGCTCAATCTTAAACGGTAAAATTAGGAAACATACGCACACGGAAGTAGTGATAATGCGGGAAACATACGCACACGGAAGTAGTGATAATGCGGGAAACATACGCACACAGAAGTAGTGATAATGCGGGAAACATACGCACACGGAAGTAGTGATAATGCGAGTGATTCTTCTTAAATCTTTGAGTTGTTTCTGTGTCCATCGTAGTCACTGGCAAGCAAATCAAAATCGAAAATCCTGAATATATATGAAGAATAGTTGAAATGCCAAATTGGTATAAAAACAAACAGCTGCGAGAGTTGTGTAGTGGTTTATACAATATTGCTTCTTTGGGCCCAATACATCTGATGTCAGCATAAACTACCTTTTAGGACAGCGAATTTGCCTTCTTTATTCGAATCATACCCGCTTGACCAGACTAGTTAGTCTGTTTTAGAGAACATCGCAGGAGCTAAAGTAGAATCTTGATAAGCTCTGGTTCACTGATACTTCTTTCTTTCTGGCGATCACCTGATGGTTTGCTAAAAGAATCAAAAGTGCTCTTCGCCATCCGCCCTTCAAATGACTTTAAGTGCGCGAAGATGCGCTGTGTGTATGGTTATTTGCTCAATTCGGCCCAACGCATCCGACTTCAAAACAGCATTCTAGAGTACTGGGATCCCTTCTCGCTTGACCTGATTGGATAGCCTGTTTCCAGAAGCAGAGTTTGGGAGTGGAGCAATGTCTCGATCAGCTTTGTTGCTCACCTATCCTGACGCATGCAGTCAGCTGGGTTTCGCTGTCATTACACCCTAGCAGACATTACAGCCAAACGCACACTCCAAGGCTGCCCCCTCTCCCGTACACAGACTTGAGAAGGAAAACGCCCACGCCACTACTCTGGAAAATAAACTATAAAATGGGGTGTTCTCCACAGCGCTTTTTGGTTCGCCTCATACACGATGCTTTGCGTAAAAAAAAAAGTAAAGTACCCCCGTCATGCCAAGTGGCGTATAGGGAATATGGTGTTAGTGACCCTATATTTTACAGGCCTTCAGCACCTGTTTTTTGGGGTAATGTGGTCGGTATTACGCCCGTGCTGCTTTACTTTTCCAGAAAAAAATCCGGTACCCATTTAAGGCTGGGTGAACCCGGAAACCGTCGGTTGGGATCGAACCCTACCCCTTGTCCTTTGTAGTCCAGTTCACTAACCACTGAGCTATCGCGACTCCCGATGCTATGTGTGGCGTCAAATATTTAGTCTATCTTTTGGTGATGTCCCTCTACCTCTTCTGTTGTTACATTTCTAGCTATTAATACTTATTATAGAGAACTAATAATCACGTGACACATTCTAACCATAAAATTGATGTCTCTGAATGTAGCACACGACTGGTGTCAAAAAGTATGTGAGCGAAGCTGTGATATCTTGGTCTCTCGACCAGCGACAAGTCCAAGAAGATCTCATTTTTCGGGGCGGGGCTTGTTCACTCGTCGATCCTTCGAAAGTAAGATACAAATCTTCACGAGCGAGTATATGTGGGAGCAGCCAATGAGCTGATGGAATCATGAGTGTCCACAGATTAGATTATCTGCTAAAAAGAAGATTGAGCATGCATCGGTTTGTCGCGAGTGCTGTAATGTCATATCTAAAAATGAGCTATTAATCTTCTATAACTTTTTTCCTGATTAGACTGGTCACAGTCCCACAATAGCAGTGCGGATGGATATGAAGAAGACCGTTGATAAGGTGTGCAGTGAGGGTCTAAAGTAAGACAGTTTCTCATGCTTTTCTTCCCTTTAGGAAATTAAAGACTGGCCAAAGAAGCAGGTAAAGTGGCTGATTCTAGACGCACATAAAGAGAGAAAAAAACATATCTTGTAGTTACATTTGTATATGGATATTAAATCAATCATATCTCGAGACTGATATGAACCTCCTAATTGTAGGAAACAGAATATTGTCTTGGTCTGCTCTGGTTCACTTAAACTTTACGTCAGCAATTAGCAATGTGCTAGACACCTTTCAACACGTTGAACCTACCTAGCGACGTTTGTCACTCATTTCAAAGCTAAAGGTACATAACCATTACTATCACTACTTTAGCAATGCAAAACCTTGATTAGTTCCCTTTCCTTGAGTCAAATATATTTCTCACAATGCCCTTGAAATTTTTATCGGATGCCGATCGTATACTATTTTCGATTTTGAACCGCCAATGGATCTTTCATGTTCTCGAAATGAACACAGGACCTTCTTTTCATCAGCCGCCTCCGACATGACTAAGTATTCGATCTTACTACTTTGAAACCAGGGGTCACTGTAGACTGGGGGAAAACCCTGATCGCCTCACCTATGATTCGCACTGAGTACCTTGTGGTTGACGTCATGGGACGTACCAACCAAAATGGCAGCTTAGCGTGTTGGCAGATTTTTGAAAATGTATTCAAGGGTTTGAACATAAATGTTTGTTCACAGTTCGTTAACCTTCGCTGTAGATAAAGTCTTTCATTTGATGGCTTTGTATGTGACCTTGGTAGCTAAGGACCTAACTTGTGCAAACGGATGGCATTGGCAAGGATCATTTTAAATCTTTGAAGTGGGCTCATTTTGTGTTTAACTCAAAAACATATGTGCTTTTTAACCAAAGACCTTTTTATGGGGGGTTTCAAGGAAGATATCCCCGATGGAAGAATAAATTGTACTATTAGTCCCATAAATGATTCGCTTCCAGAGGTTTATGATGTAAACAAAGCAGTTTTGTCATTGCAAGTGAATAATGTCCACACCTAAAATTGGTCAGGATTGTGTAGCAGCAGCAGCTTTATAGCGAACACAGAAAACATCATAGGATTGTGCTGTTCTGAAACAGCTATGCCATGCTACCCTAGAATTGCCTTTAATGGGATTACTGTGACCACAAACCACTCTCCATGTGTGTGCCACATATTTACACCCCAGAAAGAAATACTGAATATAACAACATCATGTGCCGTCTGTGATATTAATGACCACAAACCAGGAGCCTCCTGTATGATTGATACAACTGTTGCCCCAAGCACTTCATCAGCAGAGTCAGATCTATGGAATGTTAATCTGACATTGTTCTTGAATGATGTCCAAGTTAATGAGACATCAGAATCGTGTGGCAGCAGCTACAAGAAGGGAGCAGAGAACATCAAGTTCTGCTGCTATAAAGGAGACTTGCCTTGCTATCCCAGAATTGCCTTAAATGGGATCACTGTAGTTGAAAACTTCTCCTCTTGTGTAAACTGCACATTCACATCCAAGAGTGAACCAGTGAAGGTCACAAAATCATATTCTCTCTGTGGTTGTACTAACTACAGGTCAGGTGGCTTCTGTTGGATTGGAAATGATAACTTACCACCACTGTGTGTCTATATGTTTGGAATTGGAGTCATCAACGATGGCCTAACATCATCGAGTGCTACGACGATCATCGTTTTCGGGAGGACGCGAACTTCCATGGTATATGGTGGATAGGCGGCGGGAACCATTGAAGGCTATGTCTGAAAAGTGTTCCTTCTTGCAGTTTCCTCATATTCCAAGTCCGGCTTGTTGCAGGAGCTACTGAGTTAAGTGCTCTGTGCACACCGTGAGCTGTGTGTCTCATCCGTTTTGATCCTGTTTCGATATCCCGCTTGTTTACGATGAATGATGATATCGTATGACAGGGAACATTTGGCTGTGTTCACTTTCTGCGCGGTTTCGCCTTATGTCTTTTGGCGTGTGCTGAGACTGCTACGATGGAGACTACAGTTACCTTTCTTTGTTTGGGAGATGTGTTAGTAATTCGGATGATTCCACTGGCACGGGCGGTTGAACAATTATGGATTTTAATTCGTTTGCAGTGATGCCGAGGCCTTCCATAACCAATAACCAATAATAACCTTGTGGTTGTGAGACCGGCGCCTTACCTAAGCTTTGATACAGTAAATGGGGCAAAATTAAAACTGGTCAATTAATTCATGAGAGCGATGATACCGTCAGATGGTAGCTTAACAACAGAGTCGGTGTACATAATTATTGCTCGTGCAAAAGCAATCACTGTGCTGTGACGTGAATATATTTTTCAAATTACGTCACCGATTGCTGAAAATTGCGTCATGATATGATGGTGGCAAATGCACTGAAGAAGTAATTCGACAAACTGTAGTTAAATTTCGAGATTCATCGCAATGCAGTGAACAGAGCCACTTTATCCAATACAAGCCAGCCAAGAGCAGTAGTGTCTACATGAATAATACAAATTTGATAGCTCAGTGGTTAGTGAACTGGACTACAATGGACAAGAGGTAGATCCCAACCGACAGCTTCCGGGTTCACCCAACCTTAAATGGGAACCGGATTTTTTTCTTGGAAAGTAAAGGGGCGATTGTAATACCGACCACATTACCCTAAAAATCATGTGCCGAAAGGTCTGTAAAATTTATGGTCACTAACACCATATTCCCTATACGCCACTTGGCGTGACGGGGTACTTTACTTTACTTATAACACACACACGCACGCACGCACGCACGCACACACACACACATACGGTCAATATGGCGGATAGGCGGCAATAACCGTTATAGGTTGTGCCTGAAAAGTGTTCCTTGTTGTAGTTTCCTCATATCCCGAGTCCGGCTTGCTGCTGCAGCTACTAAGTTATGTGCTCTCTGCACACCGTGAGCTGTGACTTGTATCCGGATCGTGTTTCGATATTCCGATTGTTTACGATGAATGACGATATCGTATGCCGGGGAACAGATGGCTATGTTCACTTTCTTTGCGGTTTCGCCCTATGTCTTTTACCGTGTGCTGAGACTGCTATGATGGGGACTGCAGTTACCTTTCTTTGTTTGGATCCTTCAAAGAGTTGAGATATTAATTCGGATTATTCCACTAGCACGGGCGGTTGAGCTATTATGGATTTTAATTCCTTTACATGGGCCTTCCATAACCATATATATATATATATATATATATATATATATATATATATATATATATATATATATATACATATATATATAGTATATATATAGTATATATATAGTATATATATATATATATATATAGTATATACATAGTATATATATAGTATATATATATATATATAGTATATATAGTATATATAGTATATACAGACTATTACGCAATTAATCTTTGTAAATAGGAATAACAGAAAGAGCTCTTTATTAAATAAAACTAGTCCTGGCAATTGGTAGAGAATTCTGACTAATCGGACAATATACAACAAAATCTTTGAAGTCCACAGAAACGTGATTTTGCAGAGGAATATTGAGAATACCACGGGTGTAACTGAAAAGATTAACAGGAACGTTTTAAAAATAGGCCCAGTCAAAAACAAAAACTGTTGCCAACATCAGGAGGAAGCTATGAATCAGTTTCATTGCAATTGCGGCATTCCCGTGCCCACTCCACCAATGGTCCCAACTTTTCTCGAAGCGTATGCAGACTGATTGTTCCTTTAAGGTGCTGATTGTAGATAGGTCCGCTTCTCCCACTAAGCATTTCGGATCGACTTGACCTCTCTTCCACATTTAGACTCCTCAGTCTCTCAGTGTATATATCACTGGCCCACCCATTCTCCTCCTCTTTTATTAAGGAATGAAGAACAAATTTGGCGATGTCCTATTTGCTGCGTCTAGCAACACTCAGTGTCAGAGCTGCTAACGAACTTATCATGTCACCTCTAGTGACTCGGGCAGATGGTGCTCGTAAACCTGGGAGGGCCGACCATCTAAGGGCAGAATCCCCCTACAGAAAAGATCATCTACTGCCTTGCAGGAAGATTGGGGACAATCAAAGACTAAGGAATGCAAACCTGAATAAAATGCTGGCTGAAATCGGATGCACTGGGCCACTGGCGCAGAACACAGTGCAACGTTTTAACGGGTGTTCAATCAGAGTGGATCTGGCAGACTCTAATTGTGATGTTCTGCCTGTGGGGGCGATAAACACACTTAACCTGACACCTGACTTCATGTGAGAGTCTGGAATCCTACTCTGATTGAGGCCTGATCGCAGAGAGAGAGAGAGAGAGAGAGAGAGAGAGAGAGAGAGAGACTTATCGTCGACTTCATTGCCATGTACCCCACCATGCCCAGGACAGTACACCAACGTTTACGTGCTCACTGTAAAGAAATTCAAGAGTTGCACCCCTTCCTGCCATTATTATCATTATTTGATGTATGCATATGACCGTATTGGTAATGGGTAATGCGAGTTCTGTCCAAGGTCTGACACTGAATGATCAAGATCGTCGTACAGAGGAGTCTAAGATTTCTGCCATATGTACTGTCTTCGGCTTGAAGGGGCAATAGACAGACAGTCTAGTAGATAGACAGATTGACAGACAGGCAGGCAGGCAGATAGACAGATTGACAGACAGACAGACGAATGGACGGACGGATGGACGGGTAGATAGATAGATAGATAGATAGATAGATAGATAGATAGATAGATAGATAGATAGATAGATAGATAGATAGATAGATAGATAGATAGATAGATAGATAGATAGATAGATAGATAGATAGATAGATAGATAGATAGATAGATAGATAGATAGATAGATAGATAGATAGATAGAGACAGACAGACAGACAGACAGGGAGACAGACAGGAAGACAAACAGACAGATAGACAATGAGAAGGAGACAGCTAGAATATATTGTGACAACTAGACAATTCGAGGGAAGAATATTTTAGAGGGAACTATAAAAAAAAAAAATACCAGCCAGCTGAAGATATAGGTTTGTAAAGAAGGCTGTAACAGAACTCATAAGAAATTGTAGAGACATTATGGAGAGTCATGATTACCAATGCCAGGAGCCATGGTACTAGATGATGATGATGATGATGATGGTGATGGTGTTGATCCAGGTAGTCAGACAAGCCTTGTTGTGTCTTTTACACAACAACAAAGAGCCTATCAACCTGACTGAAACCTACAATGGACAAATAATTAGAAAGTTAAAACGCCGTATCAGAAAGTCCTAGCGACTGTACCATGAACGCATGGCTTTAACGTGAAGCAAATCATGATTAGATTCGGCGCCGTATTGTGGGACAGCAACTTAAGATTATATAGGAGCACTGAATGAGTGAATCCGCCAATATAACGTGAAGAGTTCGCATGTAAAAATGTATACCGTTATACAATCAGGAATAATTTAGTTTAAAATGTTTACCTTAGCTTCCCTCACGAAGGTTACATGTGGAGTCGTGACGATGCTACATAAATATGTTACTACAATAATTCAGAAACAATTTACGATATATCTTGAAGACCCTCAAATTTGCATTAAAATGTACAACTGTTGTGAAGTACAGTTGTTGTTTTTAATTCGCAAAACCTGTGCGTTACGTATGTGTGTGAGAGAGCATGTGTATGTGAGTATATGTGTTTGTGTGTATATGTCAGTGTCACTCTGTATGTATGTGAGTGAGTAAGTGAAATGTGTGTGTGTGTCTGGGATTTCTCTTTTTGATTATGTCCTTTCTTAACAATCCAACTAAACAATAGTATAAGAAAAGGTCACATTAAGACGAGCAGCAGGATGCTGTTGACGAGCTCACCGCACCTCTCCCCAGGGTCAAGAATGGGGACATCTCTAGAGCGAAAGCGGTCAGGGACTCACAGGTGACGTTTAGACTTAGAGCAGATCTGGGAAACAGACTGGCCAAGTGAGTCGGGACCGAAGCCAGATTAGCAGACCCGGTAATCTAAATTTGAAGTCGGATGTGTTGGGTCGAAGGCTAAGACATTGGCATGGCATAGCTATTCCTAGTTGATGTCCTTATTTGTGGAGTAAACGTCAAACGGAAGCAGTAGACTTCACGCGTAGACATCGTAGAAACTGTACCATTCCTTACCATTAACCATTGACTGTACCATTACCTACTCCATACCGTTAGATTAACTAACGATGGGAAGTTCACTCAGTAGCGGAATGTTTTGACCTAGACCACCTAGAATTACATTACCTTCAATGATGAAAAAGCTTCTTGATTCTCTATCACGTGAAATAGGTGATACTGGCCGACGCACTGTCAGTCGTAATAGCTCTAAAAAAAAGCACAGGAACAGCGAGCTAGATGACCTGAGAACAAACCTAGACCAATAACTTCCAGAGAGTGGCAATCCAGTCTACACTGTAATATAAAAGGAAACGAATTCGCAGACTAGCTAAGGAGAGAGGGAGATTATCACAAGAGAACCATCTGATCAGCTACGATGAAGCTAATCCATCATCAAAGACCAGTATCTAGAAAAATGGAAACAAGAACACCCAAAGTATAACGAGAGGGACGGATACCTCCAACTATCAAGGATGGATCAAGTCATCATACTTCGCCTACGCACTGGTCACAACAGAATGAGAAACCACATGTTTACTAAACTCAAAATAGGAACTACCAACCAATGCCATTCTCCCCTGGATGACATGACAACAAAACACGTTCTAGAGGATTGTCCATGTATATAGACCTGAGGAGGTCAATGTGGCCCATGCCCACCTCTATGGAAGAGAAATTCTACTCGGCAACCGAGTAACTGAAACAGACAGCAGTCTTCATGAGAGAGTCCGGAAGCCTAGTCTGAATAACGTCATGATCGAAGAAGAAGACAATTCTCCAACCGAAAGGAGGAAATCAAAGAAAGCTATTGCAGCTCAGCTCAAAAGTTGTCCATCTGGTGTGAACTCCGCCTCGACCTACAAGCGGTGGTCTGATTATAGGGAGAATATAGCAGTGGAACAAAACGGCGCAGTTGAAACTTTGTGGGGATGAATAAGGATAATATAGCAGTGGAACAAAACGGCGCAGTTGAAACTTTGTGGGGATGAATAAGGATAATATAGCAGTGGAACAAAACGGCGCAGTTGAAACTTTGTGGGGATGAATAAGGATAATATAGCAGTGGAACAAAACGGCGCAGTTGAAACTTTGTGGGGATGAGGGATGACGCAGAATAATCCAACACGAAGAACAATAAAAGACCTCTCCACGCCTTGATAGACGCGCATGGAATATGGTGCAAGTGGCCATATTTGTCCATGAGCAACGACACATTTGTTGTTGATGTGGTTGATATTACGCTAGGTCTGCTTTACTTTCGAGAAAAGTCTGATCCCAATTTTGTACAGGATGATTGAGACCACGAAACCTTGTCAGTATTTTAAAACAAAATCGCTACTTCTGGGAAATGAATCTGCATCACTTCTGATCAGGAAGTGAGCGCTCTAACTGCTCAACTACAGAGGCAATCCGACATTGTGGCCAAAATATATCCCTGGACTGGGTCATGGGAAATACACAAAAACAGACATAAGATTATAACTGAAAAAGTGCACGAGTACTTAAATAAGTCTCTCTCTCTCTGCAAGTTGTATGTTTGCCAATTAATGAGAAAAAAAAAACAGTGAAGAGTAAGTAAAACGTCATGAACAAAGCGTGAATTTTAGCGCAGAGTTACCCGTGGCACTAATAACAAGTAAAGTAACAATTAAAGAGCCCCGTCACGCCAAGTGGCGTATAGGGAATTGAATATGATGTTGGTGACCATAGTTTTTACAGACCTTCGGCACATGATTTTTAGGGTAATATGGTCGGTATTGTAATATGGTCGGTATTGTAATATGGTCGGTATTGTAATATGGTCGGTATTGTAATATGGTCGGTATTGTAATATGGTCGGTATTGTAATATGGTCGGTATTGTAATATGGTCGGTATTGTAATATGGTCGGTATTACGCCCGTGGCGCTTTACTTTCCAGAAAGTAAAATACGGGAACCATTTAAAGGCTGGATGAACCTGGAATTCGATGGTCGGGATCGAACCCGACCTCTTGTCCTCTTATTAGTCCAGTTCACTAACCACTGAGCTATCGCGGCTCCCCAGTTCACTAACCACTGAGCTATCGCGGCTCCCCAGTTCACTAACCACTGAGCTATCGCTGCTCCCCAGTTCACTAACCACTGAGCTATCGCTGCTCCCCAGTTCACTAACCACTGAGCTATCGCGGCTCCCCAGTTCACTAACCACTGAGCTATCGCGGCTCCCCAGTTCACTAACCACTGAGCTATCGCTGCTCCCCAGTTCACTAACCACTGAGCTATCGCGGCTCCCCAGTTCACTAACCACTGAGCTATCGCTGCTCCCCAGTTCACTAACCACTGAGCTATCGCTGCTCCCCAGTTCACTAACCACTGAGCTATCGCGGCTCCCCAGTTCACTAACCACTGAGCTATCGCGGCTCCCCAGTTCACTAACCACTGAGCTATCGCGGCTCCCCAGTTCACTAACCACTGAGCTATCGCTGCTCCCCAGTTCACTAACCACTGAGCTATCGCTGCTCCCCAGTTCACTAACCACTGAGCTATCGCGGCTCCCCAGTTCACTAACCACTGAGCTATCGCGGCTCCCCAGTTCACTAACCACTGAGCTATCGCTGCTCCCCAGTTCACTAACCACTGTGCTATCGCGGCTCCCCAGTTCACTAACCACTGAGCTATCGCGGCTCCCCAGTTCACTAACCACTGAGCTATCGCGGCTCCCATCAGTAACAAAACAGACACTAAATTATTGCGCCAATATTTAACAATAGTTACTTACCCATAATTCACGTGGCCTACAGTGAAAACAGGCCTGGAATTCATGTCTGTTTCGCCATACCACTTGTCCACGAAGTCATCTTCGTCAACTTCATCGTTGTCAAAAATGCCATCAAGCCGGGACGACCCAAATGAGCTGATGCTTGAAGAGTCGTCCGACCATAGATCTGAATCGTCGACGTGTGGATTGCCCATTCTTACAGATCACTTCACAAAAGTTTATGGTTCTGTCTCAAGTGAGTTGTTGACAAATAATATTTATTCAACAAAGTTATTTTGAGACTTTGCCACATAAGCAGAATGATTACATTCTATAGTCGCTTTAACTAATATATGTCCTGTTTACATATAGTTCTTGTTTGAGAAGCTTTATATCAGACAATCAGTTTTGCTGGTTCAGTTGAAGCTGTGCATGACGTAGACAGAAACTGTTTATGTAAATAAACAAAAGTATATATTAGTACATTAGAATAATCATGACTTTCATAATCTCAGTTCTGTTAACATAAAAAAGGAAGCAGTGTATAATGTGTATGTATTTGTGTGCATGTGTATGCATATATCATCATCATCATCATCATCATCATCATCACCATCATCATCATCACATCATCATAATCATCATCATCATGTGTCTTACCGGTTGGCGTAGGCGATCATGTCCTTCCACAATTTTCTATCCACAGCGCATCGTATCAATTATGTTGTTGACTGTTTTCAATGCCATGACACCAAGCTATCTAGTATCTCTTGTTGTTGTCCGCCATCTTTATTTCCCTGTATTTTGCCAGTTGTAACCAAGTATTCCAACTTTCCTCTTCTCAAGATGTGCCTGAAAAATGTTGATTGTTTCTTTCGGGTGTTATTTTAGGAGCTCCGTTTTTGTGTTGGCCTCTTTGAACATTTCCTCATTGGTCTTTTTAGCTGTCCAGGGAACTTTCAACATTCTTCTGAGACATCCCATCTGTGTGGCCTCCAATCGTTTTTTTTTTATTTGTTTGTCTACTGTCCTTTATTCGCTTCCATACATCAGAATTGACTCTATATAGCACCGATAAAATCTCTTTCCCACTTCTATTGACATAGACTTGTTGCATAAGACGTTTTTCATTTTCTGAAATGCTAGTTTGGCCTGAGCTATTCATTCATTTATTGTAGTTCATTCAATGTCTCTGATATTAAGACTGTGTCATCCGCATATCGCAACTTGTTTATGTTGTAACCGTTGACTTCAATTCATTTTTTTCCCCAACTTTTGATCTCATTATATTTTCGCTGTAAAATTAAAACAAATCCAGCGATAGAACACAGTCTTGTCTGTCTCTTTGTTTTATATATTGGAATTGTCCTGTTTGATTGCTAATTCTTATGTTTGCTGTTTGTTGCCAATACATGTTTTTTTATGATTCGCAGATCCTTGCCATTGATGTTTAATTTCTCCAGCATATCGATTATTTCCACATGCTTTACTTTGTCAAATGCTTTTGTGTAGTCTATAAAGCACATATATAGATCTTTCTTTACCTCTATAGCTCTTTATATCAATGTTCTCATGGTTGTATATTGCATTATTGGTGCACTTTCCTTTCACAAATCCACAATGTTCCTCACTTATTTCTGGTTTTATTTTGTTTCTTACACGTCTCATTATGATTCTTAGTAATATTTTCGTCATATGGCTCATGAGTCTAATAGTGCGATGGTCTTCACATTATCAGTGGCGCCTGACTTCTTCGGTATGGCTACAAAAATAGATTTTAGTAGATCTTCGGGTATGTGTCCAGTGTTACATATGTCATTGAACATTTTTGTTATGACTTGTACTTCCAGCTCCCTTAATGCATTTATCTCTTCGATTGTTATATTGTCAGAACCAGGAACTTTGTCTCTTTTCGCGTGTTGCCTCCTCCACTCCACTCTGCATTATTGGTGGTCCAGTGTCTTATATATACATACATACATACATATATATATATATACATATATATATATATATATATATATATATATATATATATATATATATATATATATATATATATTACTTTAATATTTATCCAAGACATTCACATAATCTTTATACAGTAACATTTCTTCCTGTTTCACCTTTCTATATCTTTGCCTTATTATTGCCCATGTTTCGCACGCGTGCAAGTAAAATATAATACCTATAATCTAAGAAACCACAAAGGATGTTTTAAAAAAGTGCTTCAATGCAATCTTTATATCAAAGTTGTGCTATCAATGACGTAATTGGGCGATATATTCTAGAACCATTCGTTAAGACAAGTAGCACCCAATTAAATAAAAAAAATAAACAAAAATAACTTGAGACTAAATTAGAGTGAAGAGCTAGACAACAGTTAGCGATTACACCTGCACTTGAACTTATAAAGAAAAAAAAACAAAAGAACTGGTCTGCCACTTAACAGGACAAAAACAAACAAAAACAATCAACAAGGCTATAAACAAAACTTTTGTTTAAACAACCGACAGGAAGGTCGTTCACGAATAAGAAATTAAAAAAAAAAGTTTGACAGACGAAATGATAAACAGTCGAAAACGTGACAACAGATAAAACTAACGAAAGGGGACAAAACCGCATACCATGTCTCCTCTCGACGCCGATTCACAGCTGTTTGTCACATATACTTTAGTTAATAAGCTTATTTCTTCCTTTTGAGATTGATAAAATACACATGCCGCTTCTGTTAAACACTCAAAATAATTAGGAGACAATATGTCTTAAAATAGTTACATTTTTGTGGTTAAAAACTGAATATTACATTAGCCGAAACTCTCACATTTGGCTACCTGTGGTGATCTTTTTGTGACGAGCATTAACTGCCAAAAAATCATTCACAAATATTTACTTTAGCTAAACAATTTTACATTTTGTGTGTGTGTGTGATGTCTCAAAATGAGACCATTTTTATAAACTATCCGTTTTAAGAGTGAGGGTGTGCACTCTGTTCTTGAAATTTTCACCTATTGAAACTAGGTCCCGGACATCTTCACCTACAGACACTACGTTACGGACATCTTCACCTATAGAAACTAGATTCCGGGCATCTTCACCTACAGACACCAGGTTCCGGACATCGTCACCTACAGACACTAGGTTCCGGAAACCTTCACCTATAGAATCTAGGTTCCTGACATCTTCACCTATAGAAACTAGGTTTCGGTCATCTTCACCTATAGAAACTAGGTTCCGGATATCTTCACCTATAGACACTAGGTTCCAGACATCTTCACCTATAGACACTACGTTCAGGACATCTTCACTTATAGAAACTAGGTTCCGGATATCTTCACCTACAGACACTACGTTCCGGACAACTTCACCTATAGAAACTAGGTTCCGGACATCTTCACCTATAGACGCTAGGTTCCGGACATCTTCACCTATAGAAACTAGGTTCCGGACATATTCACATATAGAAACTAGGTTCCGGATATCTTCACCTATAGACACTAGGTTCCAGACATCTTCACCTATAGACACTAAGTTCAGGACATCTTCACCTATAAAAACTAGGTTCCGGACATCTTCACCTATAGACGCTAGGTTCCGGACATCTTCACCTATAGACACTAGGTTCGGACATCTTCACCTATAGAAACTCGGTTCCGGACATCTTCACCTATAGACACTAGGTTCCGGATATCTTTACCTATAGACACTAGGTTCCGGACATCTTCACCTATAGATAATTCAAAATTTCCTGGATTAAAACTAAAATGCCACTGTTAGATGAAAACAAGCAGCTGTGTAGACACGCGTGGAAATAAGTAAATTACAAGAAGACTATACGATCTTAACTGAAAATTAATGAAATGTTTCAAATTAAAAAATAATATTTCTATGAAGCCAATCGAAAGAAATGAAATAATTTTCGTATTGATTAATGGTTACAATTGATTGATCTGCACAATCTCATCATCATCATGTGTCATACCAGTTGGCATAGGCGATCATATCCTTAAACAATTTTCTATCCACAGTGCATTGTATGAATTATGTTGTTAACTGTTTTCCGTGCCATGACACCAAACTATTTAGAATCTTCTCTCATTATCGTCCACAATATCTCTTACCTTGTATTTTGCCAATTGTATCCAAGTATTCCAACTTTCTTCTTCTCATGATGTGCCCGAAAAATGTCCATTCTTTCTTTCTGATGTCTTTTATGAGCTCCCTTTTGTGTTGGCCTCTTTGAGAATGTCCTCATTGGTCTTTTTAGCTGTCCAGGGAACTTTCAACATTATTTTAGAAATTCCATTTGTGGCCTCTAATCATCTTTTCATTGCTTGTCTGCTGTCCAAGATTCATTTCCGTAGGTCAAAATTGGCTCTGCATAACACCGATGAACTCTCTTTCTCACTTCTATTTTCATAGACATGTTACACCAGACGTTTTTCCTGTTCTGAAATGCTATTTTAGCTTGAGCTATTGTGCTCTTTTTTCTGTGGTGCACATTCTGGTATGTTTTAAAAGATAACTAGAAAGAAACGATGACCGATCTGTTGAAATTATTGATAGTGGATGCACAGGTCTGAAAAGAGCGGATGTCGCAATCACATATTTACGTGGAGCACAAAGTACAGAAAGTCATCATGGAGGGGTAAATACAAGGTACACGCGTTAGAGGCAGACAAAAACTAAATTTGACTGATAACATCAAGACACAGACATGAGAAACTGTGACAGTGTGTACCATGAAGGCAAGAGATAGAGTATAATGGTAAACTATGCTGGCCAATCGACGGTGCGGATAGTTTAATAGATCAGAGCGTATGAGAGGAAACATTGAAATCTTGTCTAATTTGTTCCTTTATGGCACTCAAAGAAATAATATTTACACCATAACAAAATAAATAACCGTTAAGTTTTACTATCTTTCACTTTCACTTCTATCAACCAAATATAAATTATAAACACATGTAAATCCGAACTGAGAAACACAACAGTACAACTAAAACATTAGCGACAGACAGCTGTGCTTATATTGTGGTCGAAAGGTCTATTTTATCCAATGGAAAAGAAACGAAATAATGTTGACGGAACCGTTACCACATGGAATGTCCTGCTAGTAACGAAGATTTTTCATTTCTTTATTTACTAGTGATTAAATCATCGTTCGGACATAACTGAACGGATATACCTGAACGTCCAGGTTGATACATATGATCTTAAATCATCGTTCGGACATAACTGAACGGATATACCTGAACGTCCAGGTTGATACATATGATCTTAAATCATCGTTCGGACATAACTGAACGGATATACCTGAACGTCCAGGTTGATACATATGATCTTAAATCATCGTTCGGACATAACTGAACGGATATACCTGAACGTCCAGGTTGATACATATGATCTTAAATCATCGTTCGGACATAACTGAACGGATATACCTGAACGTCCAGGTTGATACATATGATCTTAAATCAAACTTTTGAACTCTTTATCCACATCAATCAAACCATTGAATTCTTCCTCCAAGTCAAAAGAACAACAATCTTCGTCATCACACAGTTAACTTCTAGTTTCGGTGCACAATAATGGACTCCTTAACGAGATGACTACTTTTAATGATGGGACTTGTGTCTCTGTGAACGAAGCCTCAGCGGTCAACTTGGAAGCTACTAATTTCATTTAGTTGTGGGCGACGTCACAAAGAGGTTACGCATGTCCACTGAAGTGCATCCAGGCCGATGTGATAAAAGGCAATCTTGGATAAAAGATAATCTGTTGGCCACTGCAGCCAGTTTAGACTACTCTAAAATGACGAAACACTTCCTGTTTTCTATCTTTTCTCATTTGTTTAAAGGGAACTAACTTGAAGTGTCTAAGGACTTTGAAAATAAGGACAAATAAACAGGAAAAAAAACGAATAGACTTGATCGTAAGATGTTAAATTGAATTAATTTTTTTTAAAATGTTAAATATTAATATAATTGAAATGCTGGTTATACCAGACTTACATGAGAAAATGAATATAATACAGGGGAGATTAAATGAGAATAACTTGCGGATAATGATTTGATAAGCAAAATAGGAGCTCAACAGGGAGGTTTCAAATACGTCTAGAGAAAACAAAATCACAACACAGAAATAAATAGGGTAGGAAAGATTTGCAACTCGGGTAAGTCTACTTTCCTAGGAGAGACAATTATGATGGCCAACAACTGCTGCCTTTTTAACCAAAGGGTAAAGAAACAGACCCGAACATGATGAAAACTGATGCGATTGACAGGAAAATATAAAACACAGTGTAAGGAAAAAAAAAACAAGTAATGAACCAATACATGTTAGTAAAAAATAGTAAAGTACCCCCGTCACGCCAAGTGGTGTATAGGGAATATGGTGTTAGTGACCATCAATTTTACAGACCTCCAGCGCATGATTTTTGGGGTAATATGGTCGGTATTACGCCCGTGCCGCTTTACTTTCCCAGAAAAAAAATCCGGTACCCATTAAAAGCTGGGTGAACCCGGAAGCCGTCGGTGGGATCGAACCATACCTCTTGTCCTTTGTAGTCCAGTTCACTAACCACTGAGCTATCGCGGCTCAACCCATACATGTAGCTCTATAAAATAAAGTGCATTTAAAAGTGAGGGAACCACAGAAAAAAAATAGGTCTAAGCCAAGACTGCTCTGTGGCTCTTGTGCTGCATTAAGGAAGACAAGGAAAGATATTTGAGCTGATGTTCCTGAACAAGGTGAAGGTCGCTATAGACTATTCAAAACTCTCTTCCAACATTGAACAGACCACAGTCACATACGGTACAGATGATAAACTAAATTGACCCCAGCCTCTTCAGCAAAAGCTGGGAGTGTCAAGAAAGCCCTTACGACCAGCCACACCTTATAAGTCAATGGCTGAGAGTGTCAAGAAAGCCCTTACGACCAGCCACACCTTATAAGTCAATGGCTGAGAGTGTCAAGAAAGCCCTTACGACCAGCCACACCTTATAAGTCAATGGCTGAGAGTGTCAAAAAAGCCCTTACGACCAGCCACACCTTATAAGTCAATGGCTGAGAGTGTCAAGAAAGCCCTTACGACCAGCCACACCTTATAAGTCAAGGGGTTCCTGCCCGTACCAACTCGTAGCATTATATCAACAACGACTGTATACTATCAAGCATAGTCAAGAAATAAAGTATAACATATGGTAGTCGTCTTTAAAAAAAATCAGCGTGAGCACAATCCACTACGCTAGAAATTCTTTCTTCTTTTCTCTTTTTCACTGCTACCGAAAAGGTGTCGTGGTTTATATCATTTGTCGTTCTTGAACTGTCCGAATTAGTGATTTTCCTTTGTTGTTACATGTCTCTGTCACTGCATTTATCCATCTTATTCTAAGTCTTCCTCTTGGTCTTTTTCCATGCATTCTCGAGAAGAACCCCCTTGATGGTGATTGGTGTGGATTCATTCTGACCAGGTGGCGCAACTATTTAAGTTGTTGCGCTATACATTATTGGCAGGGTTTTATTCCTACAATTTTTTGCTGGGAATTAATTAAGGTAATAAATGGCAGAAGAAACGAACAGAGCCCATAGTATGTGGAGCAAAAATACGAATACTTAAAAAGCAGGAACAGGCTTCAATTTTGAAAACGATGAATAGAAAACGTGGGAGAAAGAAATTAGGGCAAGATTGTATGAGAACAATAATCAAGGTTTGATAACGATGAAATGTACAATGCGACTCTATAGCACCTAAGTTACAAGACGACATGCGAAACGCGTCATAAAACACCTAAGAGAATGTTCATGAAGTAAATAAAGAAAACGATTAACACAACCTCACGCAAACAACGAACAAGAGATTTTCTCAGAGAAAAAAACAGTCATTGTGAAACATTAGAGCCTCGATCCTACCAGACTTATAACAAGGATATGGGCAACGTCTTTCACAAGAAAAATAGAAACGAGATGGGAATGGGGAAAAATGCGTCGAATTGTCAACACAGCAAGCTACCTACGAGTAGATATCTATTACATGCTTATATTTAAACAACTAGGTATCTCTCTGGGTTTCTTTCAGTGTCTAGCTGGAGATAGGGGAATATATCCATATATTCATTTATTTATATATTAGAAAATACCCCCCTTCCCTCCAAATCGGCGGAAAATTCTAAAAATGGAATAATTAGATTAATATTACTCGTTATAAAACAGTAATACCAATGGTTGTAAGTTGATGAGAATTATGGCAATGAACATAAACAAATTAATATTGTAGGAAGTGTTTAGTCACGAAAAATACAGAATGGGGATTTTCAAATCAAGACTTCGGCACTAATTGTCTAGCTTTTTGTCAGGAATAAAATATGTGTGTCTGTGTGTGTGTGTGTCTGTGTGTGTGTCTCTGTGTCTGTGTGTGTGTGCATGTGTGTGTGTGTCTGTGTGTCTGTCTGTGTGTGTGTCTCTGTGTCTGTGTGTGTGTGCATGTGTGTGTGTGTCTGTGTGTGTCTCTCTGTGTGTGTGTGTGTGTGTGCGTGTGCAATCGTTGACTAAAAATTGTTTTGAATATTTTGATTAGTTTCAATTTCAGTGTTAAATTGACAGGTCATCGTCACTGCACATAGAACTTGTCCATACGTGCTCAGATATCTACTGTGTTGTTACATGGATTCTGCCACATAATTTACTTTCAACTGCTGTTGGGATATATATATATATATCCTTTACTGAGGAGTTTATATTTCCTACTTAAAGAGAAGGTAGCTCACACAAACAACCACATTGTGAGAAATATGATGGGACTGTGTGTTAAGAGTTGAAGTGACTGGCTTCAGGACCAGAGTGAACGAGCTACATGTTGTAAAGACACAGCTGGTGAAATGTTACATGGGAGAGGTACTTGATGAATAGTTTGCTGCTGAGATTAAGGGGAAACTATTTGCTTTAATGGCTGATGAATCTGAATGGCAACAAATCGGAACTGCCTACACGTATGAGATCTGAGAGATAGACTGTGGAGAAATTAGAGACACATTTTTGTGCATAATTCCACTTCAGAATACAACATCTATCACCATGAAAAAGTATATATCACAATTTTGTATTTATAAACACCAGGTATCTATCCACAATTAGTGGTATCTTATTATAGGTATCTACAGCAATTACTTAATGAAATAAACATGACAAGCAAAAAATATGGACTAGATATGAATATCAAAAAGACTAAAACTATGATCATAAACACAGAAAATACTCAAAACCCACAAATGGATATCAAAATTGAAGGAATAGACCTGGAGACAGTTCAGAACTACAACTACCTTGGACATACTATAACCAGTGGTGGAAAATGTACAACTGAGATAAACAAAAAGAATAGGAATGGCAAAAAGTAATTTTAATGTCACGAAGAACATACTAACATCAAAACAAATAACATCAGGGCTAAAACTAAGAATAGCAAAATGTTACATTTTCTCAATATTCCTATATGGTGCAGAAACATGGACATTAGACAAGAAAACAGAACAGAGAATTAAAGCCTTTGAAATGTGGATATATAGAAGAATAGGTAGAATTGGATGAAAGGAAAATAAAACAAACGATGAAGTCTCAGAACAACTAAAAATGATAAGAGAACTACTAAACACAATTCAAACAAGACAAATGCGATTTTTGGGCCATATTAAAAGACACAATAGCCCACTGAAAGTAGTCCTGGAGGGGAAATACAAGGTAAAAGAGGCAGAGGCAGACCAAGACTAACATTGACGAGTAACATCAAAAGATGGACAAACCAGCCTATGACAACCTGTACCATCAAAGCAAGAGACAGAGCAGAATGGCGCTCCATGGCAGCCAACCTTCGATGCGGAGATAGCACTCGATGATGATGACGATGATGATGATGATGATGATGATGATGATGATCTGTCCACACTAAGTATCTATCACAAACTGGTCTCCATAATAACCTGGTATCTATCAACACTGGACATCTCTCACAAATTGGTATCTATAAAGTCAGGTATCAATAAATACGATCATCGATAACAGTCTAGTATCTGTAATAACTAGATATCTATATAATCACCACTAAATGTTTATCACATTTCGGTAACTATAATAACCTGGTAGCTATCAACACTCGATACTTAAAGCAAGCAGACATATATTACAACTAGGTATCTATAACCATTCAATATATTTCAGAAGTATGTATGTATCACCTGCTGGGAGTCCACCACAAGCACGCATCTATGACCACTCGATATCTATCATCATCTGGTACCGATCTATCTCCAGCCTCCACAAACCCCAATATAATTTTTCACTGACAAATAACCAATACTCCCCCCATTCACAAAATCCCCTATATTTACAAGCCTCAATCCTCATTCCCTCTACCCTTTCCCCTAATTTCTCTAACCTCAATCCCTATCCCTCATCAACAATGACGTCAAAAGTACTAATTATTGTACTAAACCAGGAGCTGCTGTTACACACCGGAAACAAGCTTCATTAAGTTCCGGTTATCTGCGGCTTAGTTTGACCCGACGGGGGGTACTGCAGGGTTACTTATGATTAAGCAACCCGCTTACACATGATGTTTTCTTGACGTTTGTAGCAATCATCAATTAATTAGTAAACAAAAATAAAAGGATCAATCATTCAAAACCCAATCATTTTTTTCATTTCAATTCAGTCACATTAATCACTCAGTCAGTAAGTCACTCACTCACTCACTCACTCACTCACTCACTCACTCACTCACTCACTCACTCACTCACTCACTCACTCACTCACTCACTCACTCACTCACTCACTTACATTTCTATTTTTCTCAGTCGTTTGTACTTTCATTTTACTCACATACTTTTCTTAACTATTGCTAACTCTAACTATGTCCTCTCTTCTTGTATAACATTAACTCTATCCTCTCTTGTTGTATAACATTAACTCTATCATCTCTTATTGTACAATACTAACTCTATAATCTCTTATTGTACAATACTAACTCTATAATCTCTTATTGTACAATACTATCTCAGTTCTCTCTCTCCTATATCCGTGAACTCTCTTCATACCTATCACCCTAGCTCTCTCCTCCATTGTCCCACCACACTAGTAGCACTGCTTCATCTCTCTCTCTCTCTCTCTCTCTCTCTCTCTCTACCCTTACCCGTCACAGCTAGAGTTAACCTTGTTATATTTGGAACGAAACAGCTACAATATAATATAAACGATATCCCGGTGATACAGGACACAAGTTCATATCCTCCAAAAATATGAGCGGACTTGCCAAAACATACCCCACTTGTTCTTTTCATTAGCAAACGGACCAACAATGTAGCCAATGGCCTTGTGGCCTGCTATAGAACAGTAACAAAGTCAATCAATCTTGCTCTATTCGTGATATCTCCTTAATGGTGTCCCAAGTTTGGCCCACACTATTTATGAATCTAGATTTCCATTGTAGTGTGTCAGGTTATCTTTAATCGGCCCCTCTTTTACTTTCTGTACCTTTTTTTCCCCCTCAAATCATCATTCTTCATTGAGTGCCGTCTCCGCATCGAAGGTTGCCTACCATGGAGCGCCATTCTGTTCTGTCTCTTGCTTTGATAGAGCAGGTTGTCATAGGCTGACTTGTCAATCTTTTGATGTTACTCGTCCATGTTAGTCTTGGTCTGCCTCTTTTACCTTGTATTTTCCCTTCCAAGATTACTTTTAGTTGGCTGCTGTGTCTTTTAACATGTCACTGAAATCTCATTTGTCTTGTTCTAATTGTGTTTAGTAGTTTTCTGTTAATTTTTAGCTCTTTTAAAACTTCATCGTTTGTTTTCTTATCTTTAAATCCAGTTCGACATATTCTTCTATAAATCCAATTCGACATATTCTTCTATAAATCCAATTCGACATATTCTTCTATAAATCCAATTCGACATATTCTTCTATAAATCCAATTCGACATTTTCTTTTATAAATCCAATTCGACATATTCTTCTATAAATCCAATTCGACATATTCTTCTATAAATTCAATTCGACATATTCTTGTATAAATCCAATTCGACATATTCTTCAATAAATCCAATTCGACATATTCTTCTATAAATCCACATTTCAAAGACTCCAATTTTTTGTTTCTCAAATAGAGAACAGTTGTAATCTTTGCTGGGTATCTTTTGAGCACATTGTAAGATCAACCCCAAATGCGTGAGATAGTTCAGAGATGAAAATAGTGTTGGAGAGATGGCAGGAGGGGAAGAGAAAGATAGAGTTAAGAGAAAAGCAAACGAAAGATAAGATGGCGAGACGATAAGTTTCTTATGCGCAAAGAAGATCATGATTGTTGACAAATACATTTCTTGCATTGAAGAGTACATTTATTTTGGTCGCACCCAACAACTGTTGTTGTTATTGCATAGTTAGCACACACACACCAAAAAAAAAAAAAATGAGTATTCGTGATCATCACGTTGTATAAATATTGACAGTGTTGATTTTAATCTTTTTTTGTTTCCAAAGGCATTTGGATTCAAATCAAAGAAAGTTACCTAAAGTAAACATATCTCACGGATCTCTAGTTTTTTAAAGATTTGTTTTCGTGCTGCAACTGCCGGTTGGTTGAGTTCTTTCCCTTGCCCTACCGCTTGTACTGTTGGTTATGTAATGCAGAGAGGGGACATGTGTAGCTTTCTCTGTATCGCAAGTTGTGTTGTTTGTGGTATTGCCATCTTGAATTTATTTAATGAGCCTTTGATACAGTCAATCCATGTTTTTCTGGATATTCCTTTCGCCACGTGTCCTGATATTTTCATGTAGTGAGCTCGTGTTGAAGCAATGTGGTTGTGAATTGATAAATGAGACAAAGGATTTGGGTTTGGTCCCGATCGTCAACTTCTAGATTCACCCAATCTTTAATGGGGGGTAGGTGAACAGCTTTTTTGGAGAACTGGTTGGTCTCCAGACAAGACGTCGATTTCGAGAAACAGAGGTTGTGAGTTCAAATCCCGGGAAACACAAGTTGGGATTTTTATTTTTGATTTTTCTCTACGGCAGTTATCTGCCTGTGTGGCGAGGATGTGTACACGGCTGCCAGGGAAAAACCGGAAAATTAATACTCACAATTCAGTGTCTTGACTCAATGGGTTTCACCTCAGGTGAAAGCTGACGAGCACACAGCAATAACAAAAAAATGCTTATCTTGTTAAGAAAAGACATGACTAACTTTCGCTGATCAAAGAATGCAGGGAAATGCACTAAAGGTTGTATAATATTGCCAACAACGCGATACTCTCTTATTGTCACATTGCCGCAGCATGAAAGGGGCTCAAACCAAATGATCGCGCCGTCATTTACATTTTTTATTTATTTATTGTGATCAAATGTTCAAAACATTTTATTCTTTGATGTTCAGTATAATAATTTATTGTAGTTTTTTTTACGAATGTCTTTAATAGATTATATTTAAATATTATAATTTGTAATATATTTACTGGATAAATAGGGTGATATAACAGGATATCGACCGCCATATCAATATAATGATACCGTTGTTTACTGAAGAGTAGGGGGTTAAGGCAAAGAAATGCAAATGAATGCATAAAAATGCGAAGATGCAGTAAAGCTGAATGTGAGGAAAAATAAAAAAATAGAAAAAATGGTATGTTAGAAGCTTTACGTGATTAGTGGACGACACCGATTAAACGACGTTTCGGCCCAATAGGCCTTCAGCAGGAACAAACACAAAAAACACACACGGATATGTAAGTAAAACAAATAACGAAACATCCAAAACAAAAATAATCGAAATATGTCTATCCTGTGTGTCAGGCCCAGGTCAAAATGAAAAGGAAATGGTAACCTGAGTGTGGCTGTCGTGAATGTGCAGAAATGTGCGAAAATGCACACAGAACCAGAGCAGTTCACACTTGTGAATGTGGATGTTTCGCTATTAGTTTTACTTACATATCCGTGTGTGTGTGTTTTTTTTTTGTTTGTTCCTGCTGAAGGCCTATTGTTTAATCTGTGTCGTCCACTAATCATGTAAAGCTTCTAACAGTGTGAACTGCTCTGGTTCTGTGTGCATTTGCGCACATTTCTGCACATTCACGACAGTCACACTCAGGTTACCATTTCCTTTTCATTTTGACCTGGGCCTGACACACAGGATAGACATATTTCGATTATTTTTGTTTTGGATATTTCGTTATTAGTTTTACTTACATATCTGTGTGTGTGTTTTTTTTTTGTTCCTGTTGAAGGCCTATTGGGCCGAAACGTCGTTTAATCTGTGTCGTCCACTAATCACGTAAAGCTTCTAACATACCATTTTTTTCTATTTTTTAAATTTTCCTTTACTGAAGAGTAACTGCCGTACACCATACGTTTTAGAGTTTAGAGGGAACTCTCTCTCTCTCTCTCTCTATATATATATATATATATATATATATATATATATATATAGCTCAGTCGTTGTGAACTGGATTACAAAGGACTAGAGATCGACGGTTTCCGGGTTCACCAAGCCTTAAATGGGTACCGGATTTTTTTTTCTGGGAACGTAAAGCGGCACGGGCGTAATACAACCCCATTACCCTAAAAATAATATGCCGGAGGTCTGTAAAAAGTATGGTCACTAACACCATATTGCCTATACGCCACCTGGCGTCACGGGGCTCTTTACTTACTATATATATATATATATATATATATATATATATATATAATTTTCTTCTATGTAATCGTTCACTAGCTATCTTTTTTTTTTTTTTTTTACAACATAGAACAGATGAGAATGTCAGCATGACTCAACATATCGGGACATTAATAGTCATATACATCTGTGTCTTAACGTCTACTAGAGGTTAGAGAATGAGAAAGAGAGAGAGAGAGAGAGAGAGAGACGTAGCAGAAGAAGAATATATTACATTTGTTTTCTTGTTTACTTAAATTATGTCCATCTGGCTCATTGTAGCAGTGTCAATGTTGTCCACCAATATTATTGTATTTTTTTCTATTAGAGCAAAAAGAATGGTTTGGCCACGTATCTCGATTGTCTGACGTGGCAAAGAGCATTCTGCCAGAAACTGTGAAAGGGGCGAGAAGGAAAGGCATGCACAGAAAGAGATAGGAAAATAACATCAAAGAATGGACAGGCCTTAATTGGGTAGAGCTCCAAAAATTGATTGAAGATAGAGATAAATAGAAAAGGTTGACGACATCTGTCAGTGGTGCCCAAACGGTCGTCGAGTTCATGCAGCGAAGAAGACAATTGTATGCAAATCTGTGTGCTATTACGAGGTCGAAACCTGTCTCATCATCATCATCATCGAGTGCCGTCGAATGACAACGAAGGTTGGCTACCATGGAGCGCCATTCTGCTCTGTCTCTTGCTTTGATGGTGCAGGTTCTCATAGGCTGATTTGTCCATCTTTTGATGTTACTCGTCCATGATAGTCTTGATCTGCCTCTGCCTCTTTTACCTTGTATTTTCCCCTCCAGGATTACTTTCAGTTGGCTGTTGTGTCTTTTAACATGGCCCAAAAATCGCATTTGTCTTGTTTGAATTGTGTTTAGTAGTTCTCTTTTCATTTTTAGTTGTTTTAAGACTTCATCGTTTGTTTTCTTTTCCTTCCAACCAATTCTACCTATTCTTCTATATATCCACATTTCAAAGGCTTTAATTCTCTGTTCTGTTTTATTGTCTAATGTCCATGTTTCTGCAACATATAGGAATATTGAGAAGATGTAACATTTTGCTATTCTTAGTTTTAGCCCTGGTGTTATTTGTTTTGGTGTTAGTATGTTCTTCATGGCATTAAAATTACCTTTTGCCATTCCTATTCTTTTGTTTATTTCAGTTGTACATTTTCCATCACTGGTTATAGTATGTCCAAGGTAATTGTAGTTCTGAACTGTCTCCAGGTCTATTCCTTCAATTTTGATATCCATTTGTGGGTTTTGAGTATTTCCTTTGTTTATGATCGTAGATTTAGTCTTTTTGATATTCATATCTAGTCCATATTTTTTGCTTACCATGTTTATTTCATTAAGTAATTGTTGTAAATCTTTAGGATTTTCTGCTAGTAGTACAGTATCGTCAGCATATCTTAGGTTATGGATTATCTTTCCATTAATTTGTAGGCCTGGCATCTCTATGATGTTTTTAAAGATTTGTTCAGTGTACAGATTGAACAAGCTTGGTGATAGGATTCATCCCTGTCTTACTCCTCTTTTTATATCAATGGGTGTAGAGTTCTCTTTGTTATATTTTATTATTGCTATTTGCTCCCAGTATATATTGCATATTAGTCCATGTCATCTAGATGTATCTCTTTTAGGCATTCTATAAGTTGTTTGTGGTGTACTCTATAAAAAGCTTTGGTGTAGTCTATGAAGCAGGCATATATTGGTTTGTTTACTTCTGTGTACTTTTCGATTAATGTTCTCATGCAGAATATGGCTTCTTTTGTCCCGCTATTTTTCCTAAATCCAAATTGCTGCTCATCTAATTCAGTATTGATTTTATTCTGAATCCTTCCTTGTATAACTTTTAGCAAGATTTTTGTAACATGGCTCATTAGGATTATTGTTCTAAAGTCACTGCATTCAACTGCACCATTCTTTTCTCCGACATAAGTTCGAATTCCTCTCCATGGCATCCTCTGGACTAGTACGTGATGAGGCTCCAATCTCTTTCACGGTGGTCAGCCACATTCGTCTTTCGTGTCCTGAACATGCCTCTTGTGTACCACACACTTTGCTGTTTTCACTTTCTGGGCCGTTGGTTATTGCTGACTCTTCCGCCTCATCCACCGTCACAGACTTTGTACAATTCGGAATGGACATTTCCGTCTGCCTGGTGCTACAGTGAAAAACAATGACCTATCACCGATAATTCTATCTCGAATGAAAAGAAGATAAATAGCCACTTAACAACAAGAATTTCCACGATCAACCAGCCTGTCAGAGGTTAAACAACCACAACAGACATGAGCAGAATATTAATCCCCAGAATCACACCGCGTGTAACCGGCGTATTTCGAAACAACACACACACGCTGTAACGGAAAACACTGTCCACACACGGACGCCATCTTGAAACCTGTCTAATTCTTTTATATTGTCTTATATTCTGTTGGCTCATTTCTTTATCTGCCTCTCTTTCTCTGACCAGGGTCTACCTCGAACAACCAAGAAAAGACTTCCTCGTGGATGTTCGGCTTAACTGAGATGTGTTTCGTTGACGGTAAGGACAAGAGAAATGAGTTCTTCTTTGAAGTACAGCTCTTGCATCGTCTTATCCAGAAACTTTACCTCATTTTCTATAGGAGACAACTTCTGTTATGTACCTCCATCTCTTATCCCAGGGTACGTAAGATTGTATACTTAGTACAAAACTTACGAATTGTTTGATAGTCCAGGTGCGCACGCTTTGTGTAAAGAACATTTGACACGTGCAAATTGAAGAAGGTAAGTTAAAAGTTGTTGATACAAGCTGAGTTTAACAGAAATAACAAAAGGGATTGAAAAAAAAAAAAAACAGAAAAGAGCTACGTTCTCGTCACGGGCGTATTGAGAATTTTGTGTTAGTGCTAAACATTTTTTTTTATAGACTTCAGCATATTGTTTTTGGAGGTACGTAGTCAGTATTACAAAGGGCAGCTTACAACGGCATTTGAAATAAGAACAGGAGTAAGGCAGGGGTGCCTTATGTCTTCATGTCTCTTTCTGCTGACCATAGATTGGATTATGAAAATAACTCAGAACAACAGAAATGGAATCCAGTGGTTATTGAAACAGAAACAACTTAATGACTTAGACTTTGGTGATGACATAAAGCTTCTATCAGATAATCATCAACACATACAAGATAAAATTTGCATACTTGATGAGAGATCACAACAGCTGGAATTGCAATGAAAAGAGATAAGACCAAAAGTATGATAATTAAAGCAGTTGCCAATAACCAAAGAACAATAGGAGAAATACCTCTACTAGACGTGCAATCTTACATATATATCTGGGCAGTAATATAGACAAAGAGGGAGGAACAGAGATTGATACCAAAATAATGGTACAAAAGAGCAAGACTCTTTCGTTGCATTATGACACATATGGAAATCCAAAGAAATTAGGTTAAATACAAAAATAAACAATTTTCAATGCAATATTAAGTAAGTCCTATTATATGGCCACGAAACATGGAGCACAACAACAATGACAATTATGACGATACAGGCCTTCATTAATGGAAGTTTGCGCAGAATATTAGGATAGAAATGGCAAGATAAAATCACTAACGTAGAATTATAGAAAAGTACCAGTCAAATACCAATGGACAAAGAGATAAATTGATGACGATGGCGCTGGATAGGACACACATTACGGAAGCTGAGAGTATTACACGACATGCACTTTTTGGAATCCCCAGGGGAATAGATTAACAGAACGACCAAATTATTCTTGGAGAAGACAGGTGGAAGCAGAGATAAAGAGAATGAAGTAGGCATGGTCTGATCTTAAAAAAATGGCAGGAAACTGAACTGCTCATGAAGTGTTTTGTTGAAGGCATATGCGTTACAGGGAGTTGAAAGTGTTTGTTGAAGATCATTGCTCCACAGGGAGTTGAAAGTGTTTGTTGAAGATCAATGCTCCACATGGAGTTGAAAGTGTTTGTTGAAGATCAATGCTCCACAGGGAGTTGAAAGTGTTTGTTGAAGATCAATGCTCCACATGGAGTTGAAAGTGTTTGTTGAAGATCAATGCTCCACATGGAGTTGAAAGTGTTTGTTGAAGATCAATGCTCCATATGGAGTTGAAAGTGTTTGTTGAAGATCAATGCTCCATATGGAGTTGAAAGGAAGAAGAAGAAGAGGAAGAAAGTCAGTATTACTCACATGCCGCTTTTCTTCCCTAGAAAAAAAAAATCCTGTGCCTATCTAAGGCTGGGTGAACCCGGAAGTTGTTGATCAGGATCGAATCCGATCTTGTGCCCCTTGTTGTCCAGTTCACTAACCACTGACTTGTATCGGCTCCCGAAATATAAGTTTTACCGTAATTAAAGAAACTTATTTCATAATTGTCTTCCCCTGCCTTGTGACCGTCGTTGATGAAGTAGAATAGAGATCTTCATACATATTGCTAAATAGGATCACGTTTCTAACTGAACACCACAAGATTTCAGCGTCAGTAGTTCCACATAAAAAACAATAATAGAAATATGATTCTCTTTTACAAAACGTCATTTCATAAAAAAGGGAAAAAAGCATCCGGTTAATCCAGTTTTTATTTTTTATTACACATTGTTTGACTTGAATGAATTAACATTTAAAAAATGTTTATTGAAATAAAAGAAATGGAAAAATAAAAATACAAAAACACGATTTTCTCTGCTCAAGTTTTTATTTCAATTCAACTTATAGTAACCAGAACTTTGTGCTTGGAGCTGTGACATCGAAAGAGTGTTTGAGAGCACTTGGAGCTGAACTATAGAAAACTGGAGACTGCAAGTCAACAAATTGGAGACTTGAAGGCGAAGAGTTTTGTTTCGATGGAGTTGGTGCAGAACTAGAAGTGTAGAGAAAGGGGGTTGAAACTGAGTCTGTTGATAGGCATGAGGATTAAAAGTTGATAGAAAAAATTGGACACGAGAAGAATAGTTAGTTTCAGGTTTGGTGTAATTTGGGTAGAGTCAAAATGACTCAGTTAAAAAAAATGAGGCAGAAAAGTCAAGTTCAGCATTGGTAAAGTAGGAGAAATTAATCCAAGAAAGATAGAGAGGCCAGGTCTGACAGCGGTAAAGTAGGAGAAATTAATCCAAGAAAGATAGAGAGGCCAGGTCTGACAGTGGTAAAGTAGGAGAAATTAATCCAAGAAAGATAGAGAGGTCAGGTCTGACAGTGGTAAAGTAGGAGAAATTAATCCAAGAAAGATAGAGAAGCCAGGTCTGACAGCGGTAAAGTAGGAGAAATTAATCCAAGAAAGATAGAGAAGCCAGGTCTGACAGTGGTAAAGTAGGAGAAATTAATCCAAGAAAGATAGAGAAGCCAGGTCTGACAGTGGTAAAGTAGGAGAAATTAATCCAAGAAAGATAGAGAAGCCAGGTCTGACAGTGGTAAAGTAGGAGAAATTAATCCAAGAAATATAGAGAAGCCAGGTCTGACAGTGGTAAAGTAGGAGAAATTAATCCAAGAAAGATAGAGAAGCCAGGTCTGACAGTGGTAAAGTAGGAGAAATTAATCCAAGAAAGATAGAGAAGCCTGGTCTGACAGTGGTAAAGTAGGAGAAATTAATCCAAGAAAGATAGAGAAGCCAGGTCTGACAGCGGTAAAGTAGGAGAAATTAATCCAAGAAAGATAGAGAGGCCAGGTCTGACAGCGGTAAAGTAGGAGAAATTAATCCAAGAAAGATAGAGAGGCCAGGTCTGACAGTGGTAAAGTAGGAGAAATTAATCCAAGAAAGATAGAGAGGTCAGGTCTGACAGTGGTAAAGTATGAGAAATTAATCCAAGAAAGATAGAGAAGCCAGGTCTGACAGCGGTAAAGTAGGAGAAATTAATCCAAGAAAGATAGAGAAGCCAGGTCTGACAGCGGTAAAGTAGGAGAAATTAATCCAAGAAAGATAGAGAAGCCAGGTCTGACAGTGGTAAAGTAGGAGAAATTAATCCAAGAAAGATAGAGAAGCCAGGTCTGACAGTGGTAAAGTAGGAGAAATTAATCCAAGAAAGATAGAGAAGCCAGGTCTGACAGTGGTAAAGTAGGAGAAATTAATCCAAGAAAGATAGAGAAGCCAGGTCTGACAGCGGTAAAGTAGGAGAAATTAATCCAAGAAAGATAGAGAAGCCAGATCTGACAGCGGTAAAGTAGGAGAAATTAATCCAAGAAAGATAGAGAAGCCAGGTCTGACAGCGGTAAAGTAGGAGAAATTAATCCAAGAAAGATAGAGAAGCCAGGTCTGACAGCGGTAAAGTAGGAGAAATTAATCCAAGAAAGATAGAGAAGCCAGGTCTGACAGCGGTAAAGTAGGAGAAATTAATCCAAGAAAGATAGAGAAGCCAGGTCTGACAGCGGTAAAGTAGGAGAAATTAATCCAAGAAAGATAGAGAAGCCAGGTCTGACAGTGGTAAAGTAGGAGAAATTAATCCAAGAAAGATAGAGAAGCCAGGTCTGACAGTGGTAAAGTAGGAGAAATTAATCCAAGAAAGATAGAGAAGCCAGGTCTGACAGTGGTAAAGTAGGAGAAATTAATCCAAGAAAGATAGAGAAGCCAGGTCTGACAGTGGTAAAGTAGGAGAAATTAATCCAAGAAAGATAGAGAAGCCAGGTCTGACAGTGGTAAAGTAGGAGAAATTAATCCAAGAAAGATAGAGAAGCCAGGTCTGACAGCGGTAAAGTAGGAGAAATTAATCCAAGAAAGATAGAGAAGTCAGGTCTGACAGTGGTAAAGTAGGAGAAATTAATCCAAGAAAGATAGAGAAGTCAGGTCTGACAGTGGTAAACCGTAAGAAGTAAATCACCTTAAGGCAGCAGAGAAATAGAACGGTCAGAGTTTGACAGAGACAGATTCTTTCAGACGGGCTGTGATGAACGCAACGTTCTGGACAGGACAGACAATATGGTGATTATGTGTGTATTTCAAGACTGGTTCATGCCGATCCTTTCTTTTATAATCTAATTAATTTTTTTTATATCTTCTCTTCTGTTCACTCTAAACATTTCTTTTTTTTCCCCCTGACAACTAATTTAGATCGTGACTACTTCTAATTTATCATGAATGATAATGTTTGGCACTGGTACCAAAACGGTGCGGGTGACGACACGTTTCTTTAGATGTGTCATAATATTAGGAGGTGTCCACAGTAGAGTCACAATATAGTGAAATGCGCCAAACAAACACAAAGAGAAGACTGTTGGGAACAATTATCTTTAACGCTATAGTACACGACACATGATGATGATAAATGAGATCTATCCAAGGACACAGAAATGGACAGAATGATGGGCGGGAACGAGTTGCAACAATTTACATATAGCGAGATTCGGGACAACAAGCGTGTCAAGGGGAAAGTCCTTAACGGTCTGAAACAAACACCCAAAGTTCTGGTTTTCAAACAAAATTGAAAGCTGACTCTTGTTTCCGGTATTGAAAAGATATCAGCGACCTTCTAGAAGTAAGTGTTGCCACTTAAGTCAGCGATTCTCGAGTTATGATGCGTTTGATCACAATAGCGGTTCCCACAATGTCATGTGTGGGTTAGAACTAACATTTTCCGAGCCCTGCTAATTTCAAAGTATGTCGTGAAAGGGAGATACCGTAAAGACTCAAAGAAGAATTTCGCACAAAAATATATCTAACATGTAGTACAGTTATTTGTCACTGATTAAAAAAAAAAGTAAAGTAAAGAGCCCCCGTCACACCAAGTGGTGTATATGGAATTTGGTGTTAGTGACGATAATTTTTACAGACCTTCAGCACATGATTTTTGAAGTAATGTAGTCGGTATTACGCCTGTGTCGCTTTACTTTCCCAGAAAAAAAAATCTGGTACCCATTTAAGGCTGGGTGAGCCCGGAAACATTACCTCTTGTCCTTTGTAGTCCAGTTCACTAACAACCGAGCTATCGCAGCTCCCTTTGTCACAGATACTTTAGTTGATGTCCTGATCTGTGACTTTCCATGAAGATAAAATACACATACTTTATCTATTACACATTCAAAGTGATTAGAAGAAGTATCTTAACATTTTTTGTTTGGTCTAAAAAATAGAATATCGCATTCCCGAAAACTTTCAAATTTGTAAATAAGGTTTCTTGTTGTTGCTTACCCGGATTATCTATTATTATAGCATTCAAGCGTAAATGTCGGCTTTAGTTTTAAAATCTTAACGTTTTGTGGTTGATGTCTTAAAGTGAAACTGCTCCAATGAAATATCAGTAGCATGAGTCGAATGTTCTAGAATATCTTTATTGAAGATTGAAACTGAAGTGCCACTTTGCGATGAAAACAAAAAGCTGTGATAGAAATAGTAGGAAATAATCACATATCGAAAGATAACATACTCATATAGAGACACAGTGGCAACTCACATTTATATTTAACATTTTGAGATTCAATGGTAACTGTACAAGAATATATTAAACATAGAGAGATACAAAGACAATCACATACAAATGTGTCTAAATTATAGAGACGCAAGGACAATCACATATGGATATATCTATCACATAAGTACATAGGAGCAATCAAACATGTACAATTTTGACATAAAGATAGCAAGAACAATCCCACACGGATATATTTAAAAAAAAGATATACAATGGCAAAGATTAAGTCGTGATCTTCGAATTCGTTTTCTTCTTCTTGTTCTTCATCTTCTTCATCTTCTTCATCTTCTTCATCTTCTTCTTCTTTTCCTTCATCTTCTTCATCTTCTTCTTCTTCTTCTTCTTCTTGTTCTTCATCTTCTTCTTCTTCTTCTTGTTCTTCTTCATCTTCTTCATCATCTTCTTCTTGTTCTTCTTCTTGTTCTTCTTCTTGTTCTTCATCTTCTTCTTGTTCTCCTTCTTGTTCTTCTTCTTGCTCTTGTTGTTCTTCTTCTGCTTGTTCTTCATCTTCTTCTTCTTCTTGTTCTTCATCTTCTTCTTCTTCTTCTTGTTCTTCTTCATCATCTTCTTCATCATCTTCTTCTTGTTCTTCTTCTTGTTCTTCTTCTTGTTCTTCATCTTCTTCTTCTTCTTCTTGTTCTTCTTCTTGTTCTTCTTCTTGTTCTTCATCTTCTTCTTCTTCTTCTTGTTCTTCTTCTTGTTCTTCATCTTCTTCTTCTTCTTCTTGTTCTTCTTCTTGTTCTTCTTCTTGTTCTTCATCTTCTTCTTCTTCTTCTTGTTCTTCTTCTTGTTCTTCTTCTTGTTCTTCATCTTCTTCTTCTTCTTCTTGTTCTTCTTCATCTTCTTCATCATCTTCTTCTTCTTCTTGTTCTTCTTCTTGTTCTTCTTCTTGTTCTTCATCTTCTTCTTCTTCTTCTTGTTCTTCTTCATCTTCTTCATCATCTTCTTCTTGTTCTCCTTCTTGTTCTTCTTCTTGCTCTTGTTGTTCTTCTTCTGCTTGTTCTTCATCTTCTTCTTCTTCTTGTTCTTCATCTTCTTCATCTTCTTCATCTTCTTCTTGTTCTTCATCTTCTTCTTCTTCTTCTTCTTGTTCTTCTTGTTGTTCTTCTTCTTGTTCTTGTTCTTCTTCATCTTCTTGTTCTTCATCTTCTTCTTCTTGTTCTTCATCTTCTTCATCTTCTTGTTCTTCTTCTTCTTCTTCTTCTTCTTCTTGTTCTTCATCTTCTTCATCTTCTTGTTCTTCATCTTCTTCTTCTTGTTCTTCATCTTCTTCATCTTCTTGTTCTTCATCTTCTTCTTCTTGTTCTTCATCTTCTTCATCTTCTTGTTCTTCATCTTCTTCTTCTTCTTCTTCTTGTTCTTCTTCTTGTTCTTCTTCTTCTTTTTCTTCTTCTTCTCCTTCTCCTCAGATTTCTTCATCTCCTTCCTTTCCTTTTTCTGTATTCGCCCATAATTACAAATCTTCATCTTTCGCCCTTATAAAAGCGTTAAAATTGACGTAGAAGCGATGAGCTGTCGTTTACACCAAGTTGCGATATCTCTGAAATTTCAACCCGAAACATTCGACCTCTGCAAGGCACTTCAGCTGACGTACTATCGACCAGACTTGTCAGTCTCCTTGTAGTCTATCACGAGGAGATTGAATGGAACCTTGACAGGTTTTGGTTGGTAAGCAATTTTTTAATGAGTTGCTGACGCTCCGTCAGTTCACGCCTGTTTGGGGCACATGGACCTGTATAAATAAATGTATCCATATATTTCATAGGAATATTTAACTAATTAATTATTTAATTATTTAACTTCATTTATTTATTTAATATTTATTTATATTATAACAGGTTATATATTGTAAATTACTCATCATCAAGTACCGGGACTGCTGGCGTAGGTGATCATGTCTCTCCACAACTTTCAATCTCCACAGTTATTTATCATTTCTGTTGTTGATCTTCTGCCAAGCCATTCTCTTAAGCTGTCTGGTATCTTTTGTCTTTTCTTCCCTCTATCTCTTCGTCCCTCATTTTTCCCAGTTGTTACAATATATTCCAGCTGTTCCCTTCTCATTACATGTCCTAAAACTGATGATTGTTTCTTCCTAATATTGGAAATTAGTTATCTTTTTGCTTTGGCCTCTTTCATAACGTTTTTATTACTCTTCTTAGCTGTCCATGGTATTCTCAATATTCTTCTGTAAAACCACATTTCTACAGACTCCAGTGATTTTCTTGTCTCTTGTTTTGTTTTTGTACATTACTATTTTTCCAATTTCCCTTGGTCCTTCGGGAATATCTCCACACATTAGTTTTGAAAATCATCAACCAGAATCTACTTCGCGATCTTCAATAACCTAAACTGTGAGATGGAGTCAGACAAAGGGTGACAGCATTCACGCGGTGTGTTAAACAACGATTCTAACAATACTATAGAACAGATGTGTTATTTTCACGCATTTCTATGCATCCCTTGACGTACCTTTCAACTTGAAGCAGCAGCAGTTCCAGTTTAAATAATGTCAGCAAAAAACTATAGGTGGAACAAAGTACAGTCACTCACAGTAGCAAAAATGTCCATGCGTTTCCCTTCATTGATTACATATTACATGTACTAGCTCCATTGTGGGGGCTGCAACAAAATTCATAAATTTTCACTTCAGATGAAGCAATATACTGCACCACGAAGCACTGAAATAATAAATTAACAGTCTTCTGGCAGAACTAAGAAAATACAATAAAAACCATAAAGGTAGGTTTTAAAACAGGGATATATATGACAAGTTTTATATAAATACACAACGATAATATACTCATTAGTACAAAAAAAAAAGAACACATTTTTGGATATATCTTTTTTAGAAAGATAAACGAATATAACTTTGCTATAAATATGCATTAACATTTCATATATTGTTACACATCTGATATCCCACGACACTCAGGCACTGTTATATTTCCAAATAGCGGCACACAGCAAGACACCCCCTGTAGGAAATAATAATTTATCTCATTCGTAGACAAGTACTAGTGTAACTCTTATAGAGACACTTATCATTATATATCCTATAATGAAACACACACTAACACATATCCTTTAAAAATACATACTAATACATCTCTAATAACGACACACACACACACACACACAAATATATCTCCTATAAAGACACGCAATAATACATCACCTATCAAGACGCACACTAATACATCACCTATAAAGCCACACTAATACATCACCTATCAAGACACACACTAATACATCACCTATAAAGACACACACTAATACATCACCTATAAAGACACACAAATACATCACCTATAAAGACACACACTAATACATCACCTATAAAGACACACAAATACATCACCTATAAAGACACACACTAATGCATCAACTATAAAGACACACACTAATACATCACCTATAAAGACACACAAATACATCACCTATAAAGACACACACTAATGCATCACCTATAAAGACACACACCAATACATCACCTATAAAGACACACAATAATGCATCACCTATAAAGACACACACTAATACATCACCTATCAAGACACAATAATACATCACATATAAAGACACACAATAATACATCACCTATAAAGACACACACTAATACATCACCTATAAAGACACGCAATAATACATCACCTATGAAGACACACACTAGTACATCACCTATAAAGACACACACTAATACATCACCTATAAAGACACACACTAATACATCACCTATAAAGACACACACTAATACATCACCTATAAAGACTCACACTAATACATCACCTATAAAGACACACACTAATACATCACCTATAAAGACACACAATAATACATCCCCTATAAAGACACACACTAATACATCACCTATAAAGACACACACTAATACATCACCTATAAAGACACACACTAGTACATCACCTATAAAGACACACACTAGTACATCACCTATAAAGACACACACTAGTACATCACCTATAAAGACACACAATAATACATCCCCTGTAAATACACACAATAATACATCACATATAAAGACACACGAATACATCACCTATAAAGACACACAATAATACATCACCTATAAAGACACACAGTAATACATCACTTATAAAAACGCACACTAATACATCTACTATAAAGACACATATGGATGTAAATCATGGACAATAGGACAACAGCCAAGAAAATCACTGGAGTCTGTAGAAATGTGGATGTTGAGGATGCCATGGACAGCTAAGAAGAGTAATGAAAACGTTATTAAAGGGGCCAACACGAAAAGATAGCTAATTTCTAATATTAGGAAGAAACAATCATCAGTTTTAGGACATGTAATGAGAAGAGAACAGCTGGAATAAACTGTAACAACTGAGAAAAATGAGGAACGAAGAGATAGAGGGAAGAAAAGAGAAAAAATACCAGACAGCTTAAGAGAATGGCTCTGGCAGAAGGTCAACAACCGAAATGATAAATAACTGTCGAGATCGAAATTTGTGGAGAGACATGATCACCTACGCCAGCAGGCTTGGTACTTGATGATGATGATAAAGACACACACTAATACATCACCTACAAAAACACACACAAATACATCACCTACAAAAACACACACAAATACATCACCTACAAAAACACACACAAATACATCACCTACAAAAACACACACTAATACATCTCCTATAAAGACACACACTAATACATTCTCCTATAAAGACACACACTAATACATTCTCCTATAAAGACATAATAATACATAGCCTAAAAACACATACACCTCTATATAGAATCACAAACATACAATTTGTATAAAAATACTATAGTAACTTCGCTAAAGAAACCAATATATGCCCTATAAATAGACACATTTAACCTGTATATAAAACTACTGATGACATGGATATACGACTAATATGCAATCTATACTGGGAGCAAACAGCAATAATAAAATATAACAAAGAGTTCTCTACACCCATTGATATAAAAAGAGGAGTAAGACAAGGATGCATCCTATCACCAAGCTTGTTCAATCTATACACTGAGCAAATCTTTAAAAACATCATAGAGATGCCAGGCCTACAAATTAATGGAAAGATAATCAATAACCTAAGATATGCTGACGATACTGTACTACTATTGGTCGTTTCAAATCTAAATGTTCACGATTAACATGAAATATCTCCTCTTTCCCTGCACTTACAAACTTGATTTTTTGCATCTGGCCTTGTTTTTCCAAGGTCCCACCGATTTCACAAAATTTAATGATGTAGGAAGTATGCTTCATCATGAAGCAGCACTTTCCTTTGATCTCAGTGAATTTACGGATCTTTTTGCTCCTGGAGAAAATAATTTACCGTACATTAATGGAAATCAGCTTCTCGACATAGGCGTCTCTACACAACTTGAAAGTTGGAGGCGTTTATCAACTGTTTACTTTCTATTGTTTACTTTCTTTAAAATACTATGAGAATGTCAATGTTATAGCCTTTACAGACGGTCTAAAACAAATCAGCGTATAAACAGTTCCATTAATGAAAACTATTTAAACAATATACAACAAAGAATACATTAAAAAAAATTAATTATCCGTTGCGAGCGATAACGAGCATGACATATCAAGCAAAGTTATTGTTTATGGGTACGCATGTGACTAAAGAGTCCGATGTAAGCACGGGATCCTCTTCACTGTAAAGAGCTACATTGTTCGTTTTATGTCTTTCCATGTGAATTTCATTATTTTACGTAAACAAGACATATGAAAGTGATTTAGTTTCTTTGCATGCCTGCAGTACACATATCAAGAATCTTTACATTTTCAAAACGTTATCAACTTTAGCTAAAGATTGATCATGCGGACATATAAAAACGTCCATTATTATTTCATTTATTCTGAATCAGAGGAGTCTAACATATTGATTACTAATCTGGGCTGAACGAACGATAGTCCATCTTTTTTCCAATAGTCATTTTCTTCTTTTAAGACATGATCTTCACATTTGCACCAAAAATCTTTGTCAATCTGTGATAGAGCAGCATATGTCAGTCCTTTTATATCGCATAGTTTAAAACTTGTATTCTCAGCTGCCACTTGCCCTTTAATTTTTGCCCAAACGAGTTCAATGGGGTTTAATTGTGGATGATAAGGGGGCAGTCTCAAGCACGTATGACCATGCTGTTGAATGATTTTGATCTATTTGGAATACTTTGGTCTTTTGCGATTTCTTAACAAGTGACAGTAATTCAGGTTTCAAAAATCCCTCGTTAAATGGAATTCCTTCCTTTCTTAGCAAAATCTTTATAACATCTTTTGTACTGGTAGATGTAGGAATTTTGTCTTCTTCTGCCACAGCGTTGTGGTACGACGCGTTGTCCATTACCAGACAGGATGGTCTGTCTAGAATTGGAAGAAGAGTATTTTCAATCCACTCTCTAAATATATGGCCATTCATCTCGGTGTGATAGTCCCTGTTGTCAGTATAATTAGAGGTGAATATAAGTTCTGCATTTTTCACCAACCCTTCTTTTCGGCTGCCTGCATGTGCCATTATAATACGCTGTCCTTTTCCAGTGGGTACACATCTTTTAATACTTCCATCTGATAACTGCCATTCCTTTGCACTTGTGTGGTGAGAATTTATCCAAGATTCATCTAGAAATACAATATCATAACCTTGGTTACGCATTTCCCGTACTTCACGTAAATATTTACTCCTCATAGAAACTAAGTGCGGCTTCTCGCAGATGACATTTCTACCACTATCGTACTTTCTAAACGTAAAACCGATGCTTCTAACAGTTCTCCATAATGTTGTTTTCGACACAACAATGTCATTTTCTGCTCTCAGTCGAATTTTCAGTTTTCTTAAAGTCACAGTTTCTTTGGAATCGAACATTTTACAAATTGCTCTTCTAATCACTTCCTTGTCAAAACTATCTACTACTTTCTTTCTTCCTAGCGTCCTAGTCTTGATTGAACTGGACACTCCGTTAGCTTTAAGCACTTGTTTGAAAAAGCGTTTGCTTATACCCAATGCGTGAATAGTTCTCTTTTCTGGCTTTGAGATGCTTCGATACAGTTTTCCACGCTTAGCTTCTATGCAAAAATATTTATACACCTTTATTGCCACTGATTGCAATGTAAGGAACTTTACTTTTATACCCATTGACTAACAGATCACAAATTTAACGAAATTACCCAATAATTAGGATACGCCGTTGCACATAAATCACAACAAAACGACAGGAAATGGGATGCACCAGATATAAAATTATAACTATGACGCGTTTTATGTGTTTTTTAGTGCTTAAAACAGGGAAATTGGCGCGCATTACGTTCAAGATGACAAGTCCGTGGGTGCTCACTCATATGAAGCGGTAATTCCTCCAAATATATGGTTTGACCAAAATGCCTTAAATTTGTATACTTCAAATAAAGAATATTTAAAACTATACGTTTGTTGGTGAGGAAATGAATGTACTTCTTGGGACCAAAAAATCACAAGACCATATGCACAATTTCAGCATTATCAATCAATTGGTTGCAGAGATATGGAATTTTAAACACCTTCAAAATATTTTGAAACGACCTATAGCAGAAAATCCTAAAGACCTACAACAATTACTTAATGAAATAAACACGACAAGCAAAAAATATGGACTAGATATGAATATCAAAAAGACTAAAACTATGATCATAAACAAAGAAAATACTCAAAACCCACAAGTGGATATCAAAATTGAAGGAATAGACCTTGAGACAGTTCAGAACTATAACTACCTTGGACATACTATAACCAGTGATGGAAAATGTACAACTGAAATAAACAAAAGAATAGGAATGGCAAAAAGTAATTTTAATGTCATGAAGGACATACTAACATCAAAACAAATAACACCAGAACTAAAACTAAGAATAGCAAAATGTTACATCTTCTCAATATTCCTATATGGTGCTGAAACATGGACATTAGACAAGAAAACAGAACAGAGAATTGAAGCCTTTGAAATGTGGATATATAGAAGAATAGGTAGAATTGGATGGAAGGAAAAGAAAACAAATGACAAAGTCTTAAAACAACTAAAAATGAAAAGAGAACTTCTGAACACAATTAGAACAAGACAAATGCGATTCTTAGGCCATGTTAAAAGACACAACAGCCTACTGAAAGTGATCCTGGAGGGGAAAATACAAGGTAAAAGAGGCAGAGGCAGACCAAGATTAACATGGACGAGTAACATCAAAAGATGGACAAATCAACCGATGACAACCTGCACCACCAAAGCAAGAGATAGAGCAAAATGGCGCTCCATGGTAGCCAACCTTCGTTGCGGAGACGGCACTCAATGATGATGATGATAAAACTACTAAAACAGCTTCGATAAAGAGACCACACTAATAGAAGCCCTATAAATAGACACATTTAACCTGTATATAAAACTACTAAAACAGCTTCGTTAAAGAGACCACACTAATAGAAGCCCTATAAATAGACATATTTAACTTGTATATAAAACTACTAAAACAGCTTTGTTAAAGAGACCACACTAATATAAGCCCTATAAATAGACATATTTAACCTGTATATAAAACACTTAAACAGCTTTGTTAAAGAGACCACACTAATATAAGCCCTATAAAGACACTCATTGTTCACAGTGCAGGAAGCCTTTACATGTAAGAAAGATAACTACACATGTGGTGGAAGTAGATGTGGGCCAAAAGGGAAGGATTTTCCTCAAACTTTAATTATCCAGGCGTGCCAGATTTCACTTGCACTGACTGCCAATCATCTTTAACGCTGTACTAGGAGGTAACGCATTCTTTGAGCTGCCGCATCCTGTTAACCCGGTAAGAAAAATGAAAATGAAAGAAGACGAGAAAAAAGCACAAGGATATGCCACCCACAATGAAACAAGGATGCATATATGAGACATGCAAATATAACAAATAAATCACAAGAATACATCTTCGGCGATACCATCAATATAAAAGAAGGTAAAGTGTCCCGTCACGCCAAGTGGCGTATAGGGAATATGGTGTTAGTGACCATCAATTTTACAGACCTTCGGCACATGATTTTTGGGGTAATGTGGTCGGTATTACGCCCGTGCTGCTTTACTTTCCCAGAAAAGAATCCGGTATCCATTTAAGGCTGGGTGAACGTCGGTTGGGATCGAACCCTACCTTTTGTCCTTTGTATTCCAGTTCACTAAACACTGAGCTATCACGGCTCCTCATTAGTATAATACTCGTATAAAAGACATGGAGTTATCTTCCATGTAGATATAATGAGATAGTTAGTAACTGTAAAGTAGTATCAGTAGTTCTCAATACTGGCTGGACGATAATAAAGTGAATGTAGCTTCGATAGCATCTTCTCACTCTCCAGTGAAAAAAAAAAAATGGAACAATGAAGAAGGCCAGAATATGCCTGGAAAAGACAGCGGAAGCAAAGATAAAGATGATGGGGAAGACATGGAACGATCTTGAAAGAATTGCAAAATACAGAACGGCATGGAAAGTGTTTGTTAAAAACCTATGCTCGGCAGGGATTTGAAAAGAAGAAAATGAGTTTGGAAAGGTAAATAACAATGAGAATAAGCACTGGCTCCCTCACGCCCAAATGTAGTGCAGCTCGTCAAGTTTACGCCATTAAAGTACTCCAGGAGACACCCATTTACCTACACAAATAGAAAGATAAATCTATCCAAGCGATGAACACGACAATAATAGAATAAATATATATTTGTTATTATTGAAATCTCCAGGGCAAGAGACAAGCATAGATTACATAGAGCTAGAGGCACGATTATGTTTAAGGGACAACCAAACTGTTTGTGGGTTTTTCCTTGTGAAGCAACAGTAGCTGTCTTGCTACTGTCATTTATGCATAATCTCGAGTGAAAAATGTCATTAACAGCGCAAGCCGGAGAGACGATGGGGAAAGTGACACATTTTGAAACGATTCTCAAAGATAATGAGTGGGTCAAAACAAAAGAGGTGTAAAAACTATCATAAAGTTGTAACAGCTTCAGTGGGGGAATACAGAGACTTTGTATAGACTTTTTGATGTTGAACAGTTAATAGATACTGATTCTGAAGAAATAGGTAATGTTGCACACAGAGGCGGGTTTGTTGTGTGACGTAATTAGTCGGGATGTGGTTTCACGGTTAGTCAATACAAAATAGAGTCAATCTTTCACTGCAACAACAACATGAATGGCGATGGAGAAAAGTGCTACTGTTCTCGTCATGTGGCTTTCAAAGGCATAGTTGAATGGAACACTTATCTTATTGGGCTCAACACTTCGCTTGTTTTCGAAACCGATGGCAGACATTTTTGCCGCCTATCCGCCATGTTGACCGGAAGTCCAAGACATTATTGTGCGATAATGAAAAACAAGGTATATATTTCTAACATGGATAGAGTGGTTACATCGCCGAAAATTAAACTAGAAAAACAACATCTACTATAAAACACACAATGACAAATCATATAGAAACAGAAAACCCACAAGTGGATATCAAAAGAGAAGGAATACACCTGGAGACAGTTCAGAGCTACAACTACATTGGACATACTATAACCAGTGATGGAAAATGTACAACTGAAATAAACAAAAGAATAGGAATGACAAAAAGTAATTTTAATGTCACGAAGAACATACTAACATCAAAACAAATAACACCAGAGCTAAAACTAAGAATGGCAAAATGTTACATCTTCTCAATATTTCTATATGGTGCAGAAACATGGACATTAGACAAGAAAACAGATCAGAGAATTGAAGCCTTTGAAATGTGGATATATAGAAGAATAGGTAGAATTGGATGGAAGGAAAAGAAAACAAACGATGAAGTCTTACAACAACTAAAAATGAAAAGAGAACTACTAAGCACAATTCAAACAAGACAAATGCGATTTTTGGGCCATGTTAAAAGACACAGCAGCCTACTAATAGTAATCCTGGAGGGGAAGATACAAGGTAAAAGAGGCAGAGGCAGACCAAGACTAACATGGACGAGTAACATCAAAAGATGGACAAATCAGCCTATGACCAACCTGCACCATCAAAGCAGGAGACAGAGCAGAATGGCGCTCCATGGTAGCCAACCTTCGTTGCTGAGACGGCACTCGATGATGATGATGATAGACACAGAAAGAAGGCAGCACTATATTCTATCTTTCTATCTATCTATCTATCTATCTATCTATCTATCTATCTATCTATCTATCTATCTATCTATCTATCTATCTATCTATCTATCTATCTATCTATCTATCTATCTATCTATCTATCTATCTATCTATCTATCTATCTATCTATCTATCTATCTATCTATCTATCTATCTATCTATCTATCTATCTATCTATCTATCTATCTATCTATCTATCTATCTATCTATCTATCTATCTATCTATCTATCTATCTATCTATCTATCTATCTATCTAATCTAATCTAATCTAATCTATCTATCTATCTATCTATCTATCTATCTATCTATCTATCTATCTATCTATCTATCTATCTATCTATCTATCTATCTATCTATCTATCTATCTATCTATCTATCTATCTATCTATCTATCTATCTATCTATCTATCTATCTATCTATCTATCTATCTATCTATCTATTGTCCTTTCGAGCCGAAGACGGCACATAGGGCAGAACCACAATCTCAAAAACAGAAACCTTGCGTGCCAAAATGGCAAAAATTGTAGAGATCACTGCTCTAAAAAGCTCTATATTAGGATATGAAATATATTTCCTAAGAGAAGAAATGTATTGTGTCTTATAGGCGTACACAGGGCCATCTTTACACCATTTTGGGCCCCTGGGCATAGAAAGAGTGCCCCCCCCCACCCCGCAGGAATAAAAAATAAATGGGTGATAATATAAAAAATGATGTATTATTTATTTTATTGTCACTAATTTCAACACAATTGTTGTTAAAACATGCTGTACTGCTGCAACTATAATCAACATTAAACATGAAAAACAGAGAAAAGAGATTTTATTTGCATGTTTTAACCCTACAACATATATTCGCATGGAGCCCCTATGATCGTGGGCCCCCGGGCAAATGCCCAACGGGCCTATGGGTTAAGACGGCCCTGGGCGTACATAGAAGTTTGTGCTTGCCTGCTTGTTTCTCTTATTTGCTTTTGGAACGTAAACATGAGTTTTCACAATCATTCTCAGTTTCTCTCTGTTTGTGTGCCTGTTTATTAATTTATTCTTATGGTTCCAGTGTTAAGTCTTTGCTATCTTTAATTAATTTTCTATTCTGTTTTTGTCCTCTTTCTTTTATTTTTTTCTGAGTACAATGAAGATGATCCTATGTGTACAGGAATGGCATTGTTCGTCTGATCCCATTATAGGGTTCAAATAATCTAAAGGACTGAAACGACGACGCGTTCTTCGGATGCCAAGATTGCCTCCTTCAGAATATATAAAATATTTCTTGTCAAGTCTATTTCATTTTCTTCCCTTTTTCCCCCTCTCATATAGACACTCACTGTATCTCTCAGTCGCATACATTTCTCAATTAGACACAAACAATATTCCTCATTTAGTCACATACAATATTTCTAAAGTAGACACATACAACATTCCTCATTTAGTCACATGCAATATTTCTAAAGTAGACACATACAATATTTCTCATTTAGTCCTATACAACATTACCAATTTAGTCACATGCAATATTTCTAAAGTAGACACATACAATATTTCTCATTTAGTTATATACAATATTTCTAAAGTACACACATACAATATTTCTAAAGTAGTCACATACAATATTTCTAAAGTAGTCACATACAATATTTCTCATTTAGTCACAAACAATATTTATCAATGAGACACATACAACATTTCTCATTTAGTCATATACAATATTTATAAAGTAGACGCATACAATATTTCTCATTTAGTCATATACAACATTCCTCATTTAGTCACGTACAATATTTCTCATTTAGTCATATACAGCAATCCTCATTTAGTCACATACAATATTTCTCAATTAGACACATACAACTTTTTTCATTTAGTCATATACAATATTTCTAAAGTAGACGCATACAATATTTCTCATTTAGTCATATACAACATTCCTCATTTAGTCACGTACAATATTTCTAAAGTAAACACATACAATATTTCTCATTTAGTCATATACAACATTTCTCATTTAGTTATATACAATATTTCTAAAGTAGACACATACAACATTTCTCATTTAGTTATATACAATATTTCTATAGTAGACACATACAACATTCCTCATTTAGTCACATACAATATTTCTAAAGTAAACACATACAATATTTCTCATTTTGTCATATACAACATTTCTCATTTAGTTATATACACTATTTCTAAAGTAGACACATGCAACATTCCTCATTTAGTTACGTACAATATTTCTCAACTAGACACATACAACATTTCTCATTTAGTCATATACAATATTTCTCAATTAGACACATACAATATTTCTCATTTAGCCACATACAATATTTCTCATTTAGTCACATACAATATTTCTCATTTAGCCACATACAATATTTCTCATTTAGCCACATACAACATTTCTCATTTAGTCACATACAATATTTCTTATTTAGTCACATACATCTCTCACATAATCACCTACAATCTCTCTCATATAAAATTTACTGTTTGTAAGAAACACCACGCACCTTGGCAGACAAAGTTGTCAACGCTGAACAGAATTAATAAACACAAGATTAACAAGAACAAGGAGAGATTTGCCTCACATCAGACAGAAGCAATACAACAGGATGTAAGAGCGGCTCTATTAGCAATTCATTTTCCTAGGTGGGGCTTTGGTAGATAATTAGACGAGAATGTAAATTGGTGGGGGCGGGGAGGGGGAGCAATAAGCAGTGTCGTCGTGGTTGTAATTAGTGTGTCAGGTCGGGTTGGTGGAGGTAGGGGGGAGGCACGCGAATGGGACTAAATGACGGTCTGAAGGAGTATATGCCAATAAGAAGAGAGAGTGAGAACGTGCTATACTGTATTTGTGTGTGAAGGAGATAGGGAGGAAGTGTGTTTGTGAGATCTATATATATATATATATATATATGGAGGTAAAGAATAGTGACACTGTGACCTTCCAGGCATGTCGTAAGAGGCGACTAAGGAGGTTGATCGATGGCTTGACAAGCTGTCATTGTAAAAAGTATTGTTATGGAAACAGCGCCATATATTTTAGAGCAGTGATCTCTGCAATATGTGCCATTTTGACACACAAGGTTTCTGTTTTTGAGATTGTGGTTCTGCCCTATGTGCCGTCTTCGGCTCTAAAGGGTAATATATATATATATGACGTATGTGTGTACAGGACACAGAGTAAAAGAATGTGAGTGAGAGGGAGAGAGAGAAAGAGAAAAAGAAAGAGAGAGAGAGAGAAAACAATGAGTATAAAGAAAAGAAATGATAACACAGTGTTAATAAAACAATCAGTTCTGAATTGGATCATAAAATATTTAGTCTTTTTTGTGTGAGGATTAAACAAATCAAAATTACGTATCTAGAGCCTACAATATATTTATATATCAACATATATAGTTAATACTGACCTATGGAAGAGAATCATGGAAGTACACAAAGACGATTTGAGACTACATAGATGGGATTTCTCAGTAGAATGTTGAAAGTGTCCAGGACAGCTAAAAAGACCAACGATTACATTCTCAAGGTGGCCAACTCAAAAAGGGAGCTCATAACAAAAAATCGCAAAGAAACGATCTACATTTTTTTTTCGAGCACATCATGAGAAGAGGAAAGTTGGAATACTTTCTTACAACTTGTAAAATATAGGGGATGAAAGATCGCGGAGGATAAAGAGAAGAATATTCTAGATAGCTTGGTGTCGTTGCACGGAAAATAGTCAAGAACTGAAATTATACGATGCACTGTGGATAGAAAATTGTTGAAGGAATGGTCACCTACAATAAAACAGTGAGAGTGTGAGAGATAGAGAGAGGTGAGTATGTTGAATGTTGATATTCATTACTTTTTGGATATCCAACATTTGAGTGTCTGTCAGAAGTAGTACAATAACGGTGTACTAATCAACATAAAGATTACGCAACATGATCACTGTATTTGCCAGCTCTGACGAAGAAGCCGAATCAACTGGCCATGAAGATAACTCCGAGTCAGAAACGACATAACAAACATCACTTATAGCAGCGTCTCTGATTGTAACACTTCGCACCCACGACATCAGATATGACGGCAGCATTACACTTTACAGTCATCCCCTTTCACACAAGCCGGGTACAACTAATCAAACGAATAATTGCAGGAAATGTGGTATGTTCACAACACTGGGAACAAAAAAATCAGCAGGAGAAAAAAAGATGATCCGAAGCAGGATCGAACCCGTACTCCTTGACACAGCCCCTTGCCACAAGAACGAAACGCTAAAGCACACGGCCAAAAAAAAAAATAAATAAATGAAAAAAAAGCCGTGCGCTCTAGCGTTTGTCTCGTGGCAAGGGGCTGTGCCGAGGAGTACAGGTTCGATTTTGCTTCGGACTGTCTATTGTTCTTTGTTTTTTTTTCTGTTGTTGATTATTTTTTATTTTTTTCCCCTAGTGTTGTAAACATACCTCTTCCCTTGAAATTATTTGCTGATCTATCACCTCGGATGTTTCCCTCTGTAATAATAACGTAAAAAAAAAAAAAGTAAAGTACCCCCGTCACATGAAGTGGCGCATAAAGAATATGGTGTTAGTGACCATAATTTTTATAGACCTTCGGAACATGATTTTTGAGGTAATGTGGTCAGTATTACACCCGTGCCACTTTAATTTCCCATTTAAAAAAAAAGCCGGTGCCCATTTAAAGCTGGGTGAAAGCGGAAGCCGTCGATCAGGATTGGGATGAATAATATTCATTTATTATTATTTATATACAACTAAACAAGCTCGCTACTGGCGAGCATAGAGATTAGACATCCAGACTAGCTGATATTGGTCCATAATTTGATGCTATGTACCCTTTTATAGAGCTCGCTGTTCTCTTATTGCCAGATTGCCTTCAACCTTTATCTCTGGTATGGCCTTCAGCACAACATCGTGTCTCTTTAAATACACATACCATTTCTTTTATCTAATCACTCTACTTTTTTCCCACTTTCCCGATTCCAGTTTTCTAAAAATAATCACCATACGCATTTACTATCCTCAAGCCGCAGTAGTCAAGTTTAGATAGTACTCTGACCTCGCGTAAATCTGATGTTTTTAAAATGTGGCATTTTTTTTATTTGCGGTCCGGTTTGATTCGGGATTCACCCAACCTCGCATCTGAAAATTAATTCAATCACTGGGTGCCGTCTCAACATCGAAGGTTGGCTACCGCGGAGCGCCATTCTACACTGTTGTCTTGATACTGCACGTTGGTAGAGTTGCCAATTCTTGATGTTATGTCCACTTTAATCTTGGTCTGTCTCGTCTGCCTTGTACTTTCTCCTCCAAAATGACTTCCAGGTATTGTTTCATCATATGTCCCAAAAATGTCAGTTGTCTTGTTCGTTGTGTGTCAAGCAGTTCTTCTTTCGCTTTTGAATGGTTCAGAACTTCACTGTTTTCACTGAAAACCTATATATTGTTCTTTCGAGCTGAAAGCAGAGCATGGAAGCTAATGCCTGATGTAGTTGCATCAAGTATCAGTATTCTTTTATGTGTTACTTTATGATTGTCTCTTTTTCTCTTACCCTCTGGTTCACATTTGAGGGCCTACCTTAAGATTCTATTGTTGTCTCTTCTCATCATTTGGTTTACATATAACCACTTTTTTAAAATTATGTGATATTTTTGGATGCTTCATCGTTTCAATGAAAAAAGGGACCAGAACATTTTTTTTTCTGAGAGAATAGAACGACCTGCCATGCTACTGACCACATCATCCCCAAAGGTCAATGCAAGGTAGGAGAAGGTCATCATTTTAGGGGGTGTCGGTGGTTGTGGTAAAACAAACAAACAAACAAGAGAATAAGAGTAGAAAGTAAATATATGTTTAATAAAGCTATACAGCGATAGAAGACGATACAAATCAATTCAACTTTACGTCTAAAACCCTCTTCTTATGCTGGGATAGAGGCAGAGGAGCATTTGGTTATTTAGTTATGGAAGGCCCGGTATCACTGCAAACGAATTAAAATCCATAATTGCTCAACCGCCCGTGCCAGTGGAATCATCCGAATTACTAACTCATCTCCCAAACAAAGAAAGGTAGCTGTAGTCCCCACCATAGCAGTCTCAGCACACGCCAAAAGACATAAGGCAAAATATTTGCTGGGTCATAAAATACGAATCCGTGTAACCAAACAAAGCAACAGTAGTTCAGATTATCCAGTCTCTACTGCACTTAGCATTTTGTCAACTACAGTTGTGCCTCCTGCTTTGAACGGCACTAACTTCGAACGTAGCAGAGTTCGAACGCTAAATTCGATAGAATTTCCATCCGGAGTACTAGCGATGCTTCTACACTCGAACTGCGCTTGCGCATGTGAAAAAAACACGTCACCTGCAAATCTTTTCGATGATTCTGTAGTACACACGTTATCTCTTGCCTTACGGTTATTATTGTAAGTGCTTTTTCAACTTTATTTTTCTTGTGTTTGGCTATAACTAACCACTACAGCCTTCAAGAAGAGTATGGCAGTAACGAAGTCTAAGAAGAAAGTTGTAGCATCGACGATTGAAGTTTAAAAAAAAAACTTATCTTGGACCAGAAAACATTAAATGTTGGGCGGATTTATAGAAAAGAGGGAAAGTGAACCTTCAAGCAAATAGCGCTAAAAGCAGGAGGAAGAGAGAGAGAGAGAGAGAGAGAGAGAGAGAGAGAGAGAGAGAGTGAGAGAGTGAGAGAGAGAATACTGACGTACAATTATTTAATGTGTCTATAGAAGAGTACTACTCTTCCAAACAGTAAGTATTCTCTCTCTCTCTCTCTCTCTCTCTCTCTCTCTCTCTCTCTCTCTCTCTCTCTCTTTCAAACCAGATATCATCACTCCTCGTTAAGATACAGTGAATGCAATTTTCATCTACTGCATAACACGTATTTTGTTTTATGTTTTTTAAATTCCTGGTTAATTATTTAGGGACACTGTTACTATATTTTATTAATTAATTAACCTCTTTGCTTATTTTCTCAATCTCTTTAACTTGGCCAGACTAGTTAGTCTGTTGCCAGAACCACAGAGGGGAGATGGATCTTCTTCAGCAACGAAAACAGTCAACTATGAGTCGCTAACCAGCCAGGGTATTGCTTAGCTCCTTGGTCCCCAGTTAGGGAGCCGCGATAGCTCAGTGGTTAGTGAGCTGGACTACAAAGGACAAGGGGTAGGGTTCGATCCCAACCGACGGCTTCCGGGTTCACCCAGCCTTTAATGGGAACCGGATTTTTTTCTGGGAAAGTAAAGCGGCACGGGCGTAATACCGACCACATTACCCCAAAAATAATGTGCCGAAGGTCTGTAAAATTTATGGTTACTAACACCATATTCCCTATACGCCACTTGGCGTGACGGGGTTACTTTACTTTTTTTTTCACTTTGCCCCCAGTTGTATCTTATAACGCATAGGTAATATGGTTTCAGTGCCCATATATTTTTATTGACCCTAAACATATTTGATGAACATTGTGATCGGTCAGGATTACACTGAATGAACGTTGTGGTCCGTCAGGATTACACTGAATGAACATTGTGGTCTGTCAGGATTACACTGAATGAACATTGTGATTGGTCAGGTTTACACTGAATGAACATTGTGGTCCGTCAGGATTACACCGAATGAACATTGTGGTCCGTCAGAATTACACCTGTTTCAAAATCGTTTGAAAATATATGAAATATTCTATTTCTAAAAAATATAAGAAAGAAAGCGTCATACCTGTAAATGTTTCAATAGCTGGAAAGTTATAAAACCTGGATACAAAAATTGATATATTAAAAAGTATAGGAATATATATATATATATATACCAACAATGTTGAATTAGATGAATCGTATCGTATCAGTCTTGTAGTTTCAAACAAACACTTTTATCCAATGCAACAACAACCTAATAGCACTCACTAGAGATTTAGTATACAACCAAACAATATTCTCTGTGCAAGGTGTTGCAATTATGTGTTTCAGTTTGAAGAGAAGACACATCTCCAATATTAAGATGATATTCCTCTACTGTCTATTAATTATCTTTCTGTTGTACACAGATTAGTTACGTAAGACACCCAGCCGCTTAAAGATAACTTGTTGCAGCGCCTGGTAAACCCTTTTTACCTGGGGCACAACACGATTCTGCCGCCAAGCGCAATAACTGGCATATCTTGACTCCAGCTGACGAATGTGGGTATCAATATCGCAGACACTTAAGAAAAGACCGGAAATGATGAACTGCGAGATCGCTGAATGCACTTACGTTCAGGCGCATTTTACTATTTTTTAAATAAACATTAAGAAGAAATCAACATTATTTCAACTATGTTGATTTGCATGTATAAAACATATAATTTAAATTCAATTCTCCGTTAAAATTATGCTTCTTGAAATTGTTGGAGTTTTGTATTCATTGTTTACATTTTCTTTAGACTAATTCACATGGGCATGGGCAAATGTTCCGCCTTGAGTTACATTCAGCAAAATAGGCATCAACATCGTGCTCCCTTTCGGGTCAACCTCGGCACATAAGACATTTTTTCTGCGTTTCGTCTGGGTATGTTATAGTGCTAGTCACTGCTGGTGGTAGCTATTTTTGAAACCCATAAACTACTCTTCTCTACCTACCTACCTACCTACCTACCTACCTACCTACCTACCTACCTACCTACCTACCTACCTACCTACCTACCTACCTACCTACCTACCTACCTACCTACCTACCTACCTACCTACCTACCTACTACCTACCTACCTACCTACCTACCTACCTACCTACCTACCTACCTACCTATCTATCTATCTATCTATCTATCTATCTATCTATCTATCTATCTATCTATCTATCTATCTATCTATCTATCTATCTATCTATCTATCTATCTATCTATCTATCTATCTATCTATCTATCTATCTATCTATCTATCTATCTATCTATCTATCTATCTATCCATCTAACCATCTATCCATCCATCCGTCCATCCGTCCATCCGTCCGTCCGTCTGTCTGTCTGTCTGTCTGTCTGTCTGTCTGTCTGTCTGTCTGTCTGTCTATCTATCTATCTATCTATCTGTCTAACTACCTACCTACCTACCTATCTACCTACCTACCTACCTACCTACCTACCTACCTATTTGTCTATCCATCCATCCAACCATCTATCCATCTATCCATCTATCTATCCATCCATCCATCCATCCATCCATCCATCCATCCATCCATCCATCCATCCATCCATCCATCCATCCATCCATCCATCCATCCATCCATCCATCCATCCATCCATCCATCCATCCATCCATCCATCCATCCATCCATCCATCCATCTATCTATCTATCTATCTATCTATCTATCTATCTATCTATCTATCTATCTATCTATCTATCTATCTATCTATCTATCTATCTATCTATCTATCTATCTATCTATCTATCTATCTATCTATCTATCTATCTATCTATCTATCTATCTATCTATCTAGCTATATATCTATATATTGACCTTTCGAGCCGTAGCCGGCCCATACGGCGTTGACCAAGATGCTACTCTTATCTGAATTTCTTGTTCTAGTAGTTTTCAATTCTTTTAAAGATATTTTATCATATCTCGCCATTTGTCTCTGTTCTGTGCAAGTAGCTCTATCTCACTGAGGGATCAGATTCCTGCTGCTTTTGCCTCTCTCATCAATGTTCTTCTCAGTGTCTCTCTCTGGGTCTTCCTCTTTTCATCTTACCTGTTGTTTCCCATATGAGGGCTTGCTTTGCTATTCGGTTATTATCTCTTCTCATCACATGTCCAACATATGACCATTGTCTTTTCTTTATTACTGAAGATATTATATAGTGGTTGATTGGCGATTTCTATAATTTTCTCCTTTGTTTTGAATTCGTTCCACGCTATACCAAGTATTTTCCTTAGACATTTATTTTCGAGTGCGCTCAACTTTGGTTCCATGTCTCTTGTTGTTTTCCAGCTTTCACACGCATGCGTAAGGGTTGATAGTACATTTGATTTGAATAGCCTAAGTTTTGTGTTTGTGCTGATGAGTTTTGATTTCCACAACTTTTCAAGGCTTCTGAAAGACATTGCTGCTTTAGCTATGTCTCTTCTCTACTGATGGCTTATTAGAGTTTCTTTCGATTATCCTGTCATTGGTGTCTGCCCTTCACTTGCGTGTCTGAAAGGAGATGTTGTTTTAATTCATTGTAATTATGTGCCCTTGGCATGAGCCAGCCCTCACGGTCTCAGCCATGTAAAAAGTTAAGTACCCCCGTCACGCCAAGTGGCGTATAGGGAAATATGGTGTTAGTGACCCTATATTTTACATACCTTCAGCACATGATTTTTGGGGTAATGTGGCCAGTATTACGCCCGTGCTGCTTTACTTTCCCAGAAAAAAATCCGGTACCCATTTAAGGCTGGGTGAACCCGGAAGCCGTCGGTTGGGATCGAACCCTACCCCTTGTCCGTGGTAGTGGTCTCAGCCATGACTGATCAGATATCTTCTTCTTCTTCCTTCCTTCCTTCCTTTGCCTTTCAGCGTCGAGTGGAGATATAATTTTCGGTCTTTTGCTCTTCTGTTCGCCTCTGCTGCTGTTATGTTTTCTAGTGCTTCTAATATTTCATCCATCCATCTTTTTCGTGGTCGACCCTAGGGTCTGGTAGTCTCACAACGTTTGTTGAAAGCTCGTTGTGTTGTGTTTTGATCTTTCTGCCTTGTCACGTGGCCAAGCCATTTGATCTGTTGTTTCTTTATATATTCTATGGCGGGGGCTATTCCTAGCTTTTTTCTGAGTTCTTCATTTATGATCTTATCTCTCAGACTGTTTCCTGTCATTCGTCTAACAGATTTCATCGCAGTAGAGGTAATTTTTCTTATTGTTCTTGCATCTAGGGTCAACGTCTCGTATTGATAGCACAACGTTGAGATGAAGATTACATTCAGATCAGATCTCACACCATTAAACATTCTAACCCAAAATATGTTCTGCGGTTAAATGAGGTTTTATGTATGAAAACTGTACCTGTAGAGCATGTATACAAATGTGTTCCTCTTACGTGTCTCCGCCATCAAATGGTAGTGTTGCATATGTTCCTATATCCCCAAAAGCTTTTCTAGCGGTTTTCAATGCTACCAAGAGAACACCCAAACTGGACAGATCAAAGGACTATGACCAGGAAAAGCTAGACACAAACATGTTGATATCGGTTGCATTGGCCAACATCCCTAACATAACAGTGCAACGTAATTCTCTTCATGAAAACATCATATGTTAGATTTTCTTATTCAATCGGTCCTTTTATGTTGATGGTAAAAGGAGAACAACAATAAACAGTCACGAGGATATAGACTTTCGTGTGCTTCCGTATAATAGAATTATTGAAATAAGTAGTAAAAAGTAAAGTACCCCCGTCACGCCAAGTGGTGTATAGGGAATATGGTGTTAGTGACCATACATTTTACAGACCTTCGGCGCACGATTTTTGGGGTAATGAGGTCAGCATTACGCCCGTGCCGCTTTACTTTGCCAGAAAAAATCCGGTACCCATTGAAGGCTGGGTGAACCCGGAAGCCGTCGGTTGGGATCGAACCCTACCACTTGTCCTTTGTAGTCTAGTTTACTAACCACTGAGCTATCGCGGCTCCAATTATTGAAATGGACACAAATATTAACATAATTATGGGAACATTGGCATGACCCTGACAGCAACAAGGACGGAAGCTGTCAGAAAATCATAGCTGATGGTTTGTACCATGATAGGTAAACCAAAAACCATCTAGACCCTACTCCACTTCTTCGCTGTGCCTCTAGAAGCAGACCTAACTAATCTAGTTTGACCAAGCGAGTAGAGATTGAAGATGGAAGGCAACCCGGTACTCAAAAATGTGTTGAAGTCGGATGTTTTGGGCCGCAATGAGTAATTATCATATCATAATATAAATGATATAATCCTGGTGTGATTTTTCCCGTAATTGGCAGACTATATAAACAATCTAGTCAGACTTTGCGGGAGGGAATTCCACATTTGACGTCACGACTACATAAAGCTACGGTAGAGGTTTTAAAAAGCTATACATTTTAAAAATATGACGATCATCATTTTCAGGAGGACGTAAACTTCTGGTCAATATGGTGGATAGGCGGCAAGAACCATTGAAGGTTATGTATGAAAGTGTTCCTTGTTGCAGTTTCCTAATATTCCAAGTCCGTCTTGTTGCAGGAGCTACTGAGTTAGGTGGTCTGTGCACACCGTGAGCTGTGTGTTTCATCCGTTTTGATCATGTTTCGATATTTCAATTGTTTACGATGAATGATGATATCGTATGACAAGGAACAGTTGGCTGTGTTCACTTTCTGTGCGGTTTCGCCTTATGTCTTTTGGCGTGTGCTGAGACTGCTATGATGGGGACTACAGCTACCTTTCTTTATTTGGGAGATGAGATAGTAATTCGGATGATTCCACTGGCACGGGCGGTTAAGCAATTATGGATTTTAATTCGTTTGCAGTGATACCGGGACCTTCCATAACCAACGAAGCAAAGAGCAAAGGTTTATATGTGCACATTTCTACTACAAACCACACCACAACTACGCCCATTTAACGTCCTTTTAAGGGTGAGTGACATAAAGGATTATTAAACCCTTTAGTAGACATCGCGTGAACGTCAGGAAGAAAGAAAGATTATGGGAACGTAACAAACACCAATGGATAAAGACGCTGCCGTTTCGAGAGACTGCATACTTGGGAAGTCAACTGAGGGTTTTATACAACAGGTCCTTTTGTGAATACGTCCAATGAGAGGCCAAAGAGTAAGTCCAAAACATACCTGAAGAAGAAAGGTGGAGATAGTTGAACATGATGGACAGACGTGGAGTGATATTAAGTAAATTGTGCTAAACAGAGCAGCTTGGAGAATGTTTATTGAAGACCACAAGAACCACAAGACTCGAATGGGAAAAGAAGAAATAAGAGTAACATAAACTCAATGTGAGCTCGTCTGATTCTCCTACTTTGACACATCTTTGGTTCATTTCTTCATGTATAATTAGATGTCACTTGAGAACTTTTCCATTTTAGTTAAATAGCGTTATAAACAACTAAATAATGGCAGCTGTACAGAGAAGTTATAAGAAAAGTTTTCTAAAACAGCCTGGAAGTAATACTTCATGAACAACGGGACTACAAGATGATAAACATGTGAAGTCTAATCACCGATAAGAATACAAAATAGAAAAATAAGAACGAACAGAAAAGTACAGAAACAAAATAAATAAATATTTAAAAAAAAGGATAGAAAGAAAATGAAAGAAAGAAGGAACCAAATTAAATACCGAGCTTTGCGTAAAGTGAATATTGTTTTAGTGTCCGTTTAGTTTTAACCATCATCGAGCTTTCGGATAATTTTGTGAGCACTACGCCAGATCGACTTTCTTTCCAGATAAATATCACCGGTAAACATTTAAGGCTGTCTGATTTTTTTTAAACAATCCGACAAATGAAGAAAAAACGAAAGATCATGCATAGTCTTACAGTATATTCAGTAACACCAGCTGAAGATTATGAGTAAATTGAAAACATTTAGAACGAATTAGGAGAAACCATAGAAAAAGGTAGATAAACAAGACTTTTAAAATCAACATGGGTGATTTAAACGCAAAAATTGGCATGGAAAGAACAAATGAAGGGGAAAAAGTTAAGGGTCATTTAACATTGGACAAAGAGAGGGGAAAGCTGATAGAAAATTGCCAGAGAATAACATTGCTATTGCCATTTTCTTTAAACAACGCCCAAGAAGATGATGCACTTGGACCTCTCCAGATGGCTTCACAAGGAACCAAGAAGATGATACACTTGGACCTCTCCAGATGGCTTCACAAGGAACCAAGAAGATGATATACTTGAACCTCTCCAGATGGCTTCACAAGGAACCAAGAAGATGATACACTTGGACCTCTCCAGATGGCTTCACAAGGAACCAAGAAGATTATATACTTGGACCTCTCCAGATGGCATCACAAGGAACCAAGAAGATGATACACTTGGACCTCTCCAGATGGCATCACAAGGAACCAAGAAGATGATACACTTGGACCTCTCCAGATGGCATCACAAGGAACCAAGAAGACTTCATCATGGTCCAGCAAAGATAGAGATCAGGAGCAATATCATCTAAAACACTACCTAACGCAGACTGAGACTGTGATTATGAACTACCAATGGCAGATTACAAAATAAGCCTTTAAAAAGTGGTTAAGAGGGTCCATTAAATACTCTCTGACACAAATGTTACATAATCAAAGTGCATTAATACAACATAGAAGTAGAAAACAAATTTACCTGTTGATGGCAGTACAAGAAGACATTTCACAGCCATATATGCAAATAGATATTCTAAACGCGTCCGCTCAAAACATAATCTCTAAAAAAGCACATAAGAATCAGAACTATATCTCAGAAGAAAAAAAATATTATTTAGGGAAAAGAAAATTAAAACAAAAGGGGGTGGAACAATATAGTAATAACTATAGAAAATATATAATAGCAGTTAGAGAGGAGAAAAAAAAAATATTTATTTTATGAATAAAAAAAAAGTAAAGTACCCCCGTCCCGCCAAGTAGCGTATAGGGAATATGGTGTTAGTGACCATCAATTTTACAGACCGTCGGCACATGATTTTTGGGGTAATGTGGTCGGTATTACGCCCGTGCTGCTTTACTTTCCCAGAAAAAAATCCGCTATCAATTTAAGGCTGGGTGAACCGGAAGTCGTCGGTTGGATTCGAAACCTACCTTTTGTCGTTTGTAGTCCAGTTCACTAACCACTGAGCTATCGCGGCTCCCTTATTTTATGAATGTCTGGTGCAGAATAGAAGAGCTCACAAGGGAGAGGCAGAATAATTGTTTAGAGAAATCATAACAATAATAGATAATTGTATGACCATCAGTTGTTGTAATTAACGACCGCAGTGGCAATACGTTTAAAAAAACAACATGAATTATTTCAAAGATGGGAACACATACTGTAGAGCAATGTATGAAATTGTTTACATAATGATAGAAAGTGAAGAAAAAGAAGAGAGCAACGTCTCTAAGATATGATATTCCAGATGAGTTGATCCAGGCTAAAGGGAGGACACAGTTCGTTTGTTTCATACACTTTGTGTGAAGATCGGGAAGTGTACAGAACCTGGATAAAAGCATGAACAGTATCTGTGTACATCGCCGTTCCAAAAAAAAAAAAAATGAAATCTCAGGTTTAATTTCAGATATCCAGTTATCGAGCAATTCCTCTAATAAAAAAAAAAAAGTAAAGAACCCCTGTCACGCCAAGTGGCGTATAGGGAATATGGTGTTAGTGACCATACATTTTACTGACCTTGGCGTATGATTCTTGGGGTAATGTGGTCAGTATTACGCCAGTGCCGCTTTACACTGGCAAAATAAAAGGAAAGAGAGATCGCGGACGACAAAGAGAGAAAATACTGAATAGCTTGGTGTCATGGCATGGAAAACAGTCAACAACAGAACTGGTACGATGCACTGTAGATAGAAGATTGTGGCGGGACATGATCACCTACGCCAACCGGTATGGTACATGATGAGGGGACATAATGAAGGACGTGTGCTTTCCAACACACCTAATTCACCTTATCAAATCGCTATATCACAAACAACAATCAGTTGTCAGGATAGCGGTTGACACATCAGATTAGCTCAACGTACAAAATGTAGTGAGGCAGTGGTGCATCTCCTCCCCATCCTTGTTCAACATCTACGATGAGAACATTATTAGAAATGTCTAAAACGATGATAATTTTATGAAGTTCGAGCATTCCACAATAAATGCCACGATATAATCCTGCCAGAGCTCATATATGATTATGACACTGATCTCCTCTCATTCAGTGCAAAAGGATTACAATAGACATACGCATTTCTAATAAAACGCAGCACAGAGCAAAACCTATATCGAAATATACAGAAACTAACATAATAAACACCAACAAAGGAAAAGCCAACCCAAAATCATTATCAACAACGACGAATCTGAAATATTGTAACAAACTATAATATCAAGGATCTGTAGTAACTAACAATAGAGACTGCCAGACAGAGATTAAAATAGGACTAGCAATAGGAGCACAACGATTAAATACCATGAAGAACATGTGGTACAATACCAGCAAGACAGTGCAATTAAAGCTATTGGTAACATGCGTCTTCCCAATAGCAATATATGATTGTGAAACATGGAAAATCTCGCAAATAGCAAAGAAGAAAATGAGACATTCTAAACAAAATGCTACATAAAAATCATTAAGATATCCTGGATAATAAAACAGGAGTAATGAAACATATTAAAAGATTTAAACATTGAAAAGAAATGGCTTATAAACGTTTTACGGAGAAAATTCAAATATTACGGTCATATCAAAAGACATGGAATTTCTATGGCAGCTAAACAACAAATGATAAATAGCATTTTCATATCAACTTTGTGCTATTAAAGTCAAACATGGACCTTTACTAAATCACGATTAAGAAAGATCAATACTTGTGAGATGCGATGCTTGAGAAAAGTAACAAACAACACAAGAAGAGATAGAATACCAAATGAAACCATAAGTAAAATGGTATAGGAACTAAACCTGCCAAGAATATATAGAACAACAACAACTTAAATGGTTTGGCCACCTGGTCAGAATGAATCCTCACCAATCACCATCAAGGGCATTCTTCTCGAGAATGCATGGAAAAAACACCAAGGGGAAGACCCAGAAGAAGATGGATAGATGCAGTGACAGAGACATGTAACAACAATGGAAAATCACTAATTCAGACAGTTCGAGCAGCTCAAGAACGACAAATGATATAAACCACAACACCTTTTAGGTATCAGTGAAAAGAGAAAAGAAGAGGAAGATCTGAAGACACAGTGGTCTAGTAAGAATAATAATGGAAGACATGGACAGGACCAGAAAAGGGACAGACCTAGAATTTGAGCTCAAAATATTAAAGAGATCTTGAACTTGACAACAGAAGAAGTGGGAGTACTGGCTAGAAACAGAGATTCTTTCAGACGGAATGTGATGAAAGCGAAGTTCTGAAACGACACATCATCTAGATGATGATGACTTTAGAAGCCGTCATGTAGGAGTTATTACGTTGAGTAGGATTAATTACGTTAAGTAGGATTGATTACGTTAGGTAGGATTGATTACGTTAAGTAGGATTGATTACGTTAGGTAGGATTGATTACGTTAAGTAGGATTGATTACGTTAAGTAGGATTGATTACGTTAGGTAGGAGTGATTACGTTAAGTAGGATTGATTACGTTAAGTAGGACTGATTACGTTATGTAGGATTGATTACATAAGTAGGATTGATTACGTTATGTAGGATTTATTACGTTAAGTAGGACTGATTACGTTAAGTAGGATTGATTAAGTTAGGTAGGATTGATTACGTTAGGTAGGATTGATTACGTTAGGTAGGATTGATTACGTTATGTGGGATTGATAACGTTAAGAAGGATGGATTACGTTATGTAGGATTGATTACATTAGGTATGAATGATTACGTTATGTAGGACTGATTACGTTAGGTAGGATTGATTACGTTATGTAGGATTGATTACGTTAAGTAGGATTTATTACGTTAGGTAGGATTGATTATGACCTCTTGACCTCAGCTGACCTGTTCACTAACCGAACTCAACCGAGTGGATGAATATGAATGAAGTTCAATAAAACGATCGGAGGGTGTACAACAGATGAATGAGGAGTGACAAAAACTCAGGAAGGAGGGCACACACAAAAATGTACTAATTCAGCGAACGAAGTCAACGTCATAAAGTCGAGAACCTCGACAACTGAGGTAAAAAGTTATAATTGAGGTCATTGAAATGTGAATATCCTGGATAATGCGATTTGTGGAGAGACAAGCAAACAAGTGAAAACAAGAAGCTAAAAATGTTAATGAAAAGGCAAATATTCATGGAGACAAAATTATTGTGTACAAAAAAATGTGAAAATACGGCTCGTAATACAAGCTAGTTGAAGTGCAGGTTGAAAGGAGACGGATATGAGGCAGAAGGTAGACAACAGGATATGACAAGAGTTAGATAAATAATAGTCGGGCGGAGCGGAGTGCTTAAGCTATGTAATATCACTAGCTTCGGTATATCAAATATGCAGCCAAGCATAGAGACAGAGACGATCTTTGATGTCATTGATGAACACAAGGGGATGGATGGTCTACAAGTAAGATGTCGGCCTCAGGACAAGAAGGTCCCGGTTCGATTCCAACCACAGTATTTTTTGGGGGAAGGGGTTGGAGGAGGGGGGGGTGGGACGGGAGGGAAAGGGGGGGGGGGCGATTCCGTGGCTTTTCAGACCTGGGTCTCTGAATAATGAGATCCGATGATTAGCCTTCTCGGAAAACGGTGAAAAACAGGAGGTCCCGTGTGTAGAATGCACACGTTAAAGAATCAGTGGCAGTTTGAAATCGAAAAGAGTGGGGAAAAATTGACCGCTGCCCGGGCACAAATATTAGAAAAAAAAATGTACCCAAAGCTTTAAAACAAACACAGGGAAAACACCGATGCTATTCGGCTTTTCCAGCTTTTAAAATAAATAAAGAGCCTGTATGGGAAGATGGTATTAGTGCCAGTGTTTGTTTAGCATTAGTTTTTCTACTTTCCCAGACAAACTATACTTTATCAATTTTTAGATGCTGAGTGAATTCTGAAGCTAATTACTTACTTAACTTAATTTATTATCTTAATTATCTTACAAGGTAAAAGAGGCAGAGGCAGACCAAGATTAACATGGAAGAGTAACATCAAAAGATGGACAAATCAGCATATGGCAACCTGCACCATCAAAGCAAGAGACAGAGCAGAATGGCGCTCCATGGTAGCCAACCATCGTTGCGGAGATGGCACTCGATGATGATGAATTATCTTAATCTTAATTTATTTAGAACACTATGAAAATGCAATGCCTCCAGTGTAATCTAATGTAAATCCAGTTCGGATAACCAAATTCGGCTAGAGACAACCAAGAGAGGAGTTGCAATCCCCTGATATGCGTTAGCACTGCTGGTTTAACTCTTTCCATACGTTTCGACGCACTGTACGTCGTTTCGATTTCGACCGCGTACGTTTCGCCGCATAGTGCGTCAATTTGAACAGTTTAAACCGTCATCAAACCATATTCTTTTTACATATCTTTATTATCTTGGTATTTGTCAAATTTAATTCCTTGTTCAATCATCTAAACATTCATATATAATATATAAATATAAAAACATGTGCATCCATATTTAAAACGATTAAAAGTTGTCTCTGAAATCTCTTCCATTGCATTGATAACAACATTTCGTGCTGAAAGAGTTAATAAGCAATTCAAACATTTCATCATCATCGCGTGCCTTCTCCGCAACGAAGGTTGGCTACCATGGATCGCCATTCTACTCTGTTTCTTGCTTTGATGGTGCAGGCTGACATAGATTGACTTGTCCATCTTTTGATGTTACTCGTCCATGTTAGTCTTGGTCTGCCTCTGCCTCTTTTACCTTGTATTTTTCCTTCCAATATTACTTTTGGTAGGTTGTTGTGTCTTTTAACATGCCCCCAAAATTTCATTTGTCTTGTCTTAATTGTATTTAGTAGTTCTCTTTTTATTTTCAGTTCTTTTAAAACTCCATCGTTTGTTATCTTTTGTTTCCATCCAATTCTACCTATTCTTCTATAAATCCACATTTCAAAGGCTTCAATTTTCTGTTCTGTTTTCTTGTCTAATGTCCATGTTTCTGCACCATACACGAATATTGAGAAGACGTAACATTTTGCCATTCTTAACATTTACACCAAGAAAAATAGAACGAATCCTCTAAAGACAGTCCCTTCAAGACTTGTAGTAAGAGGTGACTAAGAAGATTAGGCTATAAAAAAAAAAATTAATAAGTGGCAAAAGAGACACAAACAGGCCAAATGTTCATATGCTTGTAAAAAAAAAAACAGGTTAAAAGAGGTGAAAATGATGGGAAAAACATAGAGAGATCTCAAAGAGAATGGCACAAATTCGAACGGCTTGGAAAGTGTTTGTTGATGAATTATCCTTCACAAAGAAAGCAGAAGAAGTCTCCCTCCAATTGCTGATTTTATTGTTTAAACTCTAGTATGTGTGTCATGCTTTAAATGAGCAGATACATATATGTACTGTTGACTTCCCGCTGCAGTTTTGCATAGCCAAAGTTGGTAGAAAGATTACTCGAATTTGTTTTTAAAAAAAACAACCAAAAAACATTTTTTATGATACGGTGCAACTTATGTGAACAAGGGATGCCATAAAGGTACATGTCAAAAGAATATAGAAAACTATAGAATAAGTCTCAAGCTCATTTCAAAAACGTAATTAAGTTAGAATTATCATGTAACTAGACAGGCTAGGCCGCCGCTAGGCGATCAACTTCATTTCCCTACACTGACCGTGCTTAGCGTTTCAAGCCACAAATGTGGTAGCCCTAGGCATTTGCTAGATTGTCTTTATTGCGAATCGCATGTTCGGTCTATCTCGCTTGTAAATATTGAGGCAAGGTGGGGATGCTTGTAACATTTATTCGTATAAGGATTTTAGTGCATGATATCTTATACTGCTACGTTATTTTCAGCAATCTTCGATTACAATCCAAATGGAGCTGATCAGTTTTCTAGCGTCTACTGTATTATCTTATGCAACAAATCTATGTCAATAAAAATGAGAAAGAGAGTTCATCGGTGCTATATAGAACCAATTCTGATCTATGGAAGCGAATCATGGACAGTAGACAAACAAATGAAAAGACGATAAGAGGCCACAGAGATGGGATTTCTCAGAAGAATATTGAAAGTTCCCTGGACAGCTAAAAAGACCAATCATGAAGTTTTCAAAGAGGCCAACACAAAAAGGGAACTCTTAAAAAAAACATCAGAAAGAAGCAATCAACATTTTTCGAGCACATCATGAGAAGAGGAAAGTTGGAATACTTGGTTACAACTGGCAAAATAAAAGGAAAAAGAGATCGCGGACGACAAAGAGAGAAAATACTGGATAGCTTGGTATCATAGCATAGAAAACAGTCACAAACAGAGCTGATACGATGCACTGTAGATAGAAGATTGTGGAAGGACATGATCACCTACGCCAACCGGTAAGGCACATGATGATGATGACTGTATTGTCTAGGGAGAAATGAAAAATATATATATGGAAAAAAAATAGAAAAAACGGTATGGTTGAAGTTCAGAAACGATACAAATTAGAACACGGTTCGGCCCAATGTACCTTCATCAGGAACAAACATACAACACACGCCGATATGTATTTAAAACAAACAAAAATAAATAATTAAAAAATAATAATAATTTCGAACTAGAATGAGAAATAAAAAATAAAATAAGAACAAAATGTCTTCCCTTATTTAATTATTTTAACCATACCGTTACTCTTTCTATTATATATATATATATATATATATATATATATATATATATATATATATATATATATATATTTATTTATTTATTTGTCCATTTGTCCATTTGTCCATTTCTCCTTACAATAAGCTTTACTGCAGCTTAGTATTTTGATTCATTTCTTTGTTTTGACCCTACTGTATTTTCTATACGTCTCGCTGACATGATAATAAACACATAGTTTCTGTTTTATGACAAGAACACCGTCCTGTCCCACTTTCTGTAGCGCAAGTCTTCTCAACACAATAAATAATTTGTAGATTATACAAATTTTAGTTTACATAAAAGTTGAAGATTTAACTTGTAATATTAATATAATTTAGTGCGTGCCCTAACAGAAGCTGAGCTCTGTGTGGTAAACGACTCATAACTGATTGCACACGTCAGGATCGGCAAACAACAGAGCTGAATCAGCGACCCAAAGCTGACTGCATGCGTCAGGGATCGGCAAAGACCTAATCAAGATTATGCTCCATTTCCCAGCGGTGTTCCTCTAAACAGACTACCCGGTCTAGTCAAGCGAGTAGGGATAGAAGAAGGAAAGCAATCCGATACTGAAAAATCTCGTACTGAAGACAGTTGTGCTGTGCCGAAAGGCGCAAATAAAGCATAAAACAACGCATTTACGCCAATATAACGCCAATTAAAGAGCAAACGATTCATTCTTCTAGTAGCCATCGCGGTAGAGACAAGAAGAAAGAAATAATGTTAATACACTTTTGAGATTGTAACTAAGTCTAATTAGTTTTTGTTTCCATGTTTATTTTCAAGAAAACAATATCAATATTACAAGATTGATACTACTGCTTAGAGATCGAATTTGTCTTGTCCTTACTATCAACCGTATCGACTTTAACATAAAACGGTCTATCATTTTTTACTTAACAAATCAAATCTTCTACACTAACAGCGAGTCTAATACCTGGTAGCATATGTAATAATGTCTCTCTCCACAACTTCCTGTCTCTGTAGTTGTTGGTCATCTCTGGTGTTGACTTTCAACCATGCTACTCTCAGCTGCCTATATATTATTTCTGTGTCCCATGGTGTAATATCATTGAAGATAATCATTCCACAGTTGTAAAAATGTTGCCCTCTCCAGTCATAACAGCCACTAAACGTCTTTCAAAGTGCATAGACAGTATTAATAATATATAGACACGACAAGTATTTAATATGCATATTTAAACGCAATGGTGTAAATCACAGAGGGGATTTAACAAAAAATAATATTGCGGGCACGACGTGGCTAGACATACCAACGTTTCAACCAAAGAAGTCACAAGAGGACACAAACAAAACTGTACAAATAAGCATAAACGCAAAAAAGAAGATATCAGGGAACATATACTAAATTCATTTTATGGATAGCGATGTAATGACTTTCTTGGTTTCAGAAATTCTGCTGGAGAAATGCATTTTTGTTTGTTCTAGGGGTACTGCAGTGTTATGTCTTCTATATCAACAGATCTCATTACCGCGGGAAGAACGATGCTCCTGACCTCTTTAGTCAGACTACTTTGACGCAGAGAACGACGCCAAACTGGCATGTAAAGTGAGGAGACAGACTAATAAACAGTGTAAAAAAAGTAAAGTACCCCCGTCACGCCAAGTGGCGTATAGGGAAATATGGTGTTAGTGACCCTATATTTTACAGACCTTCAGCGCATGATTTTTGGGGTAATGTGGTTGGTATTACGCCCGTGCTGCTTTACTTTCCCAGAAAAAAATCCGGTACCCATTTAAGGCTGGGTGAACCCGGAAGCCGTCGGTTGGGATCGAACCCTACCCCTTGTCACTAACCACTGAGCTATCGCGGCTCCAATAAACAGTGTAGCCTAGAAATAAGAACCAAAGAGGAAAGGCAAGCAGGTACTCAAAAGTGATGTGCTTAATTCGGATGTGTTTGTCGAAAGGCGCAGTTATCACAGTTTGCTGCACACCACAAAAGATCAAAAGTACGCCCAATTAACGTCGTTTAAAGGACAGACAATAAAGAGGATTAGTTGTCGAACGAACACGGAAGGTATAGACATGTTTTTTTTGACAATGAAGATCAACAACAGACTTGGAGTTAAACGCACACAAAAAATACAGAATTCCCTTCACGTTTTTTAGTGCACGGGGAATATGGTGTTATAGTTATGTTACTTATCAACGGCCAACGGCACATTTTATATGTGATATGGTCGGAAATACTCCAGAACGCATTACTTTCATAGAAGAACGTGGCGCTATTTTTGGCTGAGTAAATATAGAAGCTGTCAATCGGACTCGAACCCTTCCCTCTCGTCCACAGTAGTCTAGTTCCACAAACAACTGCTCTACCGCTGCCCCCGCAAACTTGAGATACTTTATTTTTTTATTTTAAATTGTATTTGTTAACGTTAGTTTATTGCATTATGGTCTTGAATTGTCCAGGAAAATACGTTATTGTGGAGAGTCAGACTCTGGGATAATTGTGACACCAAGTCATCGCCATTTTAATCGTGACACCAAGTCATCGCTACCATAATCGTGACACCAAGTCATCGCTACCATAATCATGACACCAAGCCATCGCCATTTTAATCGTGACACCAAGCCATCGCCATCTTAATCGTGACACCAAACCATCGTCATCTTAATCGGGACACCAAGCCATCGCCATCTTAATCGTGACACCAAACCATTGCCATCTTAATCGTGACACCAAACCATCGCCATCTTAATCGTGACACCAAGCCATCGCCATCTTAATCGTGACACCAAACCATCGCCATCTTAATCGGGACACCAAGCCATCGCCATCTTAATCGTGACACCAAACCATCGCCATCTTAATCGTGACACCAAACCATCGCCATCTTAATCGTGACACCAAACCATCGCCATCTTAATCGTGACACCAAACCATCGCCATCTTAATCGTGACACCAAGCCATCGCCATCTTAATCGTGACACCAAACCATCGCCATCTTAATCGGGACACCAAGCCATCGCCATCTTAATCGTGACACCAAACCATCGCCATCTTAATCGTGACACCAAACCATCGCAATCTTAATCGTGACACCAAACCATCGCCATCTTAATCGTGACACCAAGCCATCGCCATCTTATTCGTGACACCAAACCATCGCCATCTTAATCGTGACACCAAGCCATCGCCATCTTAATCGTGACATCAAACCATCGCCATATATAGTAAGCCTGAGAGCTGAAAGGGAATCCATAGAAAGCCCTCACCTAGTGTGACGTTTTCAGCTTCGCGAGTAGAGCCGACTGTGTGCATAATGATGTCAGTCGTCTATAGCTCCTATAGCTGAAAACTTCACACTAGTTGGGCTGTTTTAGGGTTTGCATTTCAGCACTCAGGCCTACTTCTACAGAAGGCGATGCACCAAACTATGGGACACAATGATGCAACTGTTTGGTCTACATTATTATTTGGTTGCATTTACTGAGGCAGTTCACATGTCATCGCTTGCGCATGCGCTGTTCGTGAAACTGGCGAAGATAAGATGGCAGAGACGCTGACATACTGATGCAATCCTCCAAGACGAGTATACACTCCATGCTATATAGATCACGTTTTTTCCGCAATTTTTCAGATCAGTGTTTGGCTTTCATGTTTGTTATCCTTTGTCTATTTTAAAATAGTTTCTGTCTATTGTATTGATCATTGAAAACTTGTTTTGTACCTGATGAATTATTTTGTTGAAAAGTCGTAGTTTGTCTTGCCTTTCTATTAGTTTAGCTGTTTGATACCGTTTTGTGTTTATTTAATATGTAGATAGCAGCTGATATGAACTAGTCACGTGGTTCACAATGCCAGATCCTCCTTCTCATCATCATCATTGAGTGCCGTCTCCGCATCGAAGGTTGCCTACCATGGAACACCATTCCACTCTGTCTCTTGCTTTGATGGTGCAGATTGTCATAGGTTGACTTGTCCATCTTTTGATGTTACTCGCCCATGTTAGTCTTGGTCTGCCTCTGCCTCTTTTACCTTGTATTTTGCCTTCCAATATTATTTTTATTAGGCTGCTGTGTCTTTTAACATGCCCCAAACATGTCATTTGTCTTGTTCTAATTGTGTTTAGGAGTTCTCTTTTCATTTTTAGTTGTTTTAAAACTTCATCGTTTGTTTTCTTTTCTTTCCATCCAATTCTGCCTATTTTTCTATATATCCACATTTTAAAGGCTTCAATTCTCTGTTCTGTTTTCTTTGTCTAATGTCCATGTTTCTACACCTATTTCTAAAAGGAAGCAAGTAATATTTCTCTGGCGGGTAAAGGGCTTCAAGATGCATTGAAATGCGAAGCTGCTGTAAAGCTGACGATAATAATGAAAATAAAGAAAACGGAAAAAGTGATATGGTAACAGCTTTACGTTGGTGAAAAAAAAATAAACAAAAGTGAAACGTTGTTGCGGCCAAGTAGGCCTTCAGCTGAAGCAGTAAACAGCAACACAAAAATATAGAAGGACATACACAGAAATCTAACTACATATGCTATACTCTCAGAAGGAAAGGAAAATAGGTCCCTTCCCTGTGGTCCGGGGCTTGGTCAGGTTCATTGATTTGGCGGGCTGACATGGCCGACATAGGTGTAATATATAGTAAAAGGAAAAGGTTCTAAAAATATGTGGAGGTGGGTACAAGATTCCAAGAGATCTGAACATGATGAAGAAAAGAAAATATTCAAGAACTCACTCATGAATTGACTAAAACATTGTTGTATTTAAACTGATCTTTGATCAATATTGCTGTTGATTATTCAACATGGCACAACAAAGCTACTGAGGGTATGGCCATTTATAGCATTAATAACACTTGCGGGCTGAAATAAGCTTGTGATGTTTAAAGTATTGCGAGCAGGGGTGGCTGTGGGTAAAATACGTCAGTCGTCTATAGCTCAAATAGTTCAAGACTTCACAAGTTTTGAGTGACTCTGGGAGTTACTTCTCTGTCCGCAGGTCTTAGAAAAATCATAGAGGATTGTGTTTTGGCCAACTAAAATGTGATGATCGAAGTCAGAGTAACCTTATTTTTTTGTATCAGTTTGAAAGACAATTACCAAATGAATGATGCAAACGTAGATATATTACTATTTACACATTGCCACCTATACGGATGCCTGTCCGTTGAGGGGAACCACCCAAAGGTTGCGACGTTTTCAACATTGAGAGCAGGGTCGGTTGTAGGTAAAATGACGTCAGCCGTCTAGAGCTAACATAACTGATGACGTCATAAGCTTGGGTGCTTTCGGGAAAATCCTCTCAGCCTTTTGACTTTCAATATAGGCGGTAATGGTTTACATCAACCAAAGAAAATCCAGGAATCGTAAAAATATAAAACTTACAAATTTGTGTTTCATTTAAGCATAATGTATTATGTTTAATGTTGGCCGTGTAATGAGAAGAGAACAGCTGGAATATATTGTAACAACTGGGAAAATTGAAGGACGAAGAGATAGAGGTAAGCAAAGAGAAAAAAATACCAGACAGCTTAAGAGAATGGTTTGGCAGAAGGTCAACAACAGAAATGATAAATAACTGTCGAGACCGAAAATTGTGGAGAGACATGATCACCTATGCCAGCAGGCACGGTACTTGATGATAATTATGTTTAAAAACATTAATTAATTTAACAAATCTGGCTTATTAAACTTGTTGGTAAAATTCAAAACGTATTAAGAAAAACGTTGCGGGGGTTTGAAGACTTCGACCACATAGGACCGACACAGTCATTAAGCCGGCGATGTTACTGAGATGTGTTGCCCCTTGGATGTGATATTTGTGTTTAGATTTCCAAATTCGTTTTTTTCATTTTACGCAAAATCAGCAATGATGAACTGCCTATACAACTAGAAGAAAATGCTTGCATGATATCAAGGAGACGCCGAAGTTGAATAGGAAACGTACACAGTAAGATGAACAAAAAAGATATAGCTCCAACATAGATACAACTCCTAACAAAACCCCTACTCCGCAGGGAATGATTAAATAAGGAAGGCAAAAGATGTCTATGGAGAACAGTGGAAGCAGAACGGATCAGATGTGGGTTACTATGTGCAGGATAACGTAAAACGAATCAAGGTAGAATAATGTTATTGACGAATAAAGTATGTCGATCACAGATTGTACTCACTGTCCGCAAAGGAGGGGAGGGGAAGGGGGGGAATCAGAGGGGGAAGAGTTGTGTAGGATACCTATTTACCAAGCAAAAAAATAGATAAAAAGTAAAAGTAAAGTGCTCCGTCACGCCAAATGGCGTATAGAGAATATGGTGTTAGAGACTATAATTTGTATAGACCTTCGGCACATGATTTTTGGGGTAATATGGTCGGTATTACGCCCGTGCCGCTTTGCTTTCCCAGAACAAATCCGCTACCCATTTAAGGCTTTGGCGAACCCGGAAGACGTCGATTTGGATCGAACCCTTCCTCTTGTCCTTTGTAGTCCAGTTCACTAACCACTGAGCTATCCCAGCTTCCTAGAAAAATAAGATAAAACTTAACTAATCTTCCTACTGATCGACCAACTACTAAACAAACAAATAAACTAAGTAATTGACTAACTACCAAACTAACAAACTAACTAATTAATTAACTATCAAATAAACAGACAAACAAACAAACTAACTAGCCTAATAACTAGCTAAGTAACTACCCAAGAAATAGACAAGCAAGCAAATTAAATGCCATACAAGCAAGCAGACAAACTAACTACCTTAATATTTACCAAGCAAACAATTTAACTGCCTAATAAATTAACTAACTAACAAACTCACTAACTAATTATTTAGCAAACAAACTAACTAAATAACTAATTACCAAATAAACAGACAAAATAACTAAATAACAAACTACTAAATAACAAATGACTAGCTAATTAATTACCAAACAAAGACACAAGCTAATAAACTAATTAATTAAACACCAAACAAGTAAGCAAGGAAACTAACTAATTAATTAACTACCAAAGAAACAATCTACCTATTTAGTTATCTAACCAAATAATTAACTAACTCACTGACTGAATAACTGATAGACTGACCGACTTTTTGACCTATCGATTGGCTGACAGAATGATTTACTGACTCAGAGACTGACTGATTCACTCGCTAACACCTTTATACATTGTTGATATAACATTTCTAGCACTTGTTTAACTTTACGATCCTAGAGCTTTCTATTTGAGCTCGTACAACTTTTGGTAGTAGAAGACACGATGCCAACTCTCCAGGAACACAGATTGTGGGAAGTTTAACCACATTAGCTATTTTCCATGAAACATCTTTGTTGTGGTACCTTAATTGACAAATAATTCAAATATTTTCAAACTATAATATTAACATCAAGTACCATGCATGCTGGGGAGCCGCGATAGCTCAGTGGTTAGTGAACTGGACTACCACGGACAAGGGGTAGGGTTCGATCCCAACCGACGGCTTCCGGGTTCACCCAGCCTTAAATGGGTACCTGATTTTTTTCTGGGAAAGTAAAGCAGCACGGGCCTAATACTGACCACATTATCCCAAAAATCATGTGCTGAAGGTCTGTAAAATATAGGGTCACTAACACCATATTTCCCTATACGCCACTTGGCGTGACGGCGGTACTTTACTTTACTACCATGCATGCTGGCTTAAGTGATCATGTTTCTCCATAACTTTCGATTTTTACAGCTATTTATTATTTCTGTTGTTGACCTTCTGCTAAGCCATTCTCATAAGCTGCCTGGTATCTTTTCTATTTGCTTTCCTATATCTCTTCGTCCCTCAATTTTCCCGATTGTCACAATATATTCCAACTGTTCCCTTCTCATTACATCGCCAAAAAGTGATAACTCAATTTTTGCTTTGACCTCATTCAGAACGTGTTCCTTACTCTTCTTAGCTGTCCACGGTAAGCTATAATATAGCAACGCTTTATAGACTGCTGGAACAAGAACAAATAAAAACGTCAATAAACATAACATAAGCCCCAAACAACACTACGAGTCTTATAATGTATATGTAAGTCACAAGGAAGTTACCCCATCAAGGCCAGCTCCTTGTCGTGGGGATGGGGCTTAACAGTCACCAGGGACTGAAAACCAAGACTGGCCAGGCCTTCCTACACCCGTGCAAGACCACAGTCTGCTCTAGCAATTTTAAGTGCTGAAGTCGGAGGCAACCAGCCAAAAGGCGCACTACAAAAATCAGGATGCCACGCACTCACGCCAATGGGAAGCATGCCTATAACTGCAAATCGATATGGCACTCGCCCTGTGATGGACACTCAGGCAGGTGCAGCGCCGGGCCCTCAGCCTCGAAAGGGCCCAACCTATATTACTGGATGTCCTTCTCAATCGCTCTGTGGAGTCAGGGGCGAGAGAATAGAGTTACTGGCCAACCCAAAATAAGACCACTCAAAATAATGCACTGGAATGCTGAAGGCATCAACAGCAAAAGAGATGGGTACAGTAAAAAGATAGAATTAGAAAATATCCTGCATGAAGAACAAGTAAGCATATGCTGTTTGCAGGAAACCCATCTAAACAACGACATAGCCTTGAAGATTAGGGGATACCAGTGCTACCGATCTGACAGGAAAAACAGACAAAAGGGCGGAATACTGACTCTTGTAAGGAACAACATTAATGCATGTCAGATTGAAGTGTATATGGATGGGGCGGAATATCAAATACTGCACCTCAGGACAGGAAATACAGACTTCCATCTACTAAACTACTACTGTCCGAGTGACCGCCCACTAGCACTAGACACAATTACATTAAAAGAAAGAATAATTGTATGTGGAGACTTTAACAGCCATTCACAGAGCTGGGGCTATGAAGATATGGACAAGAGAGGTGAAGAACTTGAAAATTGGCAGGATGACAATGGGCTTATACTATTAAACCAGGCAACAGATCCACCAACATTCTATTCCAGATCATGGCATACCACATCTACACCAGACCTTGCTTTCCATTCACCAGACCTGGATTGGAATATCACACGTATTGTTGGGAAACAACTTGGAGGCAGCGACCACCGACCTGTCTTTTTAGTGGTGCAAAATGAGGCCGTCAGGGAGAGCAGCACTCTCTCCAGATGGAATTACAAAAAGGCAGACTGGAAAATGTATCAACATTACACCAGTGTACTGACTAAAGATCTAAATACAGACAGAGACATCAACAAAATAGTTGATGAATTCAGTAGACTAATAATACAAGCTGCCAGTGAAACAATACCCAGAGGGGCACGGAAACACTACAAACCATACTGGAATAGTGAACTAGAGCAACTGCACAATGACATGGAAACATCTCGAAAACAAGCAGAAAATAACCCCTGCCAGGAACACCACAATAACTATCAGCATGCTAAAGCCAAATTTCAATGGGCTAAACTACAAGCCAGACGGAGAAGTTGGAAAGAGAAAACAGAGTACATGAATCTAGAACGAGACACAAGAAAAGTGTGGAAGCTTGTAAAACAGCTGAATGATGAGGGTACAGAAGGGAACACAAAAATTACACTGAAGAAGGATGGAAACATTCTAACAGGTAAACATGCAGCAAATCACTTTGCAGACTCCTTTGCAAATGACAACAATATTGAAATTAGCCTAGAGAAACGTCAAGAGACCCGTCTAAAACAACAAAATGCAAGACAAGAAGAGACTGCACATGAAGTCATGGAAATACCCATTACACAAAGAGAGCTAGAGCTGGCAATATCCAAATTAAAAATGAAAAAGTCACCAGGTAGTGATGGAGTGTCTAATGAAATGATTAAGAACTTGGGAACTGCAGCTAAAGCAAAACTACTGCAGATCTACAACATTTGCTGGATCACAGGTAAAGTGCCACAGGCATGGAGAGAAGCAATTATGATACCATTACTAAAGCCAGGAAAAGATGGTTCAATGACATCCAGCTATAGACCAATCAGCCTTACAAGCTGTTTGTGTAAAACAATGGAACGTATAATCAATCTCAGACTGCAGTGGTACCTGGAAAGTGAAAATCTCCTTGTCCCACAACAAGCAGGCTTTAGACAGTGTTACTCTACCGAAGATCAGGCAACCTATCTTTCCCAGGAAATTGAGGATGCGTTTCAAGAAAAGAAACTGGTACTAGCAGCATGGATAGACCTAAAGAAAGCATTTGATAAGGTATGGAAGGAAGGGCTTTTGAAGAAACTGAGAAATTATGGAGTAAATGGCAGGATGTACAAATGGGTCAAAGCATACCTGCATAACAGGAGAGCCAGAGTGCAACTGGATGGTCTTAAGAGTAAGAAGGTCTTACTGCGCCAGGGCGTTCCACAGGGAGGGGTACTATCTCCAACACTTTTTCTGATCTACATCAATGACCTAGTTACTGAACTACCACATGGTATCAAAGTGGCAATGTATGCAGATGACTTGGTAATGTGGTGCACAGAGGAGTATGCAACAGTGGCCTCCAAATTGTTACAAAGAGCTATGAATGCACTGAATTCATGGACAAATAGATGGTGTATCAGCATCAATACAGACAAATGCAGTACTACACTTTTCACTCTTTCCCCAAAACAAAAAGCAGGAGCCATCTATATAAACAATGAGCCTGTGAAAGAAGACATACAGGCTACGTATCTCGGAGTTACATTTGATAACAAACTATCTTGGAAACAGCAGATAAATAAGGCAACCCAAAAAGCAAGGAGAAAATTGGCTATTCTAAGAAAGCTGTGTGGAACTACGTGGGGTGCGAGTGGGAAAATACTCAGTAAAGTTTACCAACAGAGTATACGCCCACATTTAGAATATGGATCATCTGCATGGTGTTCAGCATCAAACACCACACTTCAAGAACTGGATAAAGTACAAAACCAGGCACTTAGGGTCATCACAGGAGCAATGAAATCAACACCAATATTAGAGATGGAGAAATTGTGGAGGATACCAGCACTGAGAGAACGGAGGGACACAAAGGTGCTGATACAGGCAGAAAAATTTGCTTGCATGCCGAGACATCCAATGAAGGACCGATTCCAAAATCTTGCATTGGGACGACTTAAGAGAAGCAGTTTTATCCACCAAGCCAAGCGTATTAGTAGACAAACACCAGACATGCCAAGAGCTGTTAACCCCCTACTGCCCATACCAGAACAGACTCCCTGGACAGAGGAATCTGGATTATCAGTTCAAATACGGACAGAAGTGAAAGGAATAGTTGATAAAGAGGAACAGAATAGTCTACAGCGAAAAACAATAACTCTCAGTTTCCTGGATGAAGAATACCCACAAGACCTATGGATTCGTGTGTATACAGATGGATCAGCACAGAATGCAGTAAAAAATGGGGGAGCAGGTGCATATATAGAATACCCAAATAACACTAGGGATATGAATAAAATAGCAACAGGGAAATATTGTCACAATTATGATGCAGAAATACAAGCAATAAAGTTAGCAATAGAAAAACTGCTGAACATTAATCTTAGCCCGCAGCCTGTAGTGTTTTTGACAGATGCAAGATCAGTACTCCAGGCACTACAATCCAGAAAATTACCACATCTGCAGACCTTATTGACTGAACTCTGCAAGCACCACAGGGTTGCCCTGCAGTGGATCCCATCTCACTGTGGAATACCAGGAAATGAGAAAGCAGATCAGTTGGCAAAGGAAGGTTCAACAGGCACACAACTAGATACACCTGTTACATACCATCATAAGAAACAGATAATCAAATCAATCAGAGGACCACAAGCCCCAAATCAGGATGCCTTTTATAATATGAATAGATATGAACAAGTTATCATTATACGTCTCAGAACAGGACACAATCGACTCCATAGTCACATGTATACAAAATTCAAGATCGGCACCTCAACTACTTGTACATGTGGACAGGCGCCCCAGACTGCTGAACACATACTTCAAGACTGCACTGAATATAGTAGACTGAGGAAAATCCATTGGCCCATAGATACAACACTACAGACAAAACTATATGGGCCACTGCAAGAATTACAAAAGACAGTAACATTTATACAGGAAACGACATTGCAGATATAGACAATGCTTCAGGCGAACGAAAGATAGATAGATAGATAGACAAGGAAGTTAAAAATATTATAATTCGTGTATATTTTATGTGTTAATTGTTTTACTACTCCAATGCGCATTGAAATGAAAGCGATATTTTTACACTTATACATACAACATTTCACATTCATTTCTACCATAATTTGCAAAGCGAATGCCTTCAAAAGCTTGTCACTGCAGCTGTTAATGTGCTTGGATCCAAATGTTTGAAGTTCTGAATAGATGTTTCTACGTTGCTGGATTGCCTGGTTGACATTTATTCTCAGCATCGAGGCACGTTATTAATTATACCCAACTGTTTTATAACATTTCAGAAATTAAGTAACGAGTAATTTATTCAGAAGATACATTCCTGGCCTGCGTTCTTTTGTGTGCGAATTATTAATTTCTATTTCTTTTCATTAGTGTTATTTTGTGTACGAATTATTGACTTCTATTTCTTTTCATTAGGGTTTATTTGTGCGCGAATTATTGACTTCTATTTCTTTTCATTAGAGTTTATTTGTGTACGAATTATTGTCTGCTACTTCTTTTCATTAGAGTTTATTTGTGTGCGAATTATTGAATTCTATTGTAACAGTAAGCTAGTGAAAGCATGGGGGCAGGTAACTTAATTGTTACCCGCTTCTCAATATATAATAGCAGTAACAAATGGTAGCAACCATCAGTGTTAAGACATACAATTTAAGTATGGAAAATTTCCAGCCAAAAATAGAAGTTCACATAGGGGGGTAGTTGGTACATAGAAAGTGGGAAGGAGGAAATGTCCAGAATTACTAAACGACACATAATAGTTTATGTCCATGGAAGGGAAATAACAATACGTGCATGATTTGACTGCATGACTTTACTGACCTATAAACAGCTACCAGGACGGGTCAGGTCATGAAGATGATGGTCACAAATAGTTTGTTTTGACACATTTTAGACTGAAGTCATGGAACGGTCAAGTCGTGGACATAAGTTAAACTTTGAGTCGCATTTCAGAAATGGAAATTTGGTGGTGGAATTGTTGTAATGAGAATTTATTGGCTAAAAGGGTCGCAAGTGGTCACTTTGCGACGAATTGATTGGCTGAAGATATGTCACACAAAGAGAGTGGTTGGAATATTTAAACTTCAACACTATAGGTTTGAGACAGTCAGGATTAAATTAGTTACAGAATGAGAATAGTCAAGATGTAGACTACGTAAGCTTAGTCTGGCTTCGGCCGAACTGCCGAAGGCAGTTAGATGGAGTTAGAACAGTCAGAACAGTTAGAAAGTTAAGATTAGAAAGTGAAGCCAGTTAGTTAGGAAGTTAGAATCTCCAAGTTGTAGTTCAAGTCAGTTGAGAAGTTATTAGTAGAAGTTGATAGAGAGTGGGAGTATAGCAATGAGAATATGAACATTAGTGTCGTGAAGTGTTTTTTAAGTGTAATTCAAGTTGTGTTTCACATTCCTCATGAACGTATGTTGAATAATGTTGTATGCAAGATATGCAGTTACGGACATTCAAATAGTCACCGACGATAGTCTCTTGAGTGTCCCGAATTAATTAACATTAATTTAAGATAAGTGCATCCACCACTAGTAGAATCATTGTGCCTAGAGATATCAATAAATTTGATTTTCATTATGTATCCAGAGAAAGGGTCTGTCATGATTTACCTGTTGTGATCAACTAAAATAATTGTGATGTGCTGTCAAGAGAGTTCAAAGATAATATAAAGAATTAACATTACAGCTCTATAACACTATTTCTTTTCATTAGAGTTTATTTGTGTGCGAATTATTAACTTCTATTTCTTTTCATTATAGTTTATTTGTTTGTAAATGATTCCCTTAAACGTTTTCAGAACAGTAACACTTGTGAGATATGTTCACAAATAAAATGATGAACACAGACATTATACAATAATTAACGGCTTCGTAACTTATGGCCTGCTCTGTATTTTAGAAATAAATATAATTCAAAACGCCTGCAGCAACAATAAAAATACTGAAATGATTATTATAATGAAAGACAGTTTGTATGAGGAGGTTAAGGGATTAAGAATCACACAGACAGATGTAATTTTAAGAAGATCGGGAATAACAAGGATAAAATGGTAGTCTTGGGTCGAATCTTTATGGTTAAATTCATTGCCATTAGTTTCAGTGCAACTCTCGAGGTCTGATCTAGGACACGTTCTTTCAAATGTCAACTGAGGGCATAGCGATGTTGTCCTATTGTAAACATTGTAGTAAAAACATTCGTGAACAGTGTCACTTGTCAGGGCTGGAGAGAATTTCTGCCCGGAAACTCCCTGTGAGTTTGTGATAACAATCCTTGGAGGGAAACGTATTGTTTGTGGACTGTTGAGATCCTGTTTGACTATGTCGTGGTTTGTTTCCTTAACGATAAGTTAAAGAGTCAGACCTTCCTGTATCCTGATTGTTTTTTGAAAGATAAGTTTATTTGACCGAGTTCCGCACTGAATTCGTTGAACTTGAGCCCTAGCTTAAATGAGACATTTATCTACCTATAAAGATTATCACTGCACCAAAAACAGCCATTGTTTTGTTTGAGCGCCACACAAGTAACACACCTGAAACCCCGATTATGACACTTTTACTGACAAATTAATTGGTGTTTGAAAAAGTTTATCAAGGCAACCTGCTCTCAATCTATAGTGGGATTTCCTGACCTAGATTGCGACCTAGGTCATAATCTAAAACGTGTCTGAAGAGATGCCCTTCTGGACTAACGTTCGTTTTATTTCTTCTAGCTACCTCATCAGATAGGGAGCCGCGATAGCTCAGTGGTTAGTGAATTGGAATACAAAGGACAAGAGGTAGGGTTCGATCCCAACCGACGGCTTCCGGGCTCACCCAGCCTTAAATGGGTACCGGATTTTTTCTGAGATAGTAAAGTGGCATGTGGTCGGCATCACACATGGCCGACTTTATTTCCCAGAATTATCTCTGGTAGAAATTTTTACAGGCTTTCATGACTCCCGTTTAGACAAAAAATATCCACATCCGGAAATCGAACATCGACATTTCTGATCAGTAGCGTGCGAGCTAACAACACAGCCACCGAAGCTTATATTCCTAGATGACATTGGTCAAATGATAGGGACCCATTGTCTGTGTTTTTTTTCCGGACCGATACGGCTCCGGAGTTCACCCATCCTTTAAAAATGTGTGTTGAAGATTTATTTGGAAAGTAAAGGTGGCATAACGTGCCGACAAAAACGCCCCCAAAAATGTGCCGTGGACATGGGAAAATAAGGTGAGTAACACAATAGTCACCATACGCCTAGTGTGGAGAGAACCTTCACTTAACGCTAGCTGTTGGGTCAGTTATCAACCAACAAGGCAACCAACATACCAGTCACTCAGCCAATCAAACAGACAACTAGTCAATCAGACAACCAATCAAAAACTAACAATAACTTTATCAAGAAACTAAGTAATAAAGTTCAACTAGATATGACGTATTTTTGTTAATTGAAAGCAAAGAAGCTACTCTCACGCTTGAATGAGAGACGACCTTGGGCCCATCGTTTCGCTCGGGTGAACCCTGACATTCAAACCTAGTAAATTCACTAAATTCATGGAGGTGGCTCGTCCCTCTGTGTAAACAAAGATGGGCAACAACACTATATTCCCAATATGTCACAAAGCAGGTTTTTCCGTCTTTCTTTTCGTAATGTAAGCGATTGTGTAGAAAGCGCCTAAATTTCTAAGTCACATGACAACATTAAAGGGTTACATTTCATCGTTACTTCTCATATTAAAGGATTGATACTTTTGTTTCAATTTGATCGACAATTTACGCTTTCTTTCTTTTTTTTTTTTTTCTTTCTTTTTTTTTTTTGGGATTTCGCCAGTTTGATAAGTTTAATATATTCATCATCATGTGTCATACCGGATGGCGTAGGCGAGCGATACTGTCCTTCCACAATCTTCTATCTACCATGCATCGTATCAGTTCTGTTGTTGACTGTTTTCCATGTCATGACACCAAGCTATCCAGTATTTTCTCGCTTTGTTGTATCCAAATACAACTTAACATATTCAGTGTTAGAGATAGAAGCAAACAGGGAGAATGTACCAAGCAGGTTATACAGGGCCGGATTTACCCGTAAGCCAAATAAGCTATAGCTTTTGGATACATAAACCGAGGAGCCTCAAAACATTTTTATAATTTGTTTTAAAGCTACAATTGTTTCAAACCAGTATATGGTTTCAAGTCTTGTGATACATCCTGGTGTTAATTTTTAGGAGGTTTCAAAGTTTCATTTAGCTTTAAGCCCCTACCAATCCTAGTTACGGCTTTGATTGTTAAAAGAAGATGGATTATTTTTTTAAGTCTGCAAATGACCCGGCGATAAATAACTTGAGATATCAAGTTGTGAGAGCTATGGTCATCTGCGTCAGAAGTCATGGTAGTTAATGATGATAATTCAGTGTTAAGTTAACATTTGTATGTGCACGCACTGAGAACTAACAACTGTATGAATGGTCTTCATCACATGCGATGAATGAACAACACCTTTTTTTTGCGTTCGCGAGCTTTCACCTCTGGCGAAGTTCCTAGAGATTGGGACCTGAATTGTGCATGTTCATCCGTTTTCACTGGCAGCCGTGTGCACAAGGGTCCTTCGCCGTACAGGCAGATAACTCCGTCTTCGGAGGTACTCATATTTTTTTTTTCGTCGATGAGTAATTGACGTTTCAAGCCGAGTCTCACTGCTGAGACCAGGGGTGGTTGCCGCAGAGAGAAATCATAAATAAAAAATCACAACTGGTGCAGCCAGGATTTGAACCCACAACCTCTCTGTCTCAGAACAACAAATGACAAATACATTCTTTATAACAAAAGCTTATAATTAACGACTACTTCTTTTGACAAGAAAAACGGAACAAAGACAGAATCGAGATTATAAAAGAGCAAATTAATACCAGCGGTTTTTTTTTGTTTTTACAGCTCTAATCGGCGCCAGCTAGACGGTGCACACAGAACCTGGGTTAATTCAAGGTGCGTCCCGTGTTATGAATGATAACAGTGATTGGAACAACTGCAGTCTCAGTCAATAATTATGGCAGTTATCATTATCTAGCGTGGAGGGGAAAGAAGAAATAAAAAGACATCAAATGTGAAAACGTTTGACCGAATATTGAAATGCATGCTGGATGGACTTTTGAGTTGTTGTCGTCTTCTTGATAATGTCGGTGGTGGTGTGGCCAGTGCACACGCTTGTCGACCTGAAAGTTCAGGGTTCTAATTCTAGTTGAGGGTCAAATATCTTTCCAACGGAAAAAGCTTTGTATGTCCATCCAGCCTCTTCAGATGGCACAAAATATATTCTCTGGGAAGGAAAGGCGGCGAGGAAGTGAACTAACCACCCCATCTCATGAAAATGAGGCCTAGAACAATGACGTCATCAACATATCACTATCTAATAGCGATTGTTATGTGACTACCATTACCTTTGATAATACACGATCTTTTCAGCCTCAGACTGTGTTCTAGGTTATATTACACCGAGCCTTTATGAAGACTAATATATATAAAAAAAAACTACACACGGACAATACAAATAATAAAAAGGGGGATATATATGTTCAGCATATGCGCCACGGCAAGTCACATTACTTTAGAGGTTTGGTCCAGCCATACTAATTTACACCGAAGGGTTTAAGTGAAATTTAAAAGTGAAATCTCTAGCCAGATGGCAAACTTCTTCTGTTGTCATGTTTCAGGTCTCTTTGAAGTCTTGAAACCACCTTCTTCTTGGTCTGCCTCTGACCATACCTTCTATTATTGTTCGTTCCAGTCCGCTCGCGTGAAGTATAAAAAGCATATAGACAATTGTATTGTCTCCACACACTGAGAGACACTCTGGGAGGAGATCTGAACACTAACGGACGTGTTAAACGTGCAATGAGGATGATCCGTCGACTAAACTAATTGCATTTTTTACAACTTTCGGAAAAAGTAACACAAACTATAAATAGAAAATACTGAACAAAATAGACTGCCCAAACCAGAATTCGAACCCATTGTGTTTTGTAATCGGTATAGAGCTTTACTTCCAGGTACACATGCACTAAATAACTCTACCAGTTGTGGGTACAGCCCCGGTCTCCGCCAGCGTTGTGTATCGCTGAAGAAAGTTTTGTTAACGATGAGCGTGTCTGCTAATTCGCAGTTATAGAAGATGTATACCAGAAGTTAGGATGTCCCGGAACCTATAGTTCAGTAGTAAAGTGAAGCCAGTATGTGAATGACGCAAGTGATACGTTATAACCATTGAAAAAAAAATATATGATCTGATATAAGTTAACATCTCATAGATGACTGCTAGTGCCATAGTTATTGAGCCATAGTTAACAAAGACTCTCCCCACCTCCATATTGTGCCCCTAAAAGTTATCTGCTCAGCATGGTCATTTGAGAATGTAAGCCTGTTTCCAGCTTCACCTAAAAAGTAAATAAATCAATATTGTAACGATGTTGGTCTATGTGGAGCTGAACAGACACGATGCAGCCACTGTTTGACCATAGCTGTGACGTCACGTAACAAACGCCGTTTGCAGGGCAAACAACAAAGAAATATGCAAATGAGAAAATATAGAAGAGTGGAGCCTTCTCCAGAGCAGCAAAGTTTTTTTGCTGTGAAGATTCAGTGAAAACACCTGTCGATTCGTCGGTTGGTTTACCTGCGGTTTGTGGGCTCCCGTTCTTTGGCCCATTGCCATCTAGCGGTATCAACAAGTGCTTCTGAGTGGCTGTGTCATTCCTCCTTATAGCGTGTTCTGTTTATCTGTTCTCATGGGGGAAGATGCACTTTTACAAATGTTATCAAATGCAAGAATACAGAGCGGCTTTTTGTTTGAGTATACAAGTTGTATTCTAGCTATAGCCTTGAAAATGTTGCGACATTTTGTCATGAAGATGTTGGGAGTCTAGTACAATTACGTCATTTTTAAAACAGATATTTGCCAAGATGATCTCAACCATTGGGGTGGCAATCTTTGAAGGCGATTGAATGAAAATAAAAAAAAACTATCTTTACTGCATTCTCTTATTTCTGGGGTCTATCGTGAGACTTATATGACTGGAGAATGAAGGCTGCTTGTCAAGTCGTCACGAGGTGTTCGAATCTCTGAGTCGTCACGAGGTGTTCGAATCTCTGAGTCGTCACGAGGTGTTCGACTCTCTGAGTCGCCACGAGATGTTCGACTCTCTGAGTCGCCACGAGGTGTTCAAGTCTCTGAGTCGTCACGGGGTGTTCGATTCTCTGAGTCGTCACGAGGTGTTCAAGTCTCTGAGTCGTCACGAGGTGTTCGACTCTCTGAATCGTCACGAGGTGTTCGACTCTCTGAGTCGCCACGAGGTGTTCGACTCTCTGAGTCGCCACGAGATGTTCGACTCTCTGAGTCGTCACGGGGTGTTCGATTCTCTGAGTCGTCACGAGGTGTTCAAGTCTCTGAGTCGTCACGAGGTGTTCAAGTCTCTGAGTCGTCACGAGGTGTTCGACTCTGAGTCTCTATTTCCTCTCGCTGCCTGCTTGCAAGTCACTTTAATGTGCTAGAACGGATGATAACTGTGAAATCCTGAGAGTGGAATGATCGAATACCAAGCCCAGAACAAGTAAGATCTGATTACAGACACACACACAAACTGATCAGAAGTGTAGTTAATCAGGAAACTGGAGGATAAATTAACTCGCATGGTTTGTTTATGTCGATCTTACTGCACTCTGAACACACTCATAGGTGTCCAATCTTTTCAAACAGATAACGCGAAGTGAGGATGTCAATAATTCTTGTATATATAGTCGACCTAAACTTCACGTATCCAGCATGACTCCTTATCCCTGGAGTATTAGATTCATATTCTCATAGTCACTGCGTGACTGTTACAAAAATGATCATCAAGTGACTTCAACATGTCCTAATTGTCCAGAAAGACTAGAACACACATTTTGAATTATTTGTTCAGAGGAATCTAATTCTGGAAGGTCTATGCTGCGTACGTTGTAATTTATTCTTGATATCAGTAAAAGGTAACCACAGCGTAATTCTAGTCCTTTTTAGCCCGTTGGACATTCTGACAAGTCATCAGGAGCCCATGAAAGTGAACCATCAAATACTGATAAAATAGTATTCATGGTAACTCGAATTCTATTTAATTGTTAGTGAACAGCTTGGGGGGGAATATCCTTTAAGTTCTACTTTCAGTTTCTATAAAAAATAAAAGTAGTACCGTCTGAACGTTGACATGAAAGGAATACGGTTTTATTGACAGGAGTATTTTTTGAGGAAACGTCGGGACATCTGTGGGTAGTATTGTCAGCACCATGCCATGTCTTTCATTATGCAATTCGCGATTAATTCTTTAAATATGTAAATCATGAACTGCGATATTGTTGAATCTGTTTTGTTTGCTGCAACACGTTCTGTAGTTTGATATTTACACTTTCACACTAACAAACTACACAGTAAAAATCACCTTCATGTGGTGTTGAGACTTGACGAGTAATGTGATTTAATCAGAAATATCACTTAATAATGAGGACTCCTAAAGCAATGTTATAAAATAGCAGCAGTGTTATCAGGTAGCAAATTACATAATCCGGTTGTGTACGTTTTGTACAGAACGAAACAAACCAGGCATCCGCACCTAGCATTAACATGGACACCGCCAAGCATTAACATGGACACCACCTAGCATTAACATGGACACCACCTAGCATTAACATGGACACCGCCTAGCATTAACATGGACACCGCCAAGCATTAACATGGACACCACCTAGCATTAACATGGACACCGCCAAGCATTAACATGGACACCACCTAGCATTAACATGGACACCGCCTAGCATTAACATGGACACCACCTAGCATTAACATGGACACCGCCAAGCATTAACATGGACACCACCTAGCATTAACATGGACACCGCCTAGCATTAACATGGACACCGCCTAGCATTAACATGGACACCGCCTAGCATTAACATGGACACCGCCTAGCATTTACATGGACACCACCTAGCATTAACATGGACACCGCCTAGCATTAACATGGACACCGCCTAGCATTAACATGGACACCGCCTGGCAAACGAAGAAGATGCAAACCAATGGGGACATGGCGACTAAACATATATGATGAAATAACAGAGGTTGGCAAGTCCTGGCGAGAGTTGTCCATGGTTGCTCCAGACCGGATTGAGTGGACTTTTCCTATCAGTGATATGAAAAATCCAGACACCTATAGGTTTATTAAGGCCTGCAGGCTGAACTGGAAATCCAGGAATCACCCAAGTTATTTAATGTCGTCTACGACTATGCAAGCTGTAGGTGGGTGACGTCATTTTATCCACAACCACCCCTGCTCTCAAGGCTGAAAACACCACCAAATTTTGGTGATCCCTTTCTGTCCGCGGCCTTATTACTTTTATTGATGGCTGTGGTAAAAGCCCTTCACAAATGCAATTTGCGTCACAGTTTTTAAAATAGCAAACCCTGTCTAATATAAAACAAGGGACGTACATACGAGTTGTATAAGCTTGAACCCGTTGTGTATAACCAAGAAGAAAGCAAAACCCAAGTCTACAAATAAGAAAAAAGCAAGGACAAAGCTTAGACAGACAGTTCACGTCAAGCCATCGGCACGACACATGATTATAACAGATTTCGATAAAAACAAATTATTTGAATTTTTGGCGCAAATTCCTTGACAGAATTCATCATCATCATCATCATCATCGAGTGCCATCTCCGCAACGAAGATTGGCTACCACGGAGCGCCATTCTGCTCTGTCTCTTGCTTTGATGGTGCAGATTGTCATAGGCTGATTTGTCCATATTTTGATGTTACTCGTCCATGTTAGTCTTGGTCTTCCTCTGCCTCTTTTACCTTGTATTTTTCCCTCCAAGATTACTTTTTAGTAGGCTATTTGTGTCTTTTTACATGGCCCAAATATCGCAGTTGTCTTGTTCTAATTGTGTTTAGTAGTTCTCTTTTCATTTGTAGTTGTTTTAAGACTTCATCGTTTGTTTTCTTTTCCTTCCCTCCAATTCTACCTATTCTTCTATATATTCACGTTTAAAAGGCTTCAATTCTCTGTTCTGTTTTCTTGTCTATTGTCCATGTTACTGCACCACATAGGAATATTGAGAAGATGTAACATTTTGCTATTCTTAGTTTTAGCCCTGGTGTTATTTGTTTTGATGTTAGTATATTTTTCATTACATTAAAATTACTTTTTACAATTCCTATTCTTTTGTTTATTTCAGTTGTACATTTTCAATCACTGGTTTAGTATGGCCAAGGTAGTTGTAGTTCTGAACTGTCTCCAGGTTTATTCCTTCAATTTTGATATTCACTTGTGTATATCAAAATATTCCTTAACAGAAACGCATATTTTTAACTACTTAATAATCTTATTTATTTTACAGGTTTGGGCACAATTACTAGTGTGACGTGAAATTGTTAACTACCACTTAATGTCATTAGATTCAATCTTCTGTATAGTAACTGGTTCTAATTACTTCTTGTTAGAGTATAAGTAATAAAAGAAAGAACGTTGTACAATATAAAATACTATCATTATCGGACATAGCAATATACAAATAATAATAATAATACTTTTGAATCGTTAAACGTGTTCATTAAGAATTATCGGTTTATGTTTTTAATGGAGTTTTCAGGTGCTGAAGCTCGAAGTTGCCCCGCCCAATTTTCATCCGATTGGTTGGTTTTGTGATACGTAGAAGGGAGAGGAGGGGAATGGATGAAGGGGATACAAGTTCTATTTTGTGTAACACTTTAATGGCGTTTGTATTTTAAGTACATGTCATAAGCACAACAGACCAAGACGGCAATAATGACTCAAATCGACCGGAAGCAAACGAGCAATATAACAATAATTTACATCTCGTCAACTGATGTTCACTTGCATTGTTGCATATCCTGCTGGCACTGACGTCATATTATGAAGTTAACAAAACAGTGAAATTACATTTGTACTTCACAAACACCGCTATTATTATATAGGCGGCTTACGTCACTCTATCCACAACCATCCCTGCTCGCAAAGCTGAAAACGTCACAATAGTTGGAGTGTTTTCCGATTTTATTTTCTGCCCACGGGTCAACTAAATAGTTGGCTGTGTTTACAAGCTATATTTACGACATTTTCCCCATTACTTGAATCTGCCGTAGGGAAGGGGGGAAGGAGATTGTACGACCTGGGAATAAAGACCGCTTGCCCGGAGCAGTCGCCACGTGATGTTCGGGTCTGAAATTTTATTTCATTCCATATATAACAGAATTATGTTATGACGAAAGGGAAAATAATTAAAAAATATACGCCAGGCTATAAAATCTAAATACAAATAATGAAAGAAGAAAAAATCTGCAGGACTTGACAACATACATATAGAGATGATATAAGCACTAGAAAAATTTGGCATTGAAGTGATCAAGGACACGTGTAACGACATAAACCATACAGGATACATACCAAATTAACTAAAAACATAAACTTTCATTGCATTGCCTGAAAAAAATGGTGCAGTTGAATGCAGTGACTTTAGAACAATAAGCCTAATGAACCATGCAACAAAAATCTTGCTATATGTTGTACAAGGAAAAATTCAGAATAAAACCAATATGGAATTAGAAGAACAACAATTTGGATTTAGGAAAAACGGTGGGACAAAAAAAGCTATATTTTGTATGAGGACATTAATTGAAAAGTACACAGAAGTAAACACACCAGTGTATGCCTGCTTCATAGGCTACATCAAAGCTTTTGGTAAAATACATCATAAACAACTTATAGACTGCCTAAAAGATATACATCTAAGTGGCACAGACATATATGTAATTTATACTGGGAGCAAAAAGCAAAAATAAAATATAACAAAGAGAACTCTACACCCATTGATATAAAAAGAGGAGTAAGACAGGGATGCACCCATCACCAAGCATATTCTATCTATACACTGAGCAAATCTTTAAAAACATCATAGAGATGCCAGGCCTAAACATTAATTGAAAGATAATCAATATCCTAAGATATGCTGATGATACTATATTACTAGCAGAAAATCCTAAAGATCTACAATTACGAAATGAAATAGACATGATAAGTAAAAAAATATGGATCAGATATAAATATAAAAAATATTAAAACTATGATCCTAAACAAAGAAAATACTCAAAACCCACAAGTGGATATCAAAATATAGGAATAGACAAGGAGACAGTTCGGAACTACAACTACCTTGGACACACTATAACCGGTGATGGAAAATGTAAAACTGAAATAAACAAAAGAATAGGAATGGCAAAAAGTAATTTTAATGTCATGAAGAACATACTCACATCAAAACAAATAACACCAGGGCTAAAACTAAGAATAGCAAAATGTTATATCTTCTCAATGTTATTCCTTCGTTGCGGAGATGGCACTCGATGATGATGATGAAATAAACAAAAGAATAGGAATGGCAAAAAGAAAAAAAAATTCATGTCATGAAAAATATACTAACATCAAAACAAATAACACCAGGGCTAAAACTAAGAATAACAAAATGTTACACCTTCTCAACATTTTTATATGGTACAGAAACATTGACATTAAACAAGAAAATCTAACAGGAAATTGAAGCCTTTGAAATGTGGATTATAGAAGAATATGAAGAATTGGATGGAAAGAAAAGAAAACAAATGATGAAGTCTTAAAACAACTAAAAATGAAAAGAGAATTGCTAAACACAATTCAAACAAGACAAATGAGATGTTTGGAGCAAATTAAAACAACAGCCTACTAAAAGTAATCTTGGAAAGGAAAATACATGGTAAAAAAGGCAGAGGCAGACCAATCCTAACACGGACCAGTAACATTAAAATATGAACAAGTCAGCCTATCTGCACCATCAAAGCAAGAGAAGAGCAGAATGGCGCTCCATAGTAGCCAACCTTCGATGCGGAGACGGCACTGAATGAATGATGTGTCTGCAAAGACGAACGCAAAAATGAGAGAATTGTTTCTATTTAATAACGTTAACTACTTCTACGAGACAAAGGGATTACTCCCGTTAATCGCTCTAATCTCCCTTTACTTATTCTTAGCATTCAACGATTTCAAGTGGGCGTGTTTACGCTTTGTCCCTAGTGTACACGGTAAGGCCGAGATATCTGTGCCTTTCAGTTCGACATAGATGTCTTCGGCATTTGTAGCTTTGCCAAGACAGCCACCATTTTTGGTCTAATCTTTCAGACTTTGAATGCCACGGGTTCTTTAGCGTACGTAAGGGTACAATTAACTCCAGTTTTAGCAGTTTTCAGGTAGAACTAGACATCGCATCTCACTAATCAGAGAGGGCTAGACATCGCATCTCACTACCCATAGAGGGCTAGACATCGCAGTTCACCACCCATAGAGGGCTAGACATCGCATCTCACTACCCATAGAGGGCTAGACATCGCAGTTCATTACCCATAGAGGGCTAGACATCGCATCTCACTACCCAGAGAGAGCTAGACATCGCATCTCGCTACCCAGAGAGGGCTAGACACCGCATCTCACTACCCAGAGTGGGCTAGACACCGTATCTCACTACCCAGAGAGGGCTAGACATCGCATCTCGCTACACAGAGAGGGCTAGACACCGCATCTCACTACCCAGAGAGGGCTAGACACCGCATCTCACTACCCAGAGAGGGCTAGACATCGCATCTCGCTACACAGAGAGGACTAGACATCGCATCTCACTACCCAGAGAGGGCTAGACATCGCCTCTCACTACCCAGAGAGGGCTAGACACCGTATGTCACTACCCAGAGAGGGCTAGACATCGCATCTCTCTACCCATAGACCAGGGTAAAACCACAAAGAAACCACGGCTTCGAAGTGAAAATTTCCCACCTTGGTGGGATTTTAACCTGGAATCTTTAGTAAAGTGCAGACGTTACACCCATAGACCACCGAGTTCTCTCCCTCGCACACACCACACCTTAACATTAAAATGCATGACATATATTGGACTGTGATTTTAAAAAAAAAAGGTTTGATATCTGCGTCTTTTGTACCAAGACATCCGACTTCAGCAGACTCCCTTCCCTCTTCCGTCCTTGCTTGCTTGACCCGATGGACTGGTCTCCTCCAGGTCAACCACGGGATGATGAAGTAGACCATTAAATAGTTCTGGATGACTAATCTTTACCATATCAGTCAGCTATGAGTTGCTAATCGATTTCAGCCCAGATATTGCAGGGCCCACACAATAACAAAATGAGTGTCGTCTCTATAGTGTGTATTAGTGCTAATAGAAGCTAGTTAAACTCTCCTGTCTCCCATGGGTTAGATAACTTACATATAGTGGAGTGGTTGGTCTCGAGGCAAGACGCCGGCCTCGAGACAGAGATGTTGTGGGTTCAAATCCTAGATATACCGGTTGGGATTTTTATTTATGATTTCTCTCTGCTGCAACTACCCCTGGTCTCAGCAGCGAGGTCCGGCTTGAAATATCAATTACTTATCACCGGAAAAAAATATGAGTACCTCCGAAGACGGAGTTATCTGCTTGTACGGCGAGGTATCCCTGTGCACACGGCTGCAAGGGAAACATGGATTAACACGCAAAATTCAGTTCCTATTCCCTAGGGACTTCGTCAGAGGTGAAAGCTGACAAACGTAAAAAAAAAATAAAAAAAAATAATTAATAAAAAAAATATGCAGTCATGTAGGTAATAAACAATAGACAGATAGAAGCAGAGATGAAGATGATGGGGAAGACATGACATGGAATGATCTTAAAAGAATGGCACGAAACAGAACGGTTTGGATAGTGTTTGTTGAAGACCTATGCTCTACTTGGAGCTGAAAGGTAGAAGAAAAAGAAGAAGGTAATAAACAATAGAGGAAATAGTAAACAACTCTGTCTTACTCCTGTTCTAACTTAGGATTTATCTATGTAGCCTGCTGCTGTTCTGCATGTACAGCTGCTGTCCATGTAGAGAGACATAGGTTGGTTAGATGTTGGTTTACTATGTATGTTGTTAGTATCTGCCTTAATTGTTCTTTATTTGCCAGTAGATTTTTTTTATCTTTGTGTATGAAAGCTACGTACACATTTGTATTGTGTTCAGTCGTCTTTTCTGCCTGTTCAGTCGTTATTTCTGCCTGTTCAGTCGTCTTTTCTGCCTGTTCAGTCGTTATTTCTGCCTGTTCAGTCGTCTTTTCTGCATGCTGTTTAGGAGTGAACACCGAATCATTTCAGAGCAATAAGAATGTTTACAGCACTCGGAAGGTGGTATGTTTACAGCACTCGGAAGGTGGTATGTTTACAGCACTCGGAAGGTGGTATGTTTACAGCACTCGAAAGGTGGTATGTTTACAGCACTCGGAAGGTGGTATGTTTACAGCACTCGGAAGGTGGTATGTTTACAGCACTCGAAAGGTGGTATGTTTACAGCACTCGGAAGGTGGTATGTTTACAGCACTCCGAAAAATTTAAAAAAAAAATCACAAAATCACATACCTCTTCCTCAGAAATGATTCGTTGATCATTGGAAGTTTCCCTCTATAATAATAATCATTTATTATTATTTGTCTCCCTTGGCAGTGAATACTACGTCAGTACATCTTCTATTTTTTCCAGAAGCATAGTCACCGATCTGTAGCTCTATAATTGGTCTTAGCCTTTGTTCAATAATTTTGTCTTATAACTTTCCTATATGACCGAGGAGGGCGATACTTCTGTATTGGTCTCCCTTGGGTATGGTCTTACTTACCACAACATGTATCGAACGTCTTAAGAAAGTGATATTGTAGGAACTTATCAGCTGAGGTGATAAACAACTGGAGAGACGCACAGTTGTGAAAAGTTATTATCATCTTAGCCAACGAGCAAGGTATTTGATGATGTTACCATCTTTTTATACAGCAAACTTGCGTTAAAAAAATCCATGTGGGGCTGAGTAATCTAAAAGTAAGATGTCGGCCTCTGGAAATGAAGGTTACGGGTTTGATTCTCACCACAGGTGCTGGAAATATAAAAAAAAAAAAATCGAATCCGTGATTTCTTAGTTGTTTTACCCTCCCCTGGTCTCAGTGTAGTTGAAATTCGATGTCTAGCCATCTCTGGGTAGTGAGATCCGATGTCTAGCCATCTCTGGGTAGTGAGATCCGATGTCTAGCCATCTCTGGGAGTGAGATCCAATGTCTAGCCCTTTCTGGTTAGTGAGATCCAATGTCTAGCCATCTCTGGGAGTGAGATCCAATGTCTAGCCCTTTCTGGTTAGTGAGATCCAATGTCTAGCCCTTTCTGGTTAGTGAGATCCAATGTCTAGCCCTCTCTGGGGAGTAAGATTCGATGTCTGGCCATATCTGGGTAGTGAGATCCAATGTCTAGCCCTTTCTGGTTAGTGAGATCCAATGTGTAGCCCTTTCTGGTTAGTGAGATCCAATGTCTAGCCCTCTCTGGGGAGTAAGATTCGATGTCTGGCCATATCTGGGTAGTGAGATCCAATGTCTAGCCCTTTCTGGTTAGTGAGATCCGATGTCTAGCCCTTTATGGTTAGTGAGATCCGATGTCTAGCCCTCTCTGGGGAGTAAGATTCGATGTCTGGCCATATCTGGGTAGTGAGATTCGATGTCTAACCCTCTCTGCGTAGTGAGATCCGATGTCTAGCCTTCTCTGGGTAGTGAGATCCGAAGTCTAGCCCTCTGTATTGAGATCCGATGTCTAGCCCTCTATGGATAGTGAGATCCAATGCCTAGCCCTCTCTGGTTAGTGAGATCCGATGTTTAGACCCTTATGGTTAGTGAGATCCGATGTCTAGCCCTCTCTGGTTAGTGAGAACCAATTTCTAACCCTCTCTAGTTAGTGAGATCCGATGTCTAGCCATCTCTGGGTGGTGAGACCCAATTTCTAACCCTCTCTAGGTAGTGAGATCCGACGTCTAGCCCTCTCTGGTTTGTGAGATTCGATGTGTATCCGTCTCTGGGGAGTGAAATCCGATGTCTAGCCCTCTCTGGTTAGTGAGACCCAATTTCTAACCCTCTCTGGTTAGTGAGATCCGATGTCTAGCCCTCTCTGGTTTGTGAGATTTGATGTCTAGCCCTTTCTGGTTAGTGAGATCCGATGTCTAGCCCTTTCTGGTTAGTGAGATCCGATTTCTAGCCCTTTCTGGTTAATCAGATCCGATGTTTAGCCCTCTCTGGTTAGTGAGATCCGATTTCTAGCCCTTTCTGGTTAGTGAGATCCGATTTCTAGCCCTTTCTGGTTAGTGAGATTCGATGTCTAGCCCTTTCTGGTTAGTGAGATCCAATGTCTAGCCCTTTTTGGTTAGTGAGATCCGATTTCTAGCCCTTTCTGGTTAATGAGATCCGATGTTTAGCCCTCTCTGGTTAGTGAGATCCGATTTCTAGCCCTTTCTGGTTAGTGAGATCCAATGTCTAGCCCTTTCTTGTTAGTGAGATCCAATGTCTAGCCCTTTCTGGTTAGTGAGGTCCGATGTCTAGCCCTTTCTTGTTAGTGAGATCCAATGTCTAGCCCTTTCTGGTTAGTGAGGTCCGATGTCTAGCCCTTTCTTGTTAGTGAGGTCCGATGTCTAGCCCTTTCTTGTTAGTGAGGTCCGATGTCTAGCCCTTTCTTGTTAGTGAGATCCAATGTCTAGCCCTTTCTGGTTAGTGAGGTCCGATGTCTAGCCCTTTCTTGTTAGTGAGGTCCGATGTCTAGCCCTTTCTTGTTAGTGAGGTCCGATGTCTAGCCCTTTCTGGTTAGTGAGATCCGATGTCTAGCCCTTTCTTGTTAGTGAGATCCAATGTCTAGCCCTTTCTTGTTAGTGAGGTCCGATGTCTAGCCCTTTCTTGTTAGTGAGATCCGATGTCTAGCCCTTTCTGGTTAGTGAGGTCCGATGTCTAGCCCTTTCTTGTTAGTGAGATCCAATGTCTAGCCCTTTCTTGTTAGTGAGGTCCGATGTCTAGCCATCATTTATAACAGAACAAAACCGGAGGTCCCATGTGTTGGAAATAGTAGGCCAAACATGGCCGCTTCATGGGCAAAAGTAATAGGACAAAAATTAATCTACCAAAAACGTTAACATTCTCGATACTATAAATGAAAGTAAATGTGAAGTCAGAGCATATCTGCCTGTGTGGCGATACCTGAGAACACGGTTGCCGATGTGCAAAATAGGAAAATTCAATTTACACGCAAAATTCAGTCTCTCGGGAATTCAGTAGAGATGTAAAGCTGCCAGACACAAACAACAAGTCCACGCGTTTTTTAGACTTCTTCTCCTTCTCTTCTTCCTAATCTTCTACTTCTTCTTCTTCTTCTACCTTTCAGCTCCCTGTGGAGCATAGGTCTTCAGCAAACACTTTCCAAGTCGTTCTGTTTCTTGCCACTCTTTTAGGATAATTCCATGTCTTCCCCATCATCTTCATCTCTGCTTCTATTTGTCTTCTCCAAGAATTCTTTGATTTTCCTCGTTGTCTTTTCCCCTGGTGATTCCAATAAATGGCCTGTTGTGTAATACTCTCATTTGGCTTCCGCAGTGTGGGTTCTATCCTGCGTCATCGTCTTCGCCGTATCTCTTTATCCACTGGTATTTGACTTGTACATTTCCATAATTCTATGTTAGTGATTTTGTCCTGCCATTTCCATCCTTTTATTCTGCGTAAGCATCCATTAATGAATGTCTGTATCTTCATGATTGTCAATTTTGTTTTTCTCCATGTTTCACAGCAATATAATAGGACTGACTTAACATTGGAGTTGAAAATGTTCATTTTCGTAATTAACCTAATTTCTTTTTTTTTTTTTTTTTTAGACCATCCGCTCTATATTCTAGGGACCGTAGTAGAGCACGAATTAAGGCCAGGAGGTCGGGTGAGATACCAATCTACAGCTTGAAGGTTTGTCTAAACATAAATGGGTACTTGACTGATCACATAACCCAAAAGTGTGACGATGATTAAACAAAAAATATGGGCACAAACATCATTTCTTTATACAACACGGGGCATGAAAAGGTTAAAACAAAACATTTATGCTTTAGAATCGCCGATGTTCATGAACTTTTCAAAATATGGAGAACTAACCATGCACTATAAAACCCTTCATTGCAATTGTTTTAGAAACATTAACAGCCTCAATTTCCGATCTCAAGCTGGGAATTGCTACATTGTAAGATACCATATAACAATCAAGCACTTGACTACGCTCCAATCAACTGTTCCCTTTTACAAATGCTTAACACTTGACTTGCATGAAGGCTGTTTTCGAGTACAAGAATTGCCCAACTGATTGTTTCAGTTTAAGACTTTTTGGCATCTACCTAGTAATGCATATCAATAATGACTGAGCCAAGGGATACATACATACATATGTATATATATATATATATTTGAACCCTATACATGCACTCGAGTTGTCGTTCCTTATACTTATTTCAAATCTCTTTGGAGGACAGACACTCGATCATGTATCCTTCATTGTCTTTATAAGGTGAAGAAAGAAAACAAGAAAAAAAGAAAAAAAGGAAGGAGGAAAGGAAGGAAGAAAGCAAGGAAAGGCATGCGGAAAGAAGGAAACTAAATAAATAAAGATCTTTAGAAAGAAATAAGGACAGACAGAAAGAATAAAACAGATGAACAAAGATCATAAGAAAGAAAGAGAAAGACAGACAGACAGACAGAAAGAATTAAACTAAATAGATAACGAACAAAAAAAGATCTTAGGAAAGAATGAATTTTAAAAAAAAGTAGGAAAGAAAGAAAAAAGGAAAGAAAGGAATGACAGAAAGAAAACAAAGACCGAAATAAAGAACGAAAGAAAGAAAAATAGAAATAAAGAAAGAAGCACACTCCGACGTTCATCGATTATGAAGTGATGCGAATATGGTGCTATAACCGTCCATCAATTCGTGGAACCAGCTTGAGCACAAATATGTTGGAAAGTAAGTTGCAGAATGTTATGATAATTTGGCAGTCAGTTGAAAAAAGTATGAACTTTGCACAATTTGTACACTTGTAGATTTAATGGGAAGAATTGTTGTGAGTAAAATACCCGAAATCGTGTTGTTGAAACAGTAACAAAATTGACAGTAATTGTACAATGTGGGCATGTTTAGTTCTATATGTGTATCTTTATTGCTGTTATGAAACGGTAATTGAGGTTTTACAAAAATCTTTCAACTTCCGGGAATACATTTATTTGGTTTTATTTACAGCAGTTGATTTGCACGAATCCTTTATATTTGAAAATAATTACGGAAGAAGCGACTACTAGAGTGTCTTTTTTTTTAAAATCACAAATGATTGTCACATTCACCATCATCAGATGAATCGTTTGGACTTCCGGTCAATCCTTTGGACTTGCGGACAGGCGCCAATGAAAAATTGAGGCACTGTCTAAAGAGCTTCATTGTTGCAGTTTTCTTATATTCCAAGTCCGGCATGGCACAAGGAACTACTGAGATTAGTGCACCGTGCACACCGTGAGCTGTGTGTTTCATTGGATAGTGTTTCTATATTCAGATTGCTTACGATGAATAATGATATCGTATGACGAGGGACAGTTCAGTTGCGTTCAATATCGGTGCAACTCTGCCTTATGTCTTTTGACGTGTGCTATGTTTGCTGCGATGGGGACTGCAACTTGTTTTGTTTGAATATTCGATGAAATGTTAATTCTGATGATTCCACTGGCACGGACGGTTGAGCAATTATAGATTTTAAATCGTTTGCAGTGATACCGGGGCCTTCCAATAGCTATAACTATAGATGATCGTTATAGTGACAACTGTCGCAGGCTGCGTGAATTCTAAACCGTCATTAACCCAATATTTCTATTCATCTTCCAAGACGTGAACTTTATTTCTAATCCAGTATTTTTTATCTACATTCGATAGGGGTATCACGTGTGAGTTCCTGAACATCGCCTTTTTAAAACGCAGTATTTTGAGAGCTAAGCTTTAACATTACCCACATCAGCTCTATGAGATTTACATGAGCAAGGTGGTAGCCTCAAACATAAGTGGACATTATCGTGTACTATGTTATTGATCTGACATATCTTCTGCTGATTTGCAGTTAGTTAAAGACTCAATATCTCTGGCTTCAAGCTCATTTCATTGAAGGAATATTCTCCCGGGTGAGCCACGCCTTCATATCAAACTTACATAGTGTCAAGGATTCATTTCTTGACAACATTTAACGCATCACACATATAGTTACCTCTCTGTTGTTAACTCACATTTCCAATAATTCCCGAATACTTGTGTAGATTTTGAAAACTAGATTTTGGACTATCTTGCATGTTTGTCCAGCGTGAAAATGAAATTGTTGAGATATCCACCAAGGCATATCATGTTTTTTTCCCGCGGATTTGATATTTTATGAAACATAAAACCTATATTGGCTTCTTTTGAGAATCAAACAATAGTTTCAGTGCAATTGTTTTTAACGTAATAGATTTCATGTTGAGAGCCATCACTGCTGCTTCCACACAACATCAGATATAAGTATGCGCCTCTGGAATTGTCAGTGAAAGATAGCATTAACACAAAAATTATATATAACGATATATTAATAAATCTAACTACATGGTGATAATATGCTAGATACTAAAGAGAGGAAAAATTAAAAAATGGTCATTTTTGTGTTTGTTCTTCGTCCAGATGAAGGCCTACTTGGCCGAAACGTCGACGTTTGTTTCGTCCATTACCACGTAAAGCTGTCACCATACCACTTTTTTTCTTCCTTTTTTTTAGTATCGCTACTATCTTCTCTCTTTGTCGTCCGCGATCTCTCTTTCCATGTATTTTACCAGTTGTAACCAAGTATTCCAACTTTACTCTTCTCATTATGTGCTCGAAAAATGTTAATTGTTTCTTTCTGGTGTTTTTCACGAGCTCATTTTTTAGCCTCTTTGAGAATTTTCTCATTGGTCTTTTTTGCTGTCCAGGGAACAAATATTGGTGCGATGGAGAGAATTCGTGAATTGGTCCGTGCAAAGCGCACTTCCAATTTTGATATACGTCACAACTGTTATTCCTGTCTACACCTTCTAGTAGCAAAAGCAAATTACTGCTTACTTTATAATAAATATATGAACTAAATAGTTTAAATCCCATTGCATAAAGTTGCACACAAAAATATAATGAACACTTGTTTATTCATCCTGTTGAATCCATGCTTTCATAACAATCTCTGAGGTAGTTAATGAGCCACGACTTGAAAGGCCATAGTACCCATATGTTTATGTCCATTGACACTTATGTTGCGGCGAGGGGGGAGGCGATGATGGTGCTGGATAATGTGGTTGCTACAGCGTCTGACTGTTTTCTTTGTTTCTGTTGCTGGACAAAGCAATCTCCGGTACCCATATAATTTCGGGTGAGCGTAGAGATAAAAAAAAAGTACAAGAGGTCGGGTTCGATCCTGATCGACGGCTTCCAGGTTCATCCAAACTTAATGGGTACCGCATTTTTTTCTGGGAAAGTAAAGCGGCACGGGCGTAATACCGACCACATTACCCCCAAAATCATGTCCCGAAGGTCTGTAAAAATTGAGTTATTGAGTTATTTGCGGGTCATCATCATTGGACTCCGAATATGTCCATAGGTGCTCAGATCCCCTCCTCAGCAATTCCCTCAGTGTCCAGCGACTGACGACTCCAGTTCTGTGTTGGTTGATAAGTCTTCTTACACAGCCACTAAGTTTCTCATTTCTGGCTGTGCCTACCTTAACTCCCATTTCCATCATCCGAAGAAGTGACGTGGATCTGTGTTTGTCGAAGTCATGTGCTCTTCCCACATCTCGGAGGGCATTGATGATGTCCGCCCGATCCATTGGTTGCCCGTCCTCAACGACAGCGCAGCTAGTCAACCCGTCCGCTATTTCATTTCCTCGTACTCCCGCATGTCCAGGGACAAAGACAAAGGTGACCTTACGTATTTTGGATTTCTGCAACGACTCTACCCATTGCATGCGTACAGAGCCCGCCTCCACTTTTTTTTTATCACGCTCATCGAATCACTCAGTATACATGCGTGGATGTAGCCTTGTGACTGTAACCATTTGAATGCCTTGGTCACTGCCATCACCTCCATTGTCATGCTACTCGTGGTCATAACGTATGCTATTTCGTAGACTATTCTGCCTGCCGAGCGTGCTGTAAATACCCATGGACTTCTTTGGTGTCGTCTTACAGATCCGTCTGTACAAATGACTGCATCTTTCTCATCGGTGTTATCGCAGAACATCTAAAAAAATTATGGTCACTAACACCATATTCCATATACGCCACTTGACGTGACGGGACTCTTTTCTTTACTTTGATTGAGACCAAAGTGGGGATCGGGCCTCTTGTCCTTCAGTGGACCAGTAGATGAACCACTTGGAGAGCATGACAATTAATACTATTTTGGAGTTTCTTAATTGTTTATTTTTTGTAAATTTCCAGTGTATGGTTCACGTCAGGTGCATCATTTAACTCTGTCAGTACGGAAGGTTTTTATCAGTTTAGTAGTAGAGATTTCAGAGATAAAATTGTTCATGTTTTTAAATATTAATCTCCATGTTTATATTTATCTAACATATAACATATTATATATACGTTTTTAGATAATTAAACAAGGAATTAGATTTCACCAATACCAAGATGATACAAGGCATATACAAAGAATATGGTTCGATGACAGTGTTATCATCATCATCAAGTACCGGGCTTGCTGGCGTAGGTGATCATGTCTCTCCACAATTTTCGATTTCGACAGTTATTTATCATTTCTGTTTTGATCTTCTGCCAAACCATTCTCTTAAGCTGTCTGATATTTTTTCTCTTTCCTTTCCTCTATCTCTTCGTCCCTCAATTTTCCCAGCTGTTACAATATATTCCAGCTGTTATTTTCTCATTACATGGCCAAAAAATGATGATTGTTTCTTCCTAATATTGGAAATTAGCTCTCTTTCTGCTATGGCCTCTTTCAAAACGTTTTCATTACTCTTCTTAGCTGTCCATGGTATTCTCAACATTCTTCTGTAAAACCACATTTCTACAGACTCCAGTGATTTTCTTATTTGTTGTCCTATTGTCCATGATTCACATTCATATGATGACAGTTTACACTAATGAAATAGAGAGTGACGCACTGTGCGGCTAAACGTACATGACCGAAATCGGCGCGTTGAAAAGTACGGAATGAGTTATACGTTTTTAGCACCAGCCAGACCTCCGTATAATTCAAGATAAAATCCATCACAGCTGTTTATTGTAATTGAAAAGTGTAATTTTAGTTCTAATCTGGGAAATTTTGCATCGTTTATGGATGAATATGTTCAGAATATTTCTCTCATTCTTAAAATGTGTATTCTATAAAAGTGGTTATAATTTGTGACACCGCACACACAAAAATTACAATATTTTATCCGAAGTAAATATTCAAAACTACTAAACACAATTCAAACAAGACAAATGCGATTTTTGGGTCATGTTAAAAGACACAATAGCCTACTAAAAGTAATCCTGGAGGGGAAAATACAAGGTAAAAGAGGCAGAGGCAGACCAAGACTAACATGGACGAATAATATCAAAAGATGGACAAACCAGCCATGACAACCTGCACCATCAAAGCAAGAGACAGAGCGGAATGGCGTTCTAAGGTAGCCAAACTTTGATGCGGAGATGGCACTCAATGATGATGAAATATTACAGAAAGATATCTTCGTATAAATATGCGTGTAATTAAACGGTAACAGAGTGACAGATCTGAGAGTTTCGGGAGATGCAATATTACATTTTTAAACTACAAAAGTTTTTTTTTTAAATTTAATTTCAGGTACAGCTGCCTCTAATAATTTTCAATGTAAAATAGAAAAAAAACCCCTACATACTTTACCTTTCCATAAAGGCACAAATGAAGAAACCAACAAAAGTATTAACAAGAAACAATGAACTGTGCTCTATATCCGTGTACAGAGGATCCGAACTCGAAATTCTTGGCGGTTGGGGATAAGAGGGTATGGGATTTCTAACCGCAACCGGTAATTCGAATCTCGATCATGAAATCAACGAACGAGTATAGTAACCACTTCGCTACTGCGGCTAGATTACGTTGCTGCTATTATTTATAGCAATGAAGGTTATGTAGACGAGATTTCTTCAGCAGCTATAAAGCCAACGTGTCTTATTACTTCTACAGATCAACCTGGCATTCAAATATTATCACAGTTAAACCATTAGATCAGACCTGGACTGTAGACTCAGGAACAATAAGAAAAAAGACCACAACCCAGATGTGTTAGACGTATGGCTGGAAACAGGAGAAATGGAGAAAAAAAACTGTATTGTTCTCAGGATAATATCAGAAATGAAGAACTGAGAAAAATGCTAGGAATAATTCACGCCATAGAATCGTGAAAGAAACAACAGATAAAATAGTTTTCCACATGATAAGACAGAAAGACCAAAATACAAAACAACGAGCATTTAAAAAGACGTTGCGAGGACACCTAACTCATGTGTCTACCACGAAAAAGATGGATTGATGGAATATTGGAAAAACTAGGAAATATAACAGTAGAGGCCAACAGAAGAGCGAAAGATGGATCGAGGGAATATTAGAATCACTAGAAAATACAACAGCAGCAGAGACTAAAAGATGAGCGAAAGACCGGAAATTATATCTTCATTCGATGCTGAAAGGTGAAATGAGGAGGGACAGAAGTAAAAGAAGAACCATTACAGAAACTGCTCGACAACCTGTCTGTGAGGAAACACGACTGTCTACGACAACCTGTCTGTGAGGAAACACGACTGTCTACGACAACCTGTCTGTGAGGAAACACGACTGTCTACGACAACCTGTCTGTGAGGAAACACGACTGTCTACGACAACCTGTCTGTGAGGAAACACGACTGTCTACGACAACCTGTCTGTGAGGAAACACGACTGTCTACGACAACCTGTCTGTGAGGAAACACGACTGTCTACGACAACCTGTCTGTGAGGAAACACGACTGTCTACGACAACCTGTCTGTGAGGAAACACGACTGTCTACGACAACCTGTCTGTGAGGAAACACGACTGTCTACGACAACCTGTCTGTGAGGAAGCACGACGTTCAACGACAACCTGTCTGTGAGGAAGCACGACTGTCCACGACAACCTGTCTGTGAGGAAGCACGACGTTGAACGACAACCTGTCTGTGAGGAAACACGACTGTCTACGACAACCTGTCTGTGAGGAAACACGACTGTCTACGACAACCTGTCTGTGAGGAAACACGACTGTCTACGACAACCTGTCTGTGAGGGAACACAACTGTCTACGACAACCTGTCTGTGAGGGAACACGACTGTCTACGACAACCTGTCTGTGAGGAAACACGACTGTCTACGACAACCTGTCTGTGAGGAAGCACGACGTTCTACGACAACCTGTCTGTGAGGAAACACAACTGTCTACGACAACCTGTCTGTGAGGAAACACAACTGTCTACGACAACCTGTCTGTGAGGAAACACGACTGTCTACGACAACCTGTCTGTGAGGGAACACGACTGTCTACGACAACCTGTCTGTGAGGAAACACGACTGTCTACGACAACCTGTCGTTGAGGAAGCACGACGTTCTACGACAACCTGTCTGTGAGGAAACACAACTGTCTACGACAACCTGTCTGTGAGGAAACACAACTGTCTACGACAACCTGTCTGTGAGGAAACACAACTGTCTACGACAAACCTGTCTGTGAGGGAACACGACTGTCTACGACAACCTGTCTGTGAGGAAACACAACTGTCTACGACAACCTGTCTGTGAGGAAACACCACTGTCTACGACAACCTGTCTGTGAGGAAACACCACTGTCTACGACAACCTGTTTGTGAGGAAGCACGACGTTCAACGACAACCTGTCTGTGAGGAAACACCACTGTCTACGACAACCTGTCTGTGAGGAAACACCACTGTCTACGACAACCTGTCTGTGAGGAAACACAACTGTCTACGACAACCTGTCTGTGAGGGAACACCACTTCCAAAACGACAACCTGTCTGTGAGGAAACACAACTGTCTACGACAACCTGTCTGTGAGGAAACACAACTGTCTACGACAAACCTGTCTGTGAGGGAACACCACTGTCTACGACAACCTGTCTGTGAGGAAACACCACTGTCTACGACAACCTGTCTGTGAGGAAACACAACTGTCTACGACAACCTGTTTGTGAGGAAGCACGACGTTCAACGACAACCTGTCTGTGAGGAAACACAACTGTCTACGACAACCTGTCTGTGAGGAAACACAACTGTCTACGACAAACCTGTCTGTGAGGTAACACCACTGTCTACGACAACCTGTCTGTGAGGAAACACAACTGTCTACGATAACCTGTCTGTGAGGGAACACCACTGTCTACGACAACCTGTCTGTGAGGAGACACAACTGTCTACGACAACCTGTCTGTGAGGAAACACCACTGTCTACGACAACCTGTCTGTGAGGAAACACAACTGTCTACGACAACCTGTCTGTGAGGGAACACCACTGTCTACGACAACCTGTCTGTGAGGGAACACCACTGTCTACGACAACCTGTCTATGAGGAAACACCACTGTCTACGACAACCTGTCTGTGAGGAAACACCACTGTCTACGACTACCTGTCTGTGAGGAAACACAACTGTCTACGACAACCTGTCTGTGAGGAAACACCACTGTCTACGACAACCTGTCTGTGAGGAAACACGACTGTCTACGACAACCTGTTTGTGAGGAAGCACGACGTTCAACGACAACCTGTCTGTGAGGAAACACCACTGTCTACAACAACCTGTCTGTGAGGAAACACAACTGTCTACGACAACCTGTCTGTGAGGAAACACAACTGTCTACGACAACCTGTCTGTGAGGAAACACAACTGTCTACGACAAACCTGTCTGTGAGGGAACACCACTGTCTACGAAAACCTGTCTGTGAGGAAACACCACTGTCTACGACAACCTGTCTGTGAGGAAACACGACTGTCTACGACAACCTGTTTGTGAGGAAGCACGACGTTCAACGACAACCTGTCTGTGAGGAAACACAACTGTCTACGACAACCTGTCTGTGAGGAAACACAACTGTCTACGACAAACCTGTCTGTGAGGGAACACCACTGTCTACGACAACCTGTCTGTGAGGAAACACAACTGTCTACGACAACCTGTCTGTGAGGGAACACCACTGTCTACGACAACCTGTCTGTGAGGAGACACAACTGTCTACGACAACCTGTCTGTGAGGAGACACAACTGTCTACGACAACCTGTCTGTGAGGAAACACCACTGTCTACGACAACCTGTCTGTGAGGAAACACAACTGTCTACGACAACCTGTCTGTGAGGGAACACCACTGTCTACGACAACCTGTCTGTGAGGGAACACCACTGTCTACGACAACCTGTCTATGAGGAAACACCACTGTCTACGACAACCTGTCTGTGAGGAAACACCACTGTCTACGACAACCTGTCTGTGAGGAAACACAACTGTCTACGACAACCTGTCTGTGAGGGAACACCACTTCCAAAACGACAACCTGTCTGTTAGGGAACACCACTGTCTACGACAACCTGTCTGTGAGGAAACACAACTGTCTACGACAACCTGTCTGTGAGGAAACACAACTGTCTACGACAACCTGTCTGTGAGGAAACACAACTGTCTACGACAACCTGTCTGTGAGGAAACACGACGTTCTACAACAACATGTCTATGAGGAAACACGACGTTCTACGACAACCTGTCTGTGAGGAAGCACAACTGTCTACAACAACATGTCTGTGAGGAAGCACAACTGTCTACGACAACATGTCTGTGAGGAAGCACGACTGTCTACGACAACCTGTTTGTGAGGAAGCACAACTGTCTACAACAACATGTCTGTGAGGAAGCACGACTGTCTACGACAACCTGTCTGTGAGGAAGCACAACTGTCTACGACAACATGTCTGTGAGGAAGCACGACTGTCTACGACAACCTGTTTGTGAGGAAGCACAACTGTCTACGACAACATGTCTGTGAGGAAGCACGACTGTCTACGACAACCTGTCTGTGAGGAAGCACAACTGTCTACAACAACATGTCTGTGAGGAAGCACGACTGTCTACGACAACATGTCTGTGAGGAAGCACGACTGTCTACAACAACCTGTTTACAACAGTATTCATCATTTTTCGTTTTCTTTATTTTATGCATCTTCAAGTGTGTAAAAATATATCAAATTCAATCTGTGACTATTTTGACAGTCTCAACCATTGTTACTTAATGGAGTTATAGAGTTTTGTTGATGCTAAAATCCTCTGTCATCATCGTCCTCTTCTTACTTGTGTCTTGTATGAGATAACAAGGCATTATCTCCAGGTGAGCAATTCATTTTATTGTTATTTCAAGATAATGCCGATTTATTGTTTTATGGTCTCGTTCATAAAGAAGAAACGTCATTGCCTTCTGTAATTTAAAATGTTTTGAAAGACGTTTCTCAAAGCTGTGCATTAAGATAAAAGGAGGGTGTTGGAAAGAGAGACAAACAGTGAAAGAGAGAGAGAAAAGAGAGACAACTGAGGAGAGAGATTTTTTTTCAATTTTATTATCCCTTGTGATTCAGCGTTAGTTTAATGTATCTGGATCTACATAACCTTCTAGGGATAATAAACACACGATCTTTTCTACATAGAGCGAGCTTTTTTCTATAACCGGAAGGCCCCACGCATCGACTAATATGAACATTCCAACATACACAGTTGACACGAGAAACGAGGAGAGAATGTGAACAAAAATTTACTTCTATAGAAGTTAATGACATTAGGCAAGGCAAGATAGTAGTTTGTTTTAATAAATGTGTAGAAGACAGATATAATATGAGCGTCTTGTCAAGGTAGTTGTACTGTTGTGATTAATGAAGTAGAGTCTCCTTCTTCTACCTTTCAGCTCCATGTGGAGCATAGGTCTTCAACAAACACTTTCAGTTCCATGTGGAGCATAGGTCTTCAACAAACACTTTCAGTTCCATGTGGAGCATAGGTCTTCAACAAACACTTTCAGCTCCACGTGGAGCATAGGTCTTCAACAAACACTTTCAGCTCCATGTGGAGCATAGGTCTTCAACAAATACTTTCCATGCCGTTTTGTTTCTTGCCTTTCTTTTAAGATCATTCCATGTCTTCTCTATCAACTTCATCTCTGCTTCCATCTTCTCCAAGAATATTTGGGTCTTCCTCTACTGATGTAGATTATGAGTTAGTAAAGCGTGTACTACTGTACACATGCAATGAGATTTGCCGCATCAATGAAATAAAATTGAGCAAATTAAATTTTTTGAATAAGACATCGATGGTAAACTTATTTCTTGGTAAACTTATTTCTTGTCATTGTAGTTTATTTAATAAGCTTATTTGTTATGTTGTTTTGATTTAATGTATGATAATTACATAGATATAAAATATACACAGACACACACATATAGTTCATTTGGGGGTGTGAGGTAGGGAGGGGATGAGCTGGCAGAATTAGTTTGGACACATTCCTAATAATAACCAGAGCTTAACTGCAATTTATTTTACCATATTTCTGTTTTTCATATTGTTATTATTGTTTTTTTTTTCTCGCCTGCTAATTCATTAGTTCCATGCTGTTTTTTTCCCCCCGAGTGCTAACTCACATGTTTTATTTTGTATTTTCCCGACTATTGTTTGCTGCTGTTGCTATTATATATTCCAGTGCAAAAAACTGTATCATTTTGCTGTTGTATATTTGGGGAGTTAATACGTTTGTTTCCATATTTATATTTCAGAGATAAGTAAAGTGTTTTTTGCTGCTCTTATTGTTGATGTCTTTCCTTGAAGAGATCACTCAAATGTCTACATGCATCGCCTACGTTGAAGTGGGCCGAACATGTTGGAGACTTCCTCGAGTGTAATGACGTAGTTCGGTTCCGTTAACTTGACGTTCAACGATGACAGCCCGAGGTCACCTAATGAATGGCGGAACATGAGGGCAAGACAAATTGGTTATACTTTATCTAGAGTTGAGGGACTTTGAATCCGGTATGACACGAATAGATGGGGGAAGTAGAAGTTTGATAATCGGTGCAATTTACCACAGAATAACAGGAACTATCATCATGTGTAATCTTCGCCTCTTCCTAAATGGGACGGTTTGGTTAGTTCAAAATTGTGGGACATGGTCAGAGAAGAAAAGAATAGAACCATTATCATGTGCCAAGCCGTGAGGCTAAAAGGGCATTGACTATGGTAAAGTGAGAAAAGAATAGAACCACTATGTGCTACGCCGTGAGGCTAAAAGGGCCTTGATTATGGTAAAGTGAGAAAAGAATAGAACCACTATCATGTCCCACGCCGTGTGGCTAAAAGGGTATTTACTACGGTAAAGTGAGAAAAGAATAGAACCACTATCATGTGCCATGCCGTGTGGTTAAAAAGGCCTTGACTATGGTAAAGTGAGAAACAATTTAATATAAAATTAAATAGTCAAATAATTAAACAAAAAATAAATGAACAATTTTGTCTCTGAAATCTCTACCGCTAAATTGATAATAACCTTTCGTACTGAAAGAGTACGACCCTGGAGGAAGACCCAGAAGAAGATGGATAGATGCAGTGACAGAGACATGTAACAACAAAGGAAAATCACTAATTCAGACAGTTCGAGCAGCTCAAGAACAACAAATGATATAACCAAGACACCTTTTCGGTGTCAGAGAGAAAGAGAAAAGAGGAAGAAGACCGAAAGAGTTAAGAAGAAAAGTGTTGAACAATGTTAAGATACGTCTTCTCTAATAACTTTGAATATATAACAGAAGAAGAATTGTCAATTTTACCGTTATGGAAAGGCATGAATGAGAAAATGAACTAAAACATTAGTAACAAACAACTGTGCCTAGTGATGATAGAGAAAAAAACTGGAACGGTCTGACAGAAGATTATAGCACATTGGAAACAATTATAATAAATGACACGACAACTTTCGGAAACGAAATGAAGTTGAAGGTAAAATGCGCAGGAGAAAAAAAAACGGTGATACCCCTACGACCACAGCCATCTATAATTTTATAAAGCCTGCGGGGTGAGAGGGAAATCCCGGAATCATCAAAAGTTTGTGACGTCTTCAGCTATGAGAGTTAATATTGACGTAATTTTATCCACAACCACCTCTGTTCGCAAAGATGAAAACGTAACAAGTTTTGGGTGATTTCCTTTAGCCCGCAGGCCTTATTAATTCTATAGATGGATGTGCCAACGACGTTTTTAATTAAGCGAGTTTCGATGTGATATATAAATATTATATACGTCTACAGCACAGGCTAGTGCACCACTATGCGCATCACTGTAGCGTATGTAAGTAAAAAGTAAAGAGCCCCCGTCACGCCAAGTGGCGTATAGGGAATATGGTGTTAGTGACTATAAATTTTACAGACCTTCTGCACATGATTTTTGGTGTAACGTGTTCGGTATTATGCCCGTGCCGCTTTATTTTCCCAGAAAAATTCGGTACCCATTTAAGGCTGGGTGAACCCGGAAGCCGTCGGTTGGGATCGAACCCTACCTCTACTGTAGCGTATGATTATACATTGACAAGCAATTAAAACAAGAAAAGAACATCATGTTTGAATCATTAAGGAATCATCACGAAAAACAATTCTATTAAAAAAAAACTTTTTACCTGATTTGTCCAGATTGCACAGGAAGATTATAGTCTATGAAATTACAAAAGGGCAGAAAACTCATGTTGCGCAAAAGAAGACTCAACGAATTTATTAAAAAAAACTAATATGAAAAACGTTAATGTATGAACGTGAAACCTGATATCCAACCACAACAGTTAACAAGAGAATAGACAAACAAATGTATATACATTTCTCTCACCCCTGATGATCTCTATTATGTTTATGTATGTTAGAATAGAAAACAAACATGAAGAATATCAACAAATATGGCATGGGGTGCGACAGGGGTGTGTCTTGTCACCTACCAGATCTATTTTATTTGTACAGCGAAAATATGTTCACAGCAATTGCGAACAAGCCTGGCACAATAGTGAGTGGAAGCAACATAAACAACTTCCTGTACGCTCAGGACATTGTATCAATAGCAGAACATCAATAAGATCTACAAAATCTTTTCGATGAAATTGTGAGACAATAAATGAACAAAAAAAAAAAGCCTTACCCTCAACATCAAACAGACAGACACTATGATAATATCAAAGAAAATGAACACACAAGAATGTAGAGTAAAACTAAATGGAAAAATCCAGAAACAGATGCACAGATTCAAATATCTGGAATGAATAATGGCAGATGGCAGATGCACTGCAGAAATTAGAAGAATAGGACAAACAAAGGCATAATTCCATCGAATGAAACAAGCATGTAACATTGTTCTGTAACAAATCATTGTCAATTAATGTTAGAAAGCGTGTTCTTTAATTCTATTTAGAGCCTGTTCTAATATATGGAAGTGAGTCATGGACGCTGAGAAAGACAATGCAAGGAATATTAAAGGCACCTGAGATGAGGTTTATCAGAAGAACGCTACAGAACTGGAGTCGTCGGTCGCTGGACACTGCGGTACATGCTAAGGAGGGGATCTGAGCTCCTACGGACATGTTCAGAGTGCAATGATGATGACCCGCAAATAACTCAATAACTAATGAGAAATATTTTAACAAGAGATAGGGTCATAATAGGGAAACTAGGATCATAATAATCAATATAATAAGACTGTAATCCACATTTATTGGGCATGTGATGTAAAAGAAGGCATTGAGAATACCATACCAACAGGTAGACAGAATGTAAAGAGGAACTGTGAAAAGAAGGCATTGAGAATACCATACCAACAGGTAGACAGAGTGTAAAGAGGAACTGTGAAAAGAAGGCATTGAGAATACCATAACAGGTAGACAGAATGTAAAGAGGAACTGTGAAAAGAAGGCATTGAGAATACCATAACAGGTAGACAGAATGTAAAGAGGAACTGTGAAAAGAAGGCATTGAGAATACCATACCAACAGGTAGACAGAATGTAAAGAGGAACTGTGAAAAGAAGGCATTGAGAATACCATAACAGGTAGACAGAATGTAAAGAGGAACTGTGAAAAGCAAGAGAAATAATATTGAACAGCTTACCCGCTTGGCACAATAAAAGATCACTGACTGAAGTTAAAACATGCATGAACGACTGAGAGATGTAACGACAGATGATCACATACACCTGCCGGCATGGCACCTGATAATAATGTTATCTTTGTAGTTCTTGTCTTTCTTTTTTCTTCTGAAGTTTGCTTGCTCGTTTCCTTAATGGGCGACTACTTTGGATAGTCTCTGTGCTCGTATACATTGTCGAGTATTTTACAGGGAACTGATAAAGTGTACATTGCTCCCAATTATTGCAGCGTGTACACTTCCCTCTTTGGTCAGTTCTACAATTATTACTTGTCAACATTACAGTATTGTGGATTCCGACTGTCAATATGTGCGCGGAGATATACAAATATGTCGATATGTGCAAATCAAAAGGATTTTTTCTATTGGGGGTGAAATAAAAATCCCGAGTCTCACACATCGTGGCGACTGATTGACCAAGCGACCTTTATCCCTCTGGTTCTATCGTGAGCCACCCGACATATATCAGCAATAGTACTATGTGTCGTAAAGACAGTTTAAAAAAAAAATGTAATATGTGCGTGACAATAGAATGAAGCTTAACCTGCGGCTTAGAACATAATGTTTGATCCACGTTTGATAAGGATATGGAGGCATGTGATCAGACAATATTGTAGAAAAACTGCAGCTGTGCGGCTTAACAGTTACCGGAAGATGGTAGAAAACTGTAGCCCCCAAACAGCTTCACAACATATGTGGACAGGATAATTAGGCGCAATAATGATATGGTTGTTATGATGATAGTGGAGGTGAGGATAATGATGTTAGTGTTTGTGGAGGGGAGGGTAGTGATGGTAGTGTTTGTGGAGGTGAGGATAACTAAGGTAGTGTTTGTGGAGGTGAGGATAACTAAGGTAGTGTTTGTGGAGGTGAGGATAACTAAGGTAGTGTTTGTGGAGGTGAGGATAACTAAGGTAGTGTTTGTGGAGGTGAGGATAACTAAGGTAGTGTTTGTGGAGGTGAGGATAACTAAGGTAGTGTTTGTGGAGGTGAGGATAACTAAGGTAGTGTTTGTGGAGGTGAGGATAATGACAGTAGTGTTTGTGGAGGTGAGGATAATGATGGTAGTGTTTGTGGAGATGAGGATAACTAAGGTAGTGTTTGTGGAGGTGAGGATAATGACAGTAGTGTTTGTGGAGGTGAGGATAACTAAGGTAGTGTTTGTGGAGGTGAGGATAACTAAGGTAGTGTTTGTGGAGGTGAGGATAATGACAGTAGTGTTTGTGGAGGTGAGGATAATGATGGTAGTGTTTGTGGAGATGAGGATAACTAAGGTAGTGTTTGTGGAGGTGAGGATAATGACAGTAGTGTTTGTGGAGGTGAGGATAACTAAGGTAGTGTTTGTGGAGGTGAGGATAACTAAGGTAGTGTTTGTGGAGGTGAGGATAACTAAGGTAGTGTTTGTGGAGGTGAGGATAACTAAGGTAGTGTTTGTGGAGGTGAGGATAATGACAGTAGTGTTTGTGGAGGTGAGGATAACTAAGGTAGTGTTTGTGGAGGTGAGGATAACTAAGGTAGTGTTTGTGGAGGTGAGGATAACTAAGGTAGTGTTTGTGGAGGTGAGGATAACTAAGGTAGTGTTTGTGGAGGTGAGGATAACTAAGGTAGTGTTTGTGGAGGTGAGGATAACTAAGGTAGTGTTTGTGGAGGTGAGGATAACTAAGGTAGTGTTTGTGGAGGTGAGGATAACTAAGGTAGTGTTTGTGGAGGTGAGGATAACTAAGGTAGTGTTTGTGGAGGTGAGGATAATGACAGTAGTGTTTGTGGAGGTGAGGATAATGACAGTAGTGTTTGTGGAGGTGAGGATAACTAAGGTAGTGTTTGTGGAGGTGAGGATAATGACAATAGTGTTTGTGGAGGTGAGGATAACTAAGGTAGTGTTTGTGGAGGTGAGGATAACTAAGGTAGTGTTTGTGGAGGTGAGGATAATGACAGTAGTGTTTGTGGAGGTGAGGATAACTAAGGTAATGTTTGTGGAGGTGAGGATAATGACAGTAGTGTTTGTGGAGGTGAGGATAATGATGGTAGTGTTTGTGGAGGTGAGGATAATGACAGTAGTGTTTTTGTAGGTGAGGATAATGATAGTAGTGTTTGTGGAGGTGAGGATAATGATGGTAGTGTTTGTGGAGGTGAGGATAATGATAGTAGTGTGTGTGGAGGTGAGGATAATGATGGTAGTGTTTGTGGAGGTGAGGATAATGATGGTAGTGTTTGTGGAGGTGAGGATAATGACAGTAGTGTTTTTGTAGGTGAGGATAATGATAGTAGTGTTTGTGGAGGTGAGGATAATGATGGTAGTGTTTGTGGAGGTGAGGATAATGATAGTAGTGTGTGTGGAGGTGAGGATAATGATGGTAGTGTTTGTGTAGGTGAGGATAATGATGGTAGTGTTTGTAAAAGAGGATAATGATGGTAGTATTTGTAGACGAGAGGATAATGATGGTAGTGTTTGTGGAGGTGAGGATAATGATAGTAGTGTGTGTGGAGGTGAGGATAATGATGGTAGTGTTTGTGGAGGTGAGGATAATGATGGTAGTGTTTGTAAAAGAGGATAATGATGGTAGTATTTGTAGACGAGAGGATAATGATGGTAGTGTTTGTGGAGGTGAGGATAATGATGGTAGTCTTTGTGGAGGTGAGGATAATGATAGTAGTGTGTGTGGAGGTGAGGATAAAGATGGTAGTGTTTGTGGAGGTGAGGATAATGATGGTAGTGTTTGTAGATGAGAGGATACCGATAGTAGTGTTTGTAGATGAGAGGATAATGATGATAGTGTTTGTAGATGTGAGAATAATGATGGTAGTGTTTGTAGATGAGAGGGTAATTATGGTAGTGTTTGTAGATGATAGGATAATGATGGTAGTGTTTGTAGATGAGAGGATAATGATGGTAGTATTTGTAGATGAGAGGATACTGATGGTAGTGTTTGTAGATGAGATGATAATGATGATAGTGTTTGTAGATGTGAGGATAATGATGGTAGTATTTGTAGATATAGGATAATGATGGTAGTATTTGTAGATATAGGATAATGATGTTGGTGTTTGTAGATGAGAGGATAATGATGTTGGTGTTTGTAGATGAGAGGATAATGATGGTATTGTTTGTAGATATAGGATAATGATGGTAGTATTTGTAGAGGGGAGGATAATGATGATAGTGTTAGGAGAGAAGAAGATAATGATGGTAGTGTTTGTAGATGAGAGGATAATGATGGTAGTGTTTGTAGATGAGAGGATAATGATGGTATTGTTTGTAGATGAGAGAATAATGATGGTTTTGTTTGTAGAGGAGAGGATAATGATGGTAGTCTTTGTGGAGGAGAAGACAATGATGTCAGTGTTTGTATAGGAGGATAATGATGTCAGTGTTTTTAGAAGAGAGGATAATGATGTCAGTGTTTGTAGAGTAGAGGATAATGATGGTAGTGTTTGTTGAGGAGAGGATAATGGTTGAAGTGAGAATACACGATGTCAGTGTTTGTAGGAGAGGATAATGATGTAGCATTTGTGGAGGAGAAGAATATAGTGGTAGTGTTTGTAGAGGAGAGGATAATAATGGTAGCATTTGTAGAGGAGAGGATACTGATGGTAGTGTTTGTAGGAGAGGATAATGATGTCAGTGTTTGTAGAGGTGAGGATAATGGTGATAGTGTTTGTAGTGGAGAGTATGATGATGGTAGCATTGATTAGTAGTGGAAAGGATAATGTCAGTGTTTGTAGTGGAGAGGATAATGATGGTAGTGTTTGTAGTGGAAAGGATAATGATGGTAGTGTTTGTAGAGGATAGGATAATGATGTCAGTGTTTGTAGAGGATAGGATAATGAGGGTAGTGTTTATAGTGGATAGGATAATGAGGGTAGTGTTTGTAGTGGATAGGATAATGATGGTAGTGGATAGGATAAATATGGTAGTGTTTGTAGTGGATAGGATAATGATGGTAGTGTTTGTAGTGGATATGATAATGATGGTAGTGTTTGTAGTGGATAGGATAGTGATGTCAGTGTTTGTAGTGGATAGGATAATGATGGTAGTGCTTGTAGTGGATAGGATAATGAGGTTAGTGTTTGTAGTGGATAGGATAATGATGGTACTGTTTGTAGTGGATAGGATAATGATGGTAGTGTTTGTAGTGGATAGGATATTGATAGTAGTGTTTGTAGAGGAGAGGATAATGATGGTAGTGTTTGTGGAGGTGAGGATAATAGTGGTAATGTTTGTGGAGGTGAACATAATGATAGTAGTGTTTGTGGAGGTGAGGATAATGATGGTAGTGTTTGTAAGAGAGGATAATGATGGTAGTATTTGTTGATGAGAGGATAATGATGGTAGTATTTGTAGATGAGAGGATAATGATGGTAGTGTTTGTAGATGAGAGGATAATGATGGTAGTGTTTGTAGATGAGAGGATAATGATGGTAGTGTTTGTAGATGAGAGGATAATGATGGTATTGTTTGTAGATATAGGATAATGATGGTAGTATTTGTAGAGGGGAGGATAATGATGATAGTGTTAGGAGAGAAGAAGATAATGATGGTAGTGTTTGTAGATGAGAGGATAATGATGGTAGTATTTGTGGATGAGAGGATAATGATGTTAATGTTTGTGAAGGTGAGGATTATGATGGTGCTGTTTGTATTCGTTAGTTAGTGTGATGTTTATGTGGTTGGAAACAAAAAAATACCCACGCGGTGACCCAGCCACTGACAGAAATAGGTACCAGGTTATAGTATTCTGAGAAGGTGAGGAATGCCGTCTTGCATAATGAGTTATGATGCTTGAAGCAACACTATCCAGAAGTCTCTAAACACTTCTGGATAGACAGCCAAGCACAATTATGGGTGAAAACTCATGTGCTAATACACAGATTTAAGTCTCATACTTTACTTTTACCATATTATCTATCTATCTATCTATTGTCCTTTCGAGCCGAAGACGGCACATAGGGCAGAACCACAATGACAACCAGTACCACCAAAGCAAGAGACAGAGCGGAATGGCACTCCATGGTAGCCAAACTTTGATGCATAAACGGCACTCAATGATGATGATTGAAAACATTGTCAACTATGATGATGACTGAAAACATTGTCAACTATGATGATGATTGAAAACATTGTCAACTATGATGATGACAATCATGATAATAAGTCAAAACAATAAGAATTAGAAACACCCAAGTTTTGTCATTTCTCAGGTTAAAGACTTTATTAAACAAAACAATGCAGCAAACATTACAACAACTGTACACAAAACTTGCAACAGAATTAAAACTCACACAATGTGAAGAATGAATTTGCAATATGTCTGCATATATAAATACATAATAAACTAGCCCAATCCACACTGCATTCACTTTCACTGTACTCATGCAAATAAAATTATATAAAATATTCGTCTTACAAATACTGATGTTCTGCTACAGGCAAAAAATAATACATTGAATGAGTATATGTAATTACAGCTTAAAACATGGTAGGTGATAATCTGTTGCATATAATGTGGGGAAGTGAATTGTTAAACTTGAACATACTAGAAGGGTGAATGCTCTTCCTCATTGTTGTCTTGTAATAAGCCACGTATCAATGAAATTCTCAGTAGAGTCAGCTGGAGGGTGTCAAGATGGGATTGAAACTACATTCACTTTATAGTTAAGATAGCTCACTAATTACTACATCCAATACCCATATTTTCTTTATAGCTAAGATCATCATCATGTGCCATACCAGTTGACATAGGCGACCATGTCCTTTGATGATTCTCTATCGACAGTACATTGTATCATTCTGTTGTTGGCTGTTTTCCATGCCATCATACCAAGCTATCTAGTATCTTCTCTCTTTGTCATCAGCGATCTCTCTTTCCCTCTATTTTGCCAATTGTAAACAAGTGTTCTAACTTTCCTCTTTTCATGATGTGCCCAAAAAATGTTGATTGTTTCTTTCTGATGTTTCTTAGAAGCTCCCTTTTTGTGTTGACCTATTTGAGAATTTCCTCAAAGGTCTGTTTAGTGGCCCAGGAAACTCTCAACATCCTTCTTAGAAATCCCTTCTCTGTTGCCTCTAATCGTCTTTTCATTTTGTTTGTCTACTGTCCATGATTGGGTGTCCGGTTAGCGCAATCGATAGGCGGTTGGCTTACCACGGCAACAGCCGGGGTTCGTACCCTGGCGAGGACACCTGGGTTTTACTAATTCCCTAAAAATTAGTAGGAGCCGCGATAGCTCAGTGGTTAGTGAACTGGACTACTACGGACAAGGGGTAGGGTTCGATCCCAACCGACGGCTCCGGGTTCACCCAGCCTTAAATGGGTACCGGATTTTTTCTGGGAAAGTAAAACAGCACGGGCGTAATACCGACCACATTACCCCAAAAATCATGTGCTGAAGGTCTGTAAAATATAGGGTCACTAACACCATATTTCCCTATACACCACTTGGCGTGACGGGGGGTACTTTACTTTTTACTGTCCATGATTCACTTCCATAGGTCAGAATTGGCTCTGTAAAGCACCATTGAAATCTTGAACATGATTCACTTCCATAGGTCAGAATTGGCTCTGTAAAGTACTGCTGAACTCTTGAACTATTGAATTATAATGAATCATGTCAATAAACAATTAAATAGCTAAGATAGCTCGCTAACTACACACCAGTACCCACATTCGCTTTATAGTTAAGATAGCTCACTAACTACCACACCAGTACCAAGTGGGTTTCATAGTTAAGATAGCTCGCTAACTACTACACCAGTACCCACATTTGCTTTATAGTTAAGATAGCTCACTAACTACCACACCAGTACCCACATTCATTTTATAGTTAAGATAGCTCGCTAACTACTACACCAGTACCCATATTCGCTGCATAGTTAAGATAGCTCACACTAACTACTACACCAGCACCCACATTCGCTGCATAGTTAAGATAGCTCACACTAACTACTACACCAACAATACTCTCTACACCTAAACTTCTAACACAACACTCAAGCACTAGCACATTCACCAATAACATCTGCAGCCACCTACAGCAAACATGAATGATAAAACTGTTTTTGGTTATGATTTACAACTTAGACCAACGTAAAGGCAGATATTCATCAATAATGTACTTTTATCTTTATGCCATTTATGACAGTACTAAAAAAAAAAACTACCTTTCACTACATTTGTTCCATTTTCTGAAATCTGTTGACTGGGTATTTGTGAAAGCTGGAGAATAAAGGCAGCATACCCCAGATCACTTGTCATATCTGCGCCGCTAAAGCAGTGTCGTATGCCGGCAAAATATTCAATTTTTGACAAATCAAGTGTTGTGAATGTGACCTTCCACCGTCTAGACATGATCTACATCACATTGGTGCTATTCATGACTGTTGTTGGAATTGCTTGATGCAAGTTATTTACATGTTACTCATTAATGTGAAATGCCTTGTCAGCTGCAGTTTTATCTCTTTAGGGAATTTGCACCGTGTTTTGTTCATTGTAGGCTGCATTCACTAGAGTAATCAGGATTCTAAAGGGTGCGTCATTGCTGTGTGTGCAACATTGTTGTTTGTGCTACGTCATCGTAATAAAAAAAGTAAATCCCTAGACCAGCCGTACGCTAATCTTATGGTCTGTTGTTTGATGTGCGACAGGGATAATCTGACGACTAACTGTGTGTTTATATGTTCAGAATTGGAGTCAACAATGATGGCCTAATGATCAAGCGCTATACATTAAAAAAAAAATATGACAATCATCATTTTCAGGAGGACGTGAACTTCCGGTATATGGTGGATATGCAGCAGGAACCATTGAAGGCTATGCATGAAAAGTGTTCCTTGTTGCAGTTTCCTCATATTCCAAGTCCATGGGGGTCAAGTTGGTCTCAAGGCAAGACACCGGCCTCAAGACAGAGAGGTTGTGGGTTCAAATCTCGGTTACACCGGTTGGAATTTTTATTTATGATTTCTCTCTGCAGCAACCACCCCTGGTCTCAGCAGCGAGGCCCGGCATGAAACGCCAATTACTCATCGACGGAAAAAACATGAGTACCTCCGAAGTCTGAGTTATCTGCCTGTGCGGCGAGGGATCCCTGTGCACACGGCTGCCCAGGAAAGATGGATCAATACACAAAATTCAGTTCCTAGTCACTAGGGACTTCATCAGAATTGAAAGCTGGTGAACGCAACAACAACATATCTTGTACAGGTCCAGTTCTTATTTAATTCATGAGAGACAAAATACTTTATGACTACCATTGTTTGAATCTGCATTCTCTTTATTTGGGTATCTGTGGAAGCTGGAGAATAAAGGCAGCATACCCCAGTACATTTGCCATATCTTGCACAAGTCCAGTTTTATGTCATTCCTAATAGAGACACACTACTTATGTCCCTACCATGGATTAAACATGTTTTCTCTTTATTTGGATACTACAGGTTCTTATACATTCAGTCATCCATCCTATAATTATTATAAAAGAAAAGGTAATCCCATGATACATTCACTTGTACTAGAACACAGTATTTGAAGGTGACAGGGTTAGTTCTCTTCTTCATTGTCATTCACTGCTTTTCTCTTCTTTCTCCAACTTTCCAGTTATAAATGACACATAAGCACATACAGATAGAAAGCAAGATCCACATGATGGAAACACAAGCAGACTGAACTTGAGGTGATCAAATAGGCAACAGGAGTACAATTGTGGACAATATTCTTCATGTTGGATGATTTTAGAGCATGTAGATGACATTGCATTACTGCCTATTTGTACCAATATATTAAAAAAGTAATCATTCACATACAGCTAACAAACTGAGCACAACATATGGCTCAAAATGACAGAAATGCAAATAATATGTTTCTTCTTCTTCTTCTTCACTAATTAGATGCTTCATGTTATTCACTCTCTGGCATCAATGCTAGTCTGTAGAAGTAGGAACTTGTATTATACCTGAAAAAAAAGTTGTAATTATTTCATTCCTGAGAAGGTAGCTGGCAACAAACTTCCTGTCCACATACAATATTGCACAGAACAGATCTCAAGAGCTTTTCAGAATGGTTCTGGTCTATATAGTAGAGACACATGAAGTACAACCTGCATAATCTCCGCTTGTCATACAGAGAGTGCTCCAAAGCTGATAGACCATTTAAAAACCACTACAATGGTGAGTACTTATCTACGACAGTGTCACATAATGTACATTCACAAGTCTCAAGCAGCCAGAAGTTGAAATTATGTTTATTGATTACCAGAATATTGACCTCACCACACCCAAGGCAGACTAGCACTAATAACTTCACCACCAAGACTTAATACCAGATATAAGGTACTGCAGCATGTGTTTTCTGATATCACATTATCCCACAATATACATTATCATTAGTCCATACCTTGGACTCATCATCATCATCGGGTGCCATCTCCACAACGAAGATTGGCTACCATGGAGTGCGATTCTGCTCTGTTCCTTGTTTTGATAGTGCAGGTTGTCATAGGCTGATTTGTCCATCTTTTGATGTTACTCGTCCATGTTAGTCTTGGTCTGCCTCTTTTCCCCTCCAAGATTACATTTTGACTGTTGTGTCTTTTAACATGGCCCAAAAATCGCATTTGTCTTGCTTGAATTGTGTTTAGCAGTTCTATTTTCATTTTTAGTTGTTTCAAGACTTCATCATTTGTTTTAATTTCTTTCCATCCAATTCTTCCTATTCTTCTATAAATCAACATTTCAAAGGCTTCAATTCTCTGTTCTGTTTTCTTGTCTATTGTCCATGTTTCTGCACCATATAGGAATACTGAGAAACTGTAACATTTTGCTATTCTTAGTTTTAGCCCTGGTGCTATTTGTTTTGATGTTAGTATATTTTTCATGACATTAAAATTACTTTTTGCCATTCCTATTCTTTTGTTTATTTCAGTTGTACATTTTCCATCACTGGTTATAGTATGTCCAAGGTAGTTGTAGTTCTGAACTGTCTCCAGGTCTATTCCTTCAATTTAGATATCCACTAGTGGGTTTTGAGTATTTCCTTTGTTCATGATCATAGTTTTAGTATTTTTGATATTCATATCTAGTCCATATTTTTTGCTTGTCATGTTTATTTCATTAAGTAATTGTTGTAGATCTTTAGGATTTTCTGCTAGTGGTACAGTATTCATCAGCATATTTAAGGTTATTGATTATCTTTCCATTAATTTGTAGGTCTGGCATCTCTATGATGTTTTTAAAGATTTGCTCAGTGTATAGATTGAACAAGCTTGGTAAAAGGATTCATCCCTGTCTTACTCCTCTTTTTATATCAATGGGTGTAGAGTTCTCTTTGTTATATTTTATTACTGCTGTCTGCTCCCAGTATAGCTTACATATTAGTTGTATGTCCATGTCATCTAGATGTATCTCTTTTAGGCATTCTATAAGTTGTTTGTGGTGTACTCTATCAAAAGCTTTGGTGTAGTCTATGAAGCAGGCATATATTGGTTTGTTTACTTCAGTGTACTTTTCGATTAATGTTCTCATGCAGAATATGGCTTCTTTTGTCCCGCTATTTTTCCTAAATCCAAATTGCTGCTCATCTAATTCAGTATTGATTTTATTCTGAATCATTCCTTGTATAATTTTTAGCAAGATTTTTGTAACATGGCTCATTAGGATTATTGTTCTAAAGTCACTGCATTCAACTGCACCAGTTTTTTTAGGCAATGCAATGAAAGTTGATGTTTTTAGTTCATTTGGTATGTATTCTGTGTGGTATATGTTGTTGCATATGTCTATAATCACTTCACTGCCAAAATCTTCTAGTGTCTGTATCATCTCTATATGTATACTGTCAAGTCCTGCTGCTTTTCCCTTTTTCATTGTCTTTACAGCTTTTTCCACCTCAGATCATTCTATCTCGAATGAAAAGAAGATAAATAGCCACTTAACAACGAGAATTTCCACCGTCCACCAGCCTGTCAGAAGTTAAACAACCACAACAGGCATGAGCAGAACATTAAATCCAAGAAGCACACTGCGTAAAACCGGCATATTTCAAAACAACACACGCTGCAATGGAAAATGCTGTCCACATATGGATACCATCATGAATCCCTTATCTTAGACTAGCTTCTCAATTTCAGTTAAGAGATTGTACGCCTGCTGTCTTTGCACCTCGTCTGTGTTTTTCTCAGCATCTCTTACCTCTTCTTTTTTCAATATTGTTTTCCATTTGAGGACTTGCTTTCTGATTCTCAGGTTATTTCTTCTCATCACAAGGTCAACATAAAACTGCCATCTCTTCCTGATGATAAGTAAGACTGGTTGCCCTGCCATTTCTTTTATACACTTTACAATAACTAAAGCTAACTTGAGATAGTAAAAAAAATGTAAAGTGCTCCCGTCACGCCAAGTGGCATATAGGGAATATGGTGTTAGTGAACATAAATTTTACAGACCTTCGCCACATGATTTTTGGGGTAATGTGGTCAGTATTACGCCTGTGTTGCTTTACTTTCCCAGAAAAAAAATCAGGTACCCATTAAAGGCTGGGTGAACCTGGAAGCTGTAATTTGGGATCGAACCCTACCTCTTGTCCTTTGTAGTCCAGTTAACTAACCAATGAGCTATCATGGCTCCCTTAACTTGAGATGACAACTGTTTATAACTTTTTGTAGCTAAAGTAAAGGTTTACTATTTGCCTTTATTTTTAATTTTTTTTTTTTTGGTACATAAATTACTTTGTATCATTTGTAAAAAAAATACATATTAAAACTGCATCATTTCTGAGCTCTGTAGGGAAAGGAGGAGGCAGGGTTTAGTAAAGGGCTGAGAACAAAGATCACGTGCTCAGTACAGTTATGGATTATGTACAGGGTGTTTTAAATTACAAACCCCAGAAAAAAAAAGAAACAAAATCTTTGCCCGGACAGAAAATCAAACTAATATCCTGGTTGGAAAATGATTGATGTCATCCATTCAGCTACTCACTTTAATTTATTCTTATTATCTGCCATAACATTTAAATATATATTCTAGCTGTTCATAACTGTACAATCTACAAAATATGTATCATTTTTCAAAATTGTTAAAATTTTAAGAAATTACACATTAATTTGGGCATTTACCAGGGTGAAAATAGCATACCTAATTTAGCCACAGTTTAAATTCAGTATTTAATACATTAATTTACATTCTGACTAAACAAAGGAAACAGTCTGTTAAAAATAGTCTATTTGTTTATTAAAAAAATAAAAAATAAAAACAAATGAATTGTTATAAAAGAAAATATGTAAATTTAGTGACATGAAATGAGATACATTATGGCATGGTGTTGTAACAATAAGTCTCATTAAAAAGGTGAAAATAGGGACGTTACTACAAATTTATCAGGCATAATCAATCAGTATCACAATCTTGCATTTACAATAAATTTACAAATTTATTATAATACCTCTGAAAATGTATTCTTCAATTAAACCAACCACAACATGCCCTTCAATCAAATCTTTATAAACTTGTTCCCTCTGTAACATCTCCCTTATATTTACCTTCAATCAAATCTCTAACCACTGTTCCCTCTGTAACATCTCCCTTATATTTACCTTCAATCAAATCTCTAACCACTGTTCCCTCTGTAACATCTCCCTTATATTTACTCTTCAATCAAATCTCTAACCAGTGTTCCCACTGTAACATCTCCCTTACATTTACCTTCAATCAAATCTCTAACCACTGTTCCCTCTGTAACATCTCACTTATATTTACTCTTCAATCAAATCTCTAACCACTGTTCCCTCTGTAACATCTCCCTTATATTTACCTTCAATCAAATCTCTAACCAGTGTTCCCACTGTAACATCTCCCTTATATTTACATTCAATCAAATCTCTAAACACTTATCCATGAACTATACCTCTAAACTATAAAAACAAAACCTTAGAAAACATTTTAAGTTGAGAAGAAAAAAAATATCTTCAAAGATTGCAAATCTTTAGAAATCATATAAATAGAAAATTATTCAGCTGGAGAATTATATTTTAACAGGGCTGATACAGACATAACTAAAACAGTTTTCAATGAAAATAACTGGACTGTTACAGACATAATGAAGATAGTTTTCTATGAAAATAACTAGGTTGTTAGACATAACTAAAATAGTCCTCTAAAAGAAATGCCTCCATATTTTTACATTTATACTTTAACTACACAAATTATTTCCACAACACGGTATTTAAGTCCATCAGACCACATTTCAACTGCCTTGAAAATACTGAGGCCAAGGTAAGACTACCCTTGCTTTTGTGTTCTTAACAAAATGTTCAACATCTGGGAATATGACATGAGATATTCTTTAACAGCTTTAAAAACTGAAGAGTAACCTAGAGTTCAATCGATGGTGACAATAAAATAAATTATTACAGTAATGACCTTATTTCTGAGGTGCTGGGGATGGCAAAAGGAGGCACCATGACCAAGGCAATCATAACAAGGGTAGTATTTCATCTCTTACAGAAAAACTTTCCTCCAACTGTCAACACAACCAAAGTCCATGTCCATCTTGTTGGCAAAAGCTAGATATTAATCAATTCAACCACCTACTTTCCTATTTTATGGATTTAATTGAACTTTTTGAATACAATCAGTTTCTGATGGGCAAAAAATATATAATGTGATGAGAATGACATCCACATAATTTCAAACAATCAAAATGAGATTTGCTGTGACAAAAGGTGTATGTTTGGCAATTTTGCTGTAAACTAATAATCAGGACACATGTTCTTTCAAGACCGACTTCTTAAAGAAGTACCTTCGGCAGACTGAACTGAACCAGGCAGCTCTGTGCTATGTCTTTTGCAAATGATGATAACAATAGATGTGACTTGCTATAAACTTGGATTTCAAAGATAAAGATGAATAAAATAATGAATATCTTGTAACATAAACATAAGAGTGACTGGGTGGTCTAGAAGTAAGATGTCAGTCTTTGGGCAAGAAGGCCTAAGGTCTGAGCCCTACCACAAGTGGTGGAAGTTTTCCTCTTTGAATATGCAGTTTCTTCATGGCTTTATTTTCTTCCCCTGGTCTATGGATGGTGTGATCCATGAGATCCAATACCAAGTCCTCTAAGATAAAGACAAGAAACAGGATCTCCCTTGCTGTACACTCTGCATATATTAAAGAGCCCTTGGCAATTAAGGGGGGAAAAAAAAAAAGAACAGGCCAGAATGACCAATGCCTAGGCAACAACTGTTAAGCAATTAAAAAAAAAAAAAGATGGATACTTCCAGCCGAAAGGAACAGATATTATGGCTTGCTGCAAACTAGTGACACAACATAAAAATGCTTAGTTAACAGGCAAATGCTGTCATAGGGCAGCAAAGTGTTAAACTTTACCACAGCATTTGGGAGGAAAGAGGCTCAGCACTCTTCTTTGCAGTTAATAACCAAGATATTCATTCTCTATTCAGTGGGATTGATTGGTAAGCTGTAGGCTGAGAGACCATGTTCACTCTAATACTAAGCCAGTAAACTAACCATCATGCCTGTGAAATGTCCAGTGAAGAGTACTAAGAGTACATTCTTGTGTGAAATAATGTTTATTATAGTAGTAATTATCTGTCATTTCTTCAATGCCGCCTTCATATATTTCAATATTTTTCAATATTCTTAAAGTTCTGCTATTATTATGAAGACAATTTTCTTTCACTATAAGATGTTTCACACATAAATGATTTCTCTTACTTTATTAAGTTCTTCATTTTATTCTCCTTAATCACCGTTTGGGCTTAGTACTGCCATGTCTTGGCTCACCATGTACTCATCAACAACCAGATCCTCAGAACCACTTGTATCAATAAGTCGCATGACCAGGCACCCAGGTAAATGAGAGTCACTGCTGCTCTGTTCTACCTCTGTGATCACAGCATAGAGACACTTATTGCTAATGGTGGCCTTGAACCACTGTATGACATGTTCAGGCCACTCATGTCCACTTGGCACAACACCTGTTCAAGAATATGTATCAATAGTTCTGTACCATATAGTGATGTTAATGTTTAACTCATGAAAGAAGTATCAATAGTTCTGTACCATATAGTGATGTTAATGTTTAACTCATGAAAGAAGTATCAATAGTTCTGTACTACATAGTGATGTCAATGTTTAATTCATGAAAGAAGTATCAATAGTTCTGTACCACATAGTGATGTTAATGTTTAACTCATGAAAGAAGTATCAATAGTTCTGTACTACATAGTGATGTCAATGTTTAACTCATGTAAGAAGGTATTCTAATGTGAGACAAGATGTTAAATTGTTGAAAATAAAAAGCCTGAGTTTAGACCAGAATAGTGGCACTGGGTGGTCTTGAGGTAAAACATCTGTCCCCTGACAGGAAAATCCCAGGTTCTTTTTTTTTTTTTTTAACGTTCGCCAGCCCTCTGACGAAGTCCCTAGAGACTAGGAACTGAATTTTGCATGTTAATCTGTTTTTCCCTGGCAGCCGTGTGCACTGGGGTCCCTTGCCACACAGGCAGATAACTCTCTGTCTTCGGAGGTACTCATATTTTTTCTATTCATGAGTAATTGATATTCAAGCCAGGCCTCGCTGCTGAGACCAGGGGTGGTTGCCGCAGAGAGAAATCATAAACAAAAATCCCAACCGGTGCAGTCGGGATTTGAACCCACAACCTCTCTGTCAAAGCCGGCGCCTTGCCTCGAGACCAACCAGTCCCAATCCCATGTTTAAATCTCAACGCAGGCTGTGGAAATCTTTTAATTTTGATTCCATGATTTTCTCATGTCTTTACCCTCCCCTGGTTTCTGGGTCTTCTTCTTCTTCTACCTTTTTTAGCTCCCAGTGGAGCATAGGTCTTCAACAAACACTTTCCAAGTCGTTCTGTTTTTTACCATTCTTTTAAGATCATTCCATGTCTTCCCCATCATCTTCATCTCTGCTTCTATCTGTCTTCTCCAAGAATTCCTTGGTCTTCCTCTTTGTCTTTTCCCCTGGGGATTCCAAAAAAGGGCCTGTTGTGTAATACTCTCAGTTGGCTTCCGCAGTGTGTGTCCTATCCAGCGCCATCGTCTTCGCTGTATCTCTTTATCCACTAGTGTTTGGCTGGTACATTTCCATAATTCTAAGTTAGTGATTTTGTCCTGCCATTTCCATCCTTTTATTCTGCGTAAGCATCCATTAATGAAACTCTGTATCTTCGTGATTGTCAATTTTGTTGTTCTCCATGTTTCACATACATATAATAGAACCGCCTTAACATTTGAGTTGAAAATTTTTATTTTTGTATTTAACCTAATTTCTTTGGATTTCCATATGTTTCCCAGTGCAATGAAAGCTCCTCTTGCTTTTGATATCCTTATTTTGTTATAATTTTCTGTTCCTCCCTCTTTATCTATATTACTGCCCAGATATATGTAAGATTGTACATCTAATAGAGGTATTTCTCCTAGTTTTATTTGGTTATTGCCAACTGTATTAATTCTCATAATGTTGGTCTTATTTCTATTAATCTTCAGTCCTAGCTGTTGTGATCTCTCATCAAGTATGCTCATTTTATCCTGCATCTGTTGATGGCTGTGTGATAGGAGAGCTATGTCATCAGCAAAGTCTAAATCATCAAGTTGTTTGGTCAGTGACCACTGGATCCCATTTCTGTTGTTTTGAGTTATTTTCATAATCCAATCTATGGCCAGTAGAAAGAGAAATGGAGACAAAAGGCATCCCTGCCATACTCCTGTTCTTATTTCAAATGCTTCTGTAAGCCGTCCTTCATGCACCACACTACATTTCGTTAGGTTTCTGGGTAGTGAGATCCAATGTCTAGTCCTCTTGGAAATGACTAAAAAAAAAAAATAGTCTTGTGTGCACTCATGCATGTTAAAGACCCCTTAGCAGTTCAAAGTTGAAAAGAGTAGAACAAAAAGTATCTGTAGCTTGGACTAAAATTATTAACTCTTTCCGTACGTTTCGCTGCATTGTGCGCGATGCCGATTTCGGCAGCGTACATTTCGCCGCATAGTGCGTCACGCTCAATTTGATTAGTGTGAATGCCATCAAACCATATTCTTTTTACATGTCTTGTATCATCTTGATATTGGTGAAATCTAATACCTTGTTCAATTATCTAAAAATTCATATATAATATGTTATATATTAGATAAATATATAGATTGATTCTTAAAATGAAGAAAAATTTTGTCTTGAAATCTCTTCCGTTGCGTCGATAAAAAGCTTCTATACTGAAAGGGTTAAGCAAATCTAGCCATGCTGAAGATGAATGAGTCAGGCCTAACACATAAATACAGCGGCTTTGCCACATTGATGCTCACTTAACGGGTGAACACTAAGAGAAGAGTAGAGCAACGGTTATGTAAATAATGAGAATCTTATTTTCTTTTCTTGTTCTATGCTTGTGAAGTGAAGCACTGCTATTGTGAAGTGAAGCGCTGCTATTGTGAAGTGAAGCACAGCAATTGTGAAGTGCTGCTATTGTGAAGTGAAGCACTGCTATTGTGAAGTGCTGCTATTGTGAAGTGAAGCACTGCTATTGTGAAGTGAAGTGCTGGTATTATGAAGTATGTATAACTTTCATCACTAGTGTAGCTTGAGTTGTGATCAATTTTTTAAAAATTAAGTGACTGATTCCATCTATTTCTTGATTATGCACTTACCTCATTTGTACTGTGATGTTTTCGTGTCTAAACTATTTATATCTTTGATGTTCAACATGATCATTTACTATTGTTGTCCTAATGGTGTATCCCTGAACTAAATGTTTAAAACTATCTTTCCTTGTTTTATTTGCAACATTTCCGATGACCTCATTTTGTATGGTGCCACTTTACATGTGTATTCCAAGTATTGCTCTTACCACTGGATTTTTACTCATTGTTATCATGATTGTTATCATCATTAGCTCCAAAATGTTATAGAAAATTGTGTAATAATGTATATTACCTGTCAGTACAACAGATATAGATTAATTTAAACAAATTTTGTCTGGATGTAAATATGGATATGTTTGTAATTAAATATGGATAAGTTTGTAATTAAATATGGATATGTTTGTAATTAAATATGGATATGTTTGTAATTAAATATGGATATGTTTGTAATTAAATATGGATATGTTTGTAATTAAATGTGGATAAGTTTGTAATTAAATATGGATATGTTTGTAATTAAATATGGATATGTTTGTAATTAAATATGGATACACTTGTAAGATATTTTTGTTTTAAACAAGAGCAATATCATCTTAGCTTGGTTTCCCATTTGATTACATTGACCACACTCACCTCCTAAACGTGACTTGTGAGCCAGGAATGGTAACGAGTAGAACTGTTCTGGGAGTGTAAACAGTTCCGATGGCTGAACAGTGTCATAGGAATGGTGGTCTGGGAGGAACACTTTCACCTGCAGATTGAATATCAAACATGGTTAAGGATATACAACAATTATACGATCATCATCATGTGCCACACTGGTTGGGAGAAATGATTTTTATTTATGAAATGTTACAGTAGGATATACTATGCTTTTAATTGACTCAGTGACATGGTTTTTTTTTTTTGGCCCTTTTTTGGTCCAGTGTTGGGGAATAGTCTGCAAATTTTGTACCTACAAAGGTCACTTTTAATATCACAGAGAAGTGATTTAATTGTGAAGTACTGGACAGAAATCTACAGAGAAGTGATTTAATTGTGAAGTAGTGGACATAAATCTACAGAGAAGTGATTTAATTGTGAAGTACTGGACAGAAATCTACAGAAATGTGATTTAATTGTAAAGTACTGGACAGAAATCTACAGAAATGTGATTTAATTGTAAAGTACTGGACAGAAATCTACAGAGAAGCAATTTAATTATGAAGTACTGGACAGAAATCTAGAGAAGCAATTTAATTGTGAAGTACTGGACCAAAATCTACAGAGAAGCAATTTAATTGTGAAGTACTGGACAGAAATCTAAAGAGGAGCAATTTAATTGTGAAGTACTGGACAGAAATATACAGAGAAGCAATTTAATTGTGAAGTACTGGACCAAAATCTACAGAGAAGCAATTTAATTGTGAAGTACTGGACCAAAATGTACAGAGAAGCAATTTAATTGTGAAGTACTGGACCAAAATCTACAGAGAAGCAATTTAATTGTGAAGTACTGGACCAAAATCTACAGAGAAGCAATTTAATTGTGAAGTACTGGACAGAAATCTAAAGAGAAGTGATTTACTTGTGAAGTACTGAACAGAAATATAAAGAGAAGTGATTTAATTGTGAAGTACTGGACATCGTCAGCATCAAGTACCAGGCCTGCTGGCGTGAGTGATCATGTCTCTCTACAACCCTCGATCTCGACAGTCATCTATCATTTCTGTTGTAGACCTTCTGCCAAGCCATTCTCTTAAGCTGTCCGGCATTCCCTCTCCTTGCTTCCCTCCATCTCCTCGTCCCTCAATTTTCCCAGTTGTCACAATATACTCTAGCTGTTCTCCTCTCACCACATGGCCAAAAAATGATGATTGTTCCTTCCTATTATTGGAAACTAGCTCTCCCCCTGCCTTGGCCTCTTTCAGAAAGCCCCCATCACTCTTCTTAGTTGTCCATGGTATTCTCAAAATTCTTCTGCAAAACCACACTTCCATAGACTCCAGTGATTTTCTTGTCTGTTGTCCTATTGTCCATGATTCATATCCATATGTTAGGACTGGCTCTACATAACATTTAAGAACTCTTTTTCTAGTTTCTATTGTCAAAAATGGATTGCATAGTTTCTCCCTCATTTTTTGGAAAGCTGCTTTTGCCTGAACCATTCTGCATCTCACCTCTTTTGTACATCTTCCGTCTGAGGCCAACAAAGTTCCCAAATATTTAAATTCATTTACCTGTTCTAATACTGTTCCACCTGTCCTTATTTTGCACTGTGGTGATGTCTTTTTCTTTGTTGCTACCATCACCACTGTCCTTTTGCTATTAAGGCTGAGTCCTTTATTTTTGCCTTCCCTCACTATAATGTCCAACACCTCTTGCAACTCGTTCCCACTCTCAGCGACCAAGACTGTATCATCAGCATACCTCAGACTACTTACATTACGACCTCCAAAGTACTGGACAGAAATAATTTATTTTTGACATTTGTTCTCAGGTAACAGCACATACTTTACTTTTAAAAATCTCAGTGATTATTTCATGTGTTCAGCTTGAAAGCGTCCCCCCCCTACCAAAAAAAAAACAACAAAAAAAAAAAAAACAAAAAAACTCCAATGTTTCATCATGCTATTACAATAGGACAAGGTTTTCATTCTCATCTGTTCTAAGATTAGGAGGCAAAGAAAAATATCCTGATCTCTCGGAGTACTTACCATATCTTGTATCATATTTACATAAAGAGCTCTGCGGAATTGATCTTTAGATTTCACAGCATATAAGACATCATTAGAGAAGCTTGTTGCTGGCTCCTACAGCAAAATAAAACATTAGTTGTAAACATTGAAGTTGTGTGGAGAATTTGTATTTCATGTTAAACTGAGTCAATGCTAGTGTTTTCTCAAAGCTTTATTCATCTGCCTGTGTTCAAAATGATCTCTAAGATAAAGGTAAAGTACGAGACTTGAATTGGCATCTTAGCACACAGGTTTTCACCCATATATGCTCGCCCACCGAGAAATGTTCTGAGACTTCTGGATAATGTCACTTCAAGCATTGAAACTCACAATGCGAGGCGGCATTCCTCACCTTTCCAGAGTGCTACCCTGGTACCCATTTCTGCCAGTGGCTGGGTTGACCGTAGGGGTATCCTTTTTTTCCAACCACGAGTACAATTCACACAGCTTCCAGCTAGAATTGAACACAGGTATCCGAACGTTAACAAGACGAAAAGGGCCATATAACTCACCTTGTAGAAACAAAATCAAATAATATAGAAATAGCTCACCTTGTAGAAACAAAATCAAATAATATAGAAATAGCTCACCTTGTAGAAACAAAATCAAATAATATAGAAATAGCTCACCTTGTAGAAACAAAATCAAATAATATAGAAATAGCTCACCTTGTAGAAACAAAATCAAATAATATAGAAATAGCTCACCTTGTAGAAACAAAATCAAATAATATAGAAATAGCTCACCTTGTAGAAACAAAATCAAATAATATAGAAATAGCTCACCTTGTAGAAACAAAATCAAATAATATAGAAATAGCTCACCTTGTAGAAACAAAATCAAATAATATAGAAATAGCTCACCTTGTAGAAATAAAAAGTCAAAGATCTTCGTGTAAGATTTTGAAGGATTCTTGGATGCTGGAGCCTTCAACATATCCACCATAATAAAACTACCTTATTGGAAGACACGTGCAACTGATATTTGAACTTGTTACATGACTCAGCAGAGAAAAATTATTTGACAAACCAAAAGCTTATGATGCCCTAACAGCACTGAGCTGAAAGTGGTCAGCAGCTCATAGCTGACTGTTAGTATCGGAATCAGTGAACCACAAGAGATCAAGATCTTATTCCACATCTTCACCTGGAAACAAATTAACCAGCCCAGCCATTTCATTTACTCTCACTTAATGCCCTTTTAATGGCTGACAGACAAAAAAAATGAAAGTGTAATTGTTGGGCGAAACAAAATCTACATGAGAAAATTCTACCCCAAGTGATTTTGGCAGAAATGAAGAAAACATTAAACATACTCACCGTGCTATTTGAAGAGAAATACTGAACTATGGCCATCTCAAGCTTTCCTAATGCTCCTCTCTGTTCCACTGGAATAACCTGCAGGCACATATATGTAACAATAACTATAATTATATATAATAATATGTATATATATATGTGTAACAACAGTTATAATTTCTATAGCTGTTTCTCAAATCTTTTGATTGCAATTACCAATGTCAAATATAATTTCATAAACTCCTACCTATCATTCTTAAACTATATTTCTCTGAAATTATACTTATTTTCATTCTTCTTCTTTCCTTCCTCATTTTGCCTTTCAGCATCGAGGGGAGATAAAATTTGCGGTCTTTTGCTCTTCTGTTCGCTTCTGCTGTTGTTATGTTTCCTAGTGCTTCTAATATTCCATCCATTCATCTTTTTCGTGGCCAACCATTGGGTCTGGTATTCTCACAACATTTGCTGAAGACTCGTTGTGTTTTGATTTTTCTGCCTTGCCACGTGGCCAAACCATTTTACCTGTTGTTTCTTTATATATTCTATGGCGGGGGCTATTCCTAGCTTTTTTCTCAGTTCTGCATTTCTGATTTTATTTCTCAGACTGTTTTCTGTCATTTGTCTAATACATTTCATCTCAGTAGAGGTTACTTTTCTTATTGTTCTTGCATCTAGGGTCCAGGTCTGGCATTGGTAGCACAATGTTGGGATGAAGATTGCTTATTTTTGTGTACACATAACACAATAATAGATACTGCTCATATCTAATCTTATTGTAACTTTCTTTAGCATGCTGACTTCTACCTGGTCATCCTCATAATTTATTATAAAGATCATCATTTGAAAATATTCAAATTCTTCACTTTCCCACTGAAAGATATGATTTGTCATATTCTGTAATGTGGTTTACAGTTCTTCTAAGATCTTGTCTCGCAGGCAATATTTCTCATGCTTTGGTTTATTTAGACTGCAAGACCAATGAATGTGTAGGATTTGCTTCGCACACTAAGTGGAAGAGCTAGTAGAGTTAGAAAGGGGTACAGATTGCATAGGTTATGGGGACATTCCAAAAACCCTGGTCTTCCTCTATGTATTTCCGCACCTGTTTCCTTGACTTTTTCTTGCCTCTGGTTTAAACAGATCAAGATGTGAGAGTCAAGTTGAAGGACAGTGCAACTCTTCCTCATTTCATGGAACTGAACGACAAATGTTGTATGATACAGACACCACATGGGCAGATATTCTTATAAACTAGACTAGTTGCATAAGAGCTGACTTCATAGATTGCTCAGGATCATGTACAGAATAAAGTATCAGACATTAAAGCCCTCATAAAAGTCTAAATTCCTGACATCTAAATGCTGCTACAAATGACTTAACTCTTTGATTACTGATATTCAACCCATTTACTATAAAGTCCTGAACTGCCAGAAAGAGCACAAATTATAATTGTTTCAATACCAACAGAATTGTTTTATTTTTAACACACCTTTTTGGTAGATTAAAAAGCGTGACACCAATAGTGTAGAAAATGAATCCATTTAAGTGTTTATCCCATGGAGATACTATAGATCTTCATCTTTCTCACTGGCTTTTCAGTGTCAAGGGAGATATAGTTTGCAGTGTCTTATTCTTGTTTGCTTCTCTAGCTGTTGTTTCCAAGTGTTACTAATATTCCATCAGAACGTGCTTTTAATAATTTGCAAGCTCTAGGGCTGCTATTGGGGTCCATGATTGTATAGGTGTTATTTTCCTCCCCCGTCCCTCCATGTAACTTTATTTATCCCTGCTTGTATCTTTAAATCCTTCGTTATCTCAGCTCTTCAAGGTGAATCTGAACAAATTAAAAAATCTGAACAAGATTGCTAATTAGGAGTCACCACCAGTGGGAACAATTAGGAGTCACCAGTGGGAACAATTAGGAGTCACCACCAGTGGGAACAATTAGGAGTCACCAGTGGGAACAATTAGGAGTCACCAGTGGGAACAATTAGGAGTCACCAGTGGGAACAATTAGGAGTCACCACCAGTGGGAACAATTAGGAGTCACCAGTGGGAACAATTAGGAGTCACCACCAGTGGGAACAATTAGGAGTCACCAGTGGGAACAATTAGGAGTCACCAGTGGGAACAATTAGGAGTCACCAGTGGGAACAATTAGGAGTCACCAGTGGGAACAATTAGGAGTCACCACCAGTGGGAACAATTAGGAGTCACCAGTGGGAACAATTAGGAGTCACCAGTGGGAACAATTAGGAGTCACCAGTGGGAACAATTAGGAGTCACCAGTGGGAACAATTAGGAGTCACCAGTGGGAACAATTAGGAGTCACCACCAGTGGGAACAATTAGGAGTCACCACCAGTGGGAACAATTAGGAAGCTACACGGTGGGAACCTCAGGGGGCCTTGTTAGCCTAGTTGGGAAAACTACTCTACCGGGCTACCAACGTTCGGACAACCCATGTTCGATTCCCTGCTGGAACCAGTGTGAATTGTACTCGTGGTTGGGAAAAAAAATACTCCCATGATCAACCCAGCCACTAGCAGAAATGGGTACCAGGGTAGTAGTACTCTGTGAAGGTGAGGAATGCTGCCTCGCATCGTGAGTTTTGATGCTTGAAGCTACACTATCTAGAAATCTCTGAACACTTCTGGATAGGTGGCCGAGCACATATGGGTGGAAACTCACGTGCTAAGATGCCGATTCAAGTCTCATACTTTACCTTTTACTTTTGTGGTGGAAAAAAATATGCATGCGGCAAACTGGCCAATTTTTAAAAAATGTGTTTTGAAGTGGCTATTTTTATGACACAGTAGAAATGTAGGGTTTAAATATAACTACTCACATACAATACTTTTGCACCTCTTTCACAAAACTTACCACAAAATATGAGGGACTTTCAACTCTAACAATCTGCAAGGACACAAACTGCAGCAACGGGTATGTCCAAAACTTTGGCAAGCAAGAGTTATCACAGATGGAGGGTGGTAATGATGTGGGTGGAACTATGGTAGGAGTGGGACAAGAAGGAACAGCAACAGCCTGGGTCTCTGGTTTAGTATTCCAAGTGTATAAGGCCTTACTGGCAGCTGGCTTAATACCATCATCTTGTGCCTCTAGCTTTAAGTCCTCAACATACTTCAGAACACGATTAATTCTTGCTTCATTGTCAATGCCGTTATGATCAGCACCAATTTTGTTCAAGGCATCATGAAGACTGTCTTTACCAGTTGAACCATAGGATCCATCCTGCAAACTTCCACTGTCTGTGTCTGTCTGAGACGTGTTGGAACTGAAGAGAGCCTGCCACATGTTCTCAACACTACCACCTTGGGATTGCACTTTACCCATCTCTTCAATTGTGGCCAATACAAATTCGTTGATATTTACATCTCCATCCTCTTGGTTTGTGTCTATAATGTCTACCATTAAGCTCCTAGAAGCAGAAAGAACAGACAAACAATCAATACCAGGCTTGTGTTTAAACAAAAATGAAAGGATTTTCTAGATGTGGAAATATTTTGATGACATGAAACAATTAGAAGCAATTTCTTGAAATAAAAAAAAACATTATCATTATTTTAAGTCTATTATCATAGATCAAGAAAAAGAATTTGACTGAGTAAATGAAGATAATTATAACAGACAATAACAACATAGGGAGAAAGCCAACATTTAACCACCAAAATGTTTCTACACCAGCTGTACAATAAAAAAAGCAGTGGGCTACACAGATAACTATCAAATTAGAACAGGAGTAAGACATGGGTACATACTATCACCCCTATTGTTTATTACTTACACGAACTATAGATGTAAGTTATACATCCCATTTGAGACATAGAAGATTAACAAACTTCTATTTGCAGATGATCAGGCACTATATCAGGCACAGTATATGCGAAATAGAAAACCTACACAAACACTTAAATAGACTTAACAGCAAAGGCATTCAATACAATATGAAAATCAACATCAACAAGGCAGGAGTAATGAACATCACAAAAGAAGAACAGAACCATATACGGCAGAGAATTAAATGAAGTGGAGGAATTTAAATGCTTAGCAAAAAATAGTAATTCACAAGCAGCAGAAATCGACCCAAGATACAACAAAGCTTGTCAAATCATCTGACTAACTACTGCCCATTAAAGTTACAATTACAAAAACAATGTTATTTTTATAGAGTAAAGATAGAGAAATAAAAGCACCAGGAAAATTTAACAATTATCAGAAAACAAGGAGAATCTTTAGGATACAAACAAAGCAGAACTATAGAACAATATCTGAAAAGAGGTAAAATATTGTGGGAAAAAAAATAAGGAAACAACAAAGAAAAAATATTGTGCAGTCTAAACAAAACATAGGACACAGACTTACTCTCTCCATAAACCAAGGCCAGGTATGTTCTTGATAACTTCCTCCACATTGTTCAGAGGTTCTTTATAAATTTCAAGGTAGATCTTGGCAACAACAGCTGGTTGTAGCTCTTTGATACAGCTGATGATCTGTCAGTGTATACCCATGGTCAATATTAACAGAGACATATATGTATAGGGCAGTAAATGTACTGTTTATGATAGAGACATATATGTATAGGACAGTAAATGCACTGTTTATGATAGAGACATATATATAGGACAGTAAATGCACTGTTTATGATAGAGACATATAAATAGGACAGTAAATGCACTGTTTATGATAGAGACATATATATAGGACAGTAAATGCACTGCTTATGATAGAGACATATATATAGGACAGTAAATGCACTGCTTATGATAAATATGACAAATGTGCAGGACAGTAAATGTACTGAGGTTCATCATCAACCGACAAACTATCTTTAGATACAAAAATTTACACCCGCATTGGTAAAGTTGCTACCACCTTTGCCCGTCTTTCTAGGCATGTTTGGCAAAACAGCAAACTGACAATTAAAACAAAGATTGCAGTTTACAATGCTCGCATCATTAGTATCCTTCTGTAGGTCAACAAAAAATGGACAATTTATGCAAAGTAAGAGAGAAAGCTGAATGCATTCCATATGCGATGTATTCTTGCACCGTATTCTTGGTATCACCTGGAAGGAAAAAGTGACAAACATGGAGGTCCTCACTCACATAAGCCTCCCGACTATCTACACGCTGCTCAAAATACGTAGATCACGCTGGCTTAGCCACATACACCGTATGAAAGATGGCTGTATACCAAATGATATACTCTATGGACAACTAGCAAATGGGAAATGAACTAGGGGACACCCAAAACTTCAATTTTAGATGTGTAAACATGACAAGATTCGTTCATGAACATAAACCCTGCAGCCAGGGAAAAAATACCTGCAGATCACAATCTTCGGAAACACACTTTAAAGCTCCAACTCAAACAAGAAGCAGACAGATTCATAGAAAAAGAGAATACACGGAGAAAGAAAAGACAAAATAATATTTCTAGGGGCGCTGAAAAATCCACAGTCATCAATGACTGATGGAGGCTACTACTATTATGCAGAACAGTAAATGTATTGTTTACGATATAAAGGTATGAATGTGTAGAAGAGTAAAGGTATTCTTTATGATAAAAAGGGACAAATATGCAGGAGAGTATATGTACTGTATGCAAACAACAGGGATAAATGTGCAGGTTTAATACTAAGCCCAGCAATATTAAGCCAAGGTTACTGGCACCTCTGCAGAGTTTTTAGAAAATAAAATCATATTGAGTTATTTGCAGGTCATTATCACTGCACTGTGAACATGTTCATAGGTGCTCAGATCCCCTACTCAGCAAGTCCCGCAGTGTCCAGCAACTGACGACTCCAGTTCTGTGTTTGTTGATAAGTCTTCTTATAGGCTCAGTAAGTTTCTTGTTTCTGGCTGTGCCAGATATAAAATCATTTTATAACTAAGTTAACATCGTTAACATACCTTCCTAACCCTGGTTACTATTGTGGTATCCATACCAATTAGTTGATCTTCTTTCTTGCTTTGCTTAAGTGCATAGAAGGTTGAGCCGTTAATCAATAGCTTGATGAGAAGTCGAACAGCCATGGGCTTAAGTGTGTCTGGAAGCTTGTCTAGTCCATGTAGCTTGGCCATAACTGCCTGTGATAAAGTCAAAAATAAGCTATTAAAGAAAGAATAGGTAAACAAATAAAGGGCACATGTGGTTACATTCCAAATTACTACTACACAGCCTTAGAGAACAAGAACAAAGGCTGGAATGCCTACTATCTCCATTTTTCTTTCTGTTGGCCATAGATTGGATTATGAGAAAAACACATGTACACACGTATACACACTTTTGGCACAATTGCGATATCTTCCAATTAATGTGAAAGGGGTTTCTCTCAGATGAACCTTATAGTAACTTCATCACGGTCACCTCTGCTTGTGTGGACAATCTCTGCACTGATGTTCATCAGGATAGTGAGTCCTCCTCTCACCAAATTCATTCCTAACATATCTGTGGATTCATGGCTACCCCGAGGTTGTTATTCTGCAGTTGATACCAAATGCAAGAAGCGATCTAGAGATGATGAGGGTATATAAGAGGACATGTTGAAAGTGTGGAAGTTGCTGTAAAATCTTCACGGTGAATAACAGCACTTTTTTCCCCATTAAAAAATAGCACTGTAATAATAAATATAGCAAGTTCAACTCCAGCAGTTATGTAGAGGACTGCTTCAAGGTTGTTATTCTGCAGTAAGTAGTAAAAAAGTAGTAAAGTACCCCCCGTCACGCCAAGTGGCGGCGTATAGGGAAATATGGTGTTAGTGACCCTATATTTTACAGACCTTCAGCACATGATTTTTGGGGTAATGTGGTCGGTATTACGCCCGTGCTGCTTTACTTTCCCAGAAAAAATCCAGTACCCATTTAAGGCTGGGTAAACCCGGAGCCGTCGGTTGGGATCGAACCCTACCTCTTGTCCGTAGTAGTCCAGTTCACTAACCACTGAGCTATCGCGGCTCCCACTAATTTTTAGGGAATTAGTAAAACCCAGGTGTCCTCGCCAGGGAACGAACCCCGGCTGTTGCCGTGGTAAGCCAACCGCCTATCGATTGCGCTAACCGGACACCCTATTCTGCAGTTGATACCCAAAAAACAAGAAGCAATCTAGAGACATCGAGGGTATATAATAGGATATGTTAAAAGTGTAGAAGTAGATATAATAACATCTTCAGGGTGAGTACCATTATCTTTTTTTCCCAGAAAAAAAAACGCTGAATGTATATACTGAAAAGTACTGAATATATATATATATATAGATACCAAACAGCTTAAAAGAATGACTTGGCAGAAGGTCAACAGAAATGATAAATAACTGTTGAGATCAAAAGTTGTCGAGACACATTATCACCTAGGCCAGCAGGCTTGGTACTTATTAATGATGATTTTTATATATACACACGCACGCACACATACACACCTAGCAGTATAAAGAAGAAGAGACAGAGAACGATGCCAAAATAAGGATACCAAAAGCAAGAAGAGCGTGCATTACACTATGAAACATATGGAAATCCAAAGAAATTAGGTTAAAAACAAAATTAAATTTTCAACTCCAATATTAAATCAGTCTTATTATACATGTAGTGAAGGCAGCAATGGCTTTCAGAAACTTTGATAAAATATGGAAATAAAAATTACTAAGCACAAAAACAAAGCTCACAATACTGGTACTGTACAAGGTCTGATGTTCGGTTACAAAAATCATCAGACACAAAGAGTCTAGAATGTCTGCCCTATGTGCTGTCTTCAGCTCGGAAGGACAATAGATAGATAGGTAGATTATATGGCTGTGAAACTTGGAGAATAACAAAAATGACAATCATAACAATACAGACTTTCATTACTGAATGCTTGCACACAATAAAGGATGCAAATGGCAGGACAAAATCACTAACTTAGAACTATGGGAAAGTACCAGTCAAATACCAGTGGATAAGGAGATACGATGAAGACAATGGTGCTGAATAGGACACACACTACGAAAGTCAACTGAGAGTCTTCTTCTTTTACCTTTTAGCTCCTGGTGGAGCATAGGTCTTCAACAAACACTTTCCAAGTCGTTCTGTTTTTTGCCATTCTTTTAAGATCATTCCATGTCTTCCCCATCATCTTCATCTCTGCTTCTATCTGTCTTCTCCAAGAATTCCTTGGTCTTCCTCTTTGTCTTTTCCCCTGGGGATTCCAAAAAAGGGCCTGTTGTGTAATACTCTCAGTTGGCTTCCGTAGTGTGTGTCCTATCGATCGCCATCGTCTTCGCTGTATCTCTTTATCCACTGGTATTTGACCGGTACATTTCCATAATTCCACGTTAGTGACTTTGTCCTGCCATTTCCATCCCTTTATTCTGCGCAAGCATCCATTAATGAAAGTCTGTACTTTCGTGATTGTCAATTTTGTCATTCTCCATGTTTCACAGCCATATAATAGGACCGATTTAACATTTGAGTTGAAAATTTTTATTTTTGTATTTAGCCTAATTTCTTTGGATTTCCATATGTTTCCCAGTGCAATGAAAGCTCCTCTTGCTTTTGATATCCTTATTTTGGTATCATTTTCTGTTCCTCCCTCTTTATCTATATTACTGCCCAGATATATATAAGATTGTACGTCTAGTAGAGGTATTTCTCCTAGTTTTATATGGTTATTGCCAACTGCATTAATTCTCATAATATTGGTCTTATCTCTATTAATCTTCAGTCCTAGCTGTTGTGATCTCTCATCTAATATACTCATTTTATCCTGCATCTGTTGATGGCTGTGTGATAGGAGAGCTATGTCATCAGCAAAGTCTAAATCATCAAGTTGTTTGGTCAGTGACCACTGGATCCCATTTCTGTTGTTTTTAGTTATTTTCATAATCCAATCTATGGCCAGTAGAAAGAGAAATGGAGATAGGAGGCATCCTCGCCTTACTCCTGTTCTTATTTCAAATGCTTCTGTAAGCTGTCCTTCATGCACCACACTACATTTTGTTCCTTCATACATTGTTTTTATCAGGTTAATAAACTTTATGGGGATTCCGTAATGACTCAGCAACTTCCAAAGCATTCTTCTGTCTAAACTATCAAATGTCTTTTCGTAATCTATGAATCCAATATATAGTGGGGATTTTAGTTCTAAACTTTGTTCAACTATTATACGTAGGGTAGTTATTTGATCAGCACATGATCTGTTCTTCCTAAAACCTGCTTGTTCATCTCTCAAGTGTTTCTCTATAGCCTCTTTTAGTCTCTCCAGAATGATTCTGCCTAATATTTTTCCTGGCACTGATAGTAGCATAATTCCCCTATAATTTGTGCACTCCTGTAAACTTCCTTTCTTTGGTAGTTTGATCATATAACCTTCTCTCCAGTCTTTAGGTATTTCTTCCCTCTCCCAAATTTTATCCAATAGATCCTGTAATATCTTGGTAGAGGTGTTAATATCTGCTTTGATGGCTTCCGAAGGAATTTCATCTGGTCCTGTGGCTTTACCATCTTTTAATAATTTGATGGCTTTCATTATTTCTTCTTTGCTTGGTTTTCCGCAGTTAACGTGTAACTCTTCTTCTGCTGGTAGTATATCTGGAGGATTATTTGAGCCGGGTCTGTTCAAAAGTTCTTCAAAGTGTTCTTTCCATCTCTCCATTTGTTCCCTTATATTACTAAGCAGATTTCCTTTCTTGTCTTTGATAAAGGCGTTGATCTGTTTGTATTTTCCACCTAATTTCTTTGTGCTGTTGTACACTTTTTTCCCCATTAAAAAATAGCACTGTAATAATAAATATAGCAAGTTCAACTCCAGCAGTTATGTAGAGGACTGCTTCAAGGTTGTTATTCTGCAGTTGATACCCAAAAAACAAGAAGCAATCTAGAGACATCGAGGGTATATAAAAGGATATGTTAAAAGTGTAGAAGTAGATATAATAACATCTTCAGGGTGAGTACCATTATCTTTTTTTCCCAGAAAAAAAAACGCTGAATGTATATACTGAAAAGTACTGAATATATATATATATATAGATACCAAACAGCTTAAAAGAATGACTTGGCAGAAGGTCAACAGAAATGATAAATAACTGTTGAGATCAAAAGTTGTCGAGACACATTATCACCTAGGCCAGCAGGCTTGGTACTTATTAATGATGATTTTTATATATACACACGCATGCACACATACACACCTAGCAGTATAAAGAAGAAGAGACAGAGAACGATGCCAAAATAAGGATACCAAAAGCAAGAAGAGCGTGCATTACACTATGAAACATATGGAAATCCAAAGAAATTAGGTTAAAAACAAAATTAAATTTTCAACTCCAATATTAAATCAGTCTTATTATACATGTAGTGAAGGCAGCAATGGCTTTCAGAAACTTTGATAAAATATGGAAATAAAAATTACTAAGCACAAAAACAAAGCTCACAATACTGGTACTGTACAAGGTCTGATGTTCGGTTACAAAAATCATCAGACACAAAGAGTCTAGAATGTCTGCCCTATGTGCTGTCTTCAGCTCGGAAGGACAATAGATAGATAGGTAGATTATATGGCTGTGAAACTTGGAGAATAACAAAAATGACAATCATAACAATACAGACTTTCATTACTGAATGCTTGCACACAATAAAGGATGCAAATGGCAGGACAAAATCACTAACTTAGAACTATGGGAAAGTACCAGTCAAATAACAGTGGATAAGGAGATACGATGAAGACAATGGTGCTGAATAGGACACACACTACGAAAGTCAACTGAGAGTATTATACGACAAACCCTTTTCTTGGAATCCCCAGGGGATGAGACAAAGAGGAAAACTAAAATATACTTGAAGAAGACATTGGGAAGCAGAGATGAAGAGAATGAGGAAGACATGAACAATTTTAAAAGAATGGCGAGAAACAGAACAACTTGGAAAGTGTTGTTGAAGATCTATGCTCCACAGGGAGTTCCTGCGGAGTAAGCTCTACTCTGCTCTGCAATAATTGTGTCTATGGCTCTATTAAAGAAAACCTCACTCAAACTTCCTATCTAGCATCACTTACTTGTCAGAGTATATAAAACCATCACCAACTTAATACTTAACTAAATAAAAGATGACAAGTAAAATTTAGTAGAAATATACGTCAGAAAAAAAGACATACAAATCCAGGTGAAAAAAAAATGTCCGCGACGGGAGAAACAGAAGACTGAAAAGAAAGATCTAAGGCATTATAACAAAATATATGTGAAAGAAAGGGAATCTGAAATCATGATTCCCCCCCAACTCCTCTATATCCAAAAAAATAAAGCAACACAACAGGTACTGTTGTTAGTTAGCCATACAACAATAGTAAACACCCATTTAGGGAACTTAGACTATTCAAATCAAACGTACTATCAACCCTTACGTATGCGTGTGAAAGCTGGAAAACAACAAGAGATATAGAAACAAAGTTGAACGCATTCGAAAATAAATGTCTAAGGAAAATACTTGGTGACCTTGGTGAATAGCATGGAACGAGTTCAAAACAAACGAGGAAATTAGAGAAATCGCCAACCAACCACTAATATCTTTAGTAATAAAGAAAAGACGATGGTCATATGTTGGACATGTGATGAGAAGAGATAATAACTGAATAGCAAAGCAAGCCCTCATGTGGGAAACAACAGGTAAGAGAAAAAGAGGAAGACCCAGAGAGAAACTGAGAAGAACATTGATGAGAGAGGCAAGAGCAGTAGGAATCGGCTTCCTCAATGAGATAGAGCTGCTTGCACAGAACAGAGACAAATGGAGAGATTTGATAAAAATATCTTTTAAAGAATTGAAAACGGCTAGAACAAAAATTCAGATTAGAGAGGGAGTATCTTGGTCTATGCCCTATGGGCTGGCTATGGCTCGAAAGGTCAATAGATAGATAGATAGATAGATAGATAGATAGATAGATAGATAGATAGATAGATAGATAGATAGATTAGACAAGACAGACAAGAAAGAAAGACAGACAGACAGACAGGCAGGCAGGCAGGCAGACAGACAGACAGACAGACAGACATATAGATAGAAAGCAGTTTGTGCAATAATGTCAACAGAGATGAGAAAGTGATTTCATCAACATTATACAGAATCACTCCAGACATATGTAAGCGTGGCGTGGACAAGTAAAGAAGCAGAGATAGAACACAAGAAGCCACAAAGATGTCTCTCAGGCGACTGATGAGACTTCACTGAACAGTCACAAAAGATCAATGGCAAAGAAGTTCTTAACGAGGCTATCACATCTTGGGGACTGGTAACTAAACCAACATTCTCACTTTCAATAGCACAACCGACCTTTTCTTAAAGGAAGTTTTCTATGTACCTGATAAGACAGAGATAAATTGATATTTGGGTCAATCTCTCTGATGTGGCTGGCATTTACGACTTCATCATGGCCATGATCAGGTAGGTAACAGTCACAAGTTCCATCCTAAAGAGAACACAAAACAACAAGTAATGTATGTTATTTACATTAAACGCGCAATCAATTATTTTATAGTAGATATATGGGGGCTGGGTGGTCCAGAGGTAAAACATCAGCCTCTGGACAAGAAGGTTCTGGGTTTGATTCCCACCACTGGTGGTGGAAAGATTGAAAAAAAAAAAATCAAATCAATCCATGGTTTCATCATGATTTTACCTTCCCCTGGTCTCTGGGTAGTGATATCCAGTGTTTAGCCCTCTCTGGGTAGTGATATCAGGTGTTTAGCCCTTTCTGGGTAGTGATATCAGGTGTTTAGCCCTTTCTGGATAGTGATATCAGGTGTTTAGCCCCCTCTAGGTAGTGATATCAGGTGTTTAGCCCTTTCTGGGTAGTGATATCAGGTGTTTAGCCCTCTCTGGGTAGTGATATCAGGTGTTTAGCCCTCTCTGGGTAGTGATATCTGGTGTTTAGCCCTCTCTGGGTAGTGATATCCAGTTTTTAGCCCTCTCTGGATAGTGGTATCAGGTGTTTAGCCCTTTCTGGGTAGTGATATCCAGTGTTTAGCCCTCTCTGGGTAGTAACATCTGGTGTTTAGCCCTCTCAGACAATGGCAGAAACCATGGAGCCCAGTGTGCATTCTGGGCATGTTAAAAGACCCTTGGTTGATAAAAACTGAAAAGAGCAGGCCAAAAATGGAAGAGGCCTGGACAAAAAGAATAGAAAAAAATCTACCTAAAACATTAAAAACTCTCGATGATAAAAACAAGAGTTCTTCTGAAGTCAGAGAATATTTGTTTGTATGGTGAGGGACATCTGAGCACATGGCTGCTGATGTAAAAATAAGAAAAAGCAATATTCACACAAAACTCAGTCTATTGGGACTTCACTCATCATCATCATTAAGTACCGGGCCTACTGGCGTAGGTGATCATGTCTCTCCAAAACTTTTGGTCTCAACAGTTATTTATAATTTTTGTTGTTGACCTTCTGCCAAGCCATTCTCTTGAGCTGTCTGGTATCTTTTGTCTTTGCTTTCCTCTATCTCTTCGTCCCTCAATTTTCCCAGTTTCAATTTTTCCAGTTGTTACAATATATTCCAGTTGTTCTCTTCTCATTACATGGCCAAAAAATGATGATTGCTTCTTCCTAATATAGGAAATTAGCTTTATTTTTGCTTTGGCCTCTTTCAGAACATTTTCATTACTCTTCTTAGCTGTCTATGGTATTCTCAACATTCTTCTGTAAAACCACATTTCTACAGACTCCAGGGGCTTCACTAGAGATATAAAACTAGCGAATGCAAACAAACATAGTAGATGTTTAAACTGCACTTTCTGTGGCACAGGATAAAAGAGCTTTGAGTATTTCAGTGCAGGTATGGAGAATAAGCATAAACTAGAATTGGTATGGCTGTGCATCCATTACACTGATAGTCAAAATATGGCAACATATTTTTGCCTTTTAAAAATAAGTCTGTGGTTCTTATTCTTATATATATATAAAAGTGGACAAAAGAAGCACTTTAAAGATACACTTAAGACTTCAACAAAAATCTTCAATAATACTTAATGTCAATTAATATTGACACTTGGAAAAATGTGATACAACAAAGACATACAAGGTGCACCTATCTTTGATGTGAAGCCACAATCTGTTAGACAAATTTGTAAAATAGCAACCGAACAATGGAGACAGGCCAGAAAGGCTTGTGAAATGGATCCCCCACCATGAGCAACTATATAATGTTTACTAACTATATAATTGATTCAAAGCTAATTTTTTTTTTAATAGAGAGGAGGACCTTGACATTAGTGCTGCTGTGACTTCTTTTCAGATCCAAATTTGATTATAATATCAGTGTTCACTTTGTTTAGAAAACAACAGGTTTTTGTCCACTTAGCTATCTCTATGACAAATGATAATTCACAAACAGCAGAGATAGACTCAAGATGCATTAAGGCTTGTCAAATCATTTGACAGTTATCACCACTATTGTCCAACAAGGAAATAACTCTAGAGGCAAAACTGGCACTCTACAATACAATCTTCATTCCAACGTTGTGCTACCAATGCCAGTCCTGGACCCTAGATGCAAGAATAATAAGAAAAATAACCTCTACTGAAATGAAATGTCTCAGACGAATGACAGAAAACAGTCTGAGAGATAACATCAGAAATGAAGAACTGAGAAGAAAGATAGGGATAGCCCCCGCCATAGAATATATAAAGAAACAACAGATAAAATGGTTTGGCCACGTGACACGGCAGAAAGATCAAAACACAAGTGTTCAAAAACAAATTTGAATAGCCCTCAATAAACTAAAAAAAATGCGAGAATACCAGACCAAGGGTTGACCATGAAAAAAATGGACTGAACGAATACTAGAAGCACTAGGAAACATAACAGCATCAGTGGCAAACAGAAGAGCAAAAGACAGCAAATTATATCTCCCCTCAACCCTGAACGGCAAATGAAGAAGGAAAGAGAAGAAGAAGCTATCTCTAGTTAACAATGATCATCATCTATAGCTTGTTTCATAAGTCTTGCCCAACTTTAAAAATCAATATCTTTTAAACCGCTTTTTGTATTTTTTTCAAAATTTGCATGTAAAGTTATAATGATTAGAACCCAACAGGGAATTAATTTCATTAAAAACAAACATTTGGTTATTATTATTGCTTATTTGATTTATATAAATTTATAACGACCCATTGATGTAGTCAAAACTTAGTGTTTACAGTATTTAAGTTAAAAATAGCGATTACAAATCTATACACGCTGAAATTTACGATTTTTCACGCTTTCCGCGTGAGTTTTCTGACACAAATAGACACTTGTAGTAAACACGAGACATTGTGTGTTCCATTTCCGTTAATTCAGCGGCGTAACGTGGAACAATAACATTTATCATGAGTCTTAAAATGAAATTCTGCAGTTTACAAAACATCGCAATAAAAATGTATGACTATTTTTGCAAAGAGGCTAAACGAGGAAGATTATTTCATTCTTTAGAAAACCCTGAGAATAGGACAAGACACATTTTGGATTTATCTAAACGGTCATTTAATCGCTGGATTCAAGCACGTGACCGTCAATGTTCCAAATATTCAAAATCACAAGGAAGAGCAAAAATGTTGGATAATTTCGACAGTGAACTTATTAGAAGTGAAATTCGCAAAATGTTGGGTATGAATGAAACTGTTACAATAAGAAAATTAAAAGTATCGCTGAAAAAGAACAACAGTATTGAAATATCAAAGTCTACATTATGGAGGAATGTGAGAGCTGCAGGCTTTACATTCAGAAAGTATCCCAATGGACGAAACATCATCTGTGAGAAGCCACATATAGTAGTCATGAGAAGCAAGTACTTACGTGAAGTAAAAGAGGTGCGCAAGCAAGGTTATGATATTGTGTACTTGGATGAAACATGGATCAATGCTCACCACACTAAACAAAGGGAATGGCAGTCATCAGATAGAAAGATTAAGAGATTAATACCTAGCAGCAAAGGACAGCGCTTGATAATTGCTCATGCAGGTAGTCGACAACATGGACTAATACAGAATGCAGAGCTCATTTTTCTTTCAAAATCCATAGACAATCGGGATTATCACTCTGAGATGAATGGTCACATATTTAGACATTGGATTGAAAATTCTGTTCTCCCAGCACTAGATCGACCATCTTGCCTAATAATGGACAATGCAGCGTACCACAACATTGTTGCACTTGAAGATAAAGTCCCGACGTCATCCAGTACAAAAGATGCTATTAAGATATGGCTCACAAAGGAGCACATACAATTTAATAACATGTACTTAAAACCTGAATTACTATCTCTAGTAAAGCAAAAACAGAGGACAAAGATTTTTCAAATAGATAAGATTATCCAAGAGCACGGTCATATAAGTTTGAGGCTGCCACCTTACCATGCTCATTTAAATCCAATAGAACTAATCTGGGCAAAATTAAAAGGACAAGTGGCAGATGAAAATACAACATTCAAAATATGCGATGTAAAGACTCTTGCTAATCTCGCTTTATTAAATATAGACAAAGATTATTGGGCTAAATGTGAAGACCACGTCTTAAAACAGGAAGAGGAATATTGGAAAAATGATGGTTTGTGGAATGTTCAACCCCAAACAGTTATTAATCTTTTAGACTCGTCTGATTCAGAATGAAAGTATATAGCCCCCACAATGTTGGCCCCTATATTACCTTAAATTATTTCAACAAACGGTCCTTTTAAGGACCACACAACTATGAAAATTGGACCTACAGGTATACCTTGATATTATTATCGTCCGTCCTCGAACTGAGCAGACAATAATTCTCCTGGTGTTTTGTTTTATCCAGTTATTTCCCCATTACGGCCACGCCTTTACCTAGTGAAAATTAATCGTAGACCAGCAACTACGGTAATTTCTATTCTTTAGGGCTTCACAATTTACAATTTTGACAAACATCAAAGAAATATCGCCGCTTTAAGAAAACTGCAGCTGCAAGATATTTGTTAAATATACATTTAAAGGGTCTTTTGCATTCTAATAACATTTGGAAAATTTCAAAAGTATTTAACAAACGGTTAGAGAGTAATAGCGTTTTGAAGTTGGGCATATGTTTTGAAACGAGCTATAGTACCATGCCTTGTATAGATGATCATGCTTCTCTACAACTTTATACCTCTACAGTCGTCTATCAATTCTGTAGTTGACATCCAATGAAGCCGTTTTTCTTAAATTGCAGTAAACTTTTTTGTATTTTTAAAAGTGATAGCAAGGGTAAAATAAAGACAAAAGATATGAAATTGGCTGCTTAAAATATTACCTCGTTTTTCCTCAGCATTCTGACTCTATAGTACTTGTTCTGGTCTGAACATTTCTCTTTACCCTCCTCATCATATTCTATGTCCTCTGCATCGTCAACTCCAGCCAGCACCATTCCAGCATAGATGTTGCTGCGTATGAGCTGTTTGGGCAGAGGCCAGGAGTAGAAGTTATCAGCAATTTGCTGCTCCAGCAGATCAAGTTTATCCTGATTGCAGAAGAAAAAATAAAGAACGTGTAATTTTGAGCTTCAGTAATAAAGAACGTGTAATTTTGAGCTTCAGTAATAAAGAACATGTAATTTTGAGCTTCAGTAATAAAGAACATGTAATTTTGAGCTTCAGTAATCAAGAAAAGACGATGGTCATACGTTGGACATGTGATGAGAAGAGATAATAATCGAATAGCAAAGCAAGCCCTCATGTGGGAAACAACAGGTAAAAGAAAAAGAGGAAGACCCAGGGAGACACTGAGAAGAACATTGATGAGAGAGGCAAGAGCAGCAGGAATCGGCTCCCTCAATGAGATAGAACTGCTTGCACAGAACAGAGACAGATGGCAGATGGCGAGATTTGATAAAATATCTTTAAAAGAAAACTGCTAGAACAAAAAAATTCATATAGGAGAAGGTGTATCTTGGTCTACGCCCTATGGGCCGGTTACGGCTCGAAAGGTTAATAGATAGATAGAATTTTGAGCTAATATAATAAGATCAAGTGAGAGGGAAAGAAAAATAAAACTACAAGCTTATAATGGGTAAAAATATAAAATTATTGACTTTTCATTGGTAGACAGAGGAGTACATGCTAAAATTACATGCTTATCTTGAGCAGACAAAGAGGTCAGATTATTATTGATTTCCAATCGTATTATTGGTAAACAAAGAGGAAACTTATTATTATATTGCTCATACTTCAATCTATAAAAACTAAATACTCATCATCATTATCATGTGCCATACCGGTTGGGGTAGGCACATGACATCATGTCTTTCAACAATCTTTTTTCTCCTGTTATCGTATCAGTTCTGTTGTTGACTGTTTTCCATGCCATGAAACCAAACTATCCAGTATTTTCTCACTTTGTCATCCAATATCTCTGTTTCCCTGTATTTTGCCAGTTGTAACCAAGTATTCCAACTTTCCTCTTCTCATGAGGTACCTGAAAAATGCTGATTGTTTCCTTCTGATTTTTTTAAGGAGCTCCCTTTTTGTGTTGGCCTGTTTGAGAATTTCTTCACTGGTCTTTTTAGCTGTCCAGGAAATTTAATCTTATTATGGGTAGACAAAAAGGAAAATAATTAATATAGTATTCATAATTCAATATTATTATAGGTAGACAAAGAGGAAAATAATTATTATAGTATTCATAATTCAATATTATTATAGGTAGACAAAAAGGAAAATAATTAATATAGTATTCATAATTCAATATTATTATAGGTAGACAAAGAGGAAAATAATTATTATAGTATTCATAATTCAATATTATTATAGGTAGACAAAAAGGAAAATAATTAATATAGTATTCATAATTCAATATTATTATAGGTAGACAAAGAGGAAAATAATTATTATAGTATTCATAATTCAATTTTATTATAGGTAGACAAAGAGGAAAATAATTATTATAGTATTCATAATTCAATTTTATTATAGGTAGACAAAGAGGAAAATAATTATTATAGTATTCATAATTCAATTTTATTATAGGTAGACAAAGAGGAAAATAATTATTATAGTATTCATAATTCAATTTTATTATAGGTAGACAAAGAGGAAAATAATTATTATAGAACAACAATCCTATCATGTATGGAGTGAGAAAAAATATATGATCAAGCTAAAATGTTATGGGTGGAGAGAAATAATAATATATGGTAATCAAGGATGGAAACAAACAAAATACACTGATAAAAATTACAAATTTATCCCAGGGAAAGAATAGTAAGAAATATAAACTTATCTTGGGTGAAATTAAAGGACACAGTTCTGAAAGAATCAGATTTTGTATATGGAGTAAGAGACAAAAAGTAATTACAAAAATAAAAACACTTACAATATTGGAATGACAGTTAAATACATGACACAACTTCAAAATACGAAGGAACTTTAATTTTATTCTCGTCAAAGGAAATCAGTAAAACAGAGAACAATAACAATATGGTCTTCTGAGAGTTTTACTTACAAAAAGATCTGTCTTGCTACTGCCATCTACGTATGTTTAGAATATAACTCACGGAACAGCAAAGAACATTGATTAATTCACAACAAAATACTACAGAAAAATCCTTAAGATACCTTCAATAATGAAAAAGGGGGACTGGTTGGTCTCAAGGCAAGACCTCCGTCTCGAGATAGAGAGGTTGTGAGTTCAACTCCCGGCTGCACCAGTTGGGATTTTTATTTGTGATTTCTCTCTGTGGCAACCACCCCTGGTCTCAGCAGTGAGAAAGTCAATTACTGAATTACTTGAAAAGTCAATTACTTATGGACGGAAAAAATATGAGTACCTCCGAAGACGGAGTTATCTGCCTGTGCAGTGAGGGACCCCTGTGCACACAGAAAAACGAATTAACATGCAAAATTCAGTTCCTTGTCTCTAGGAACTTCATCAGAGGTAAAAGCTGTCAAATGCAAAAAAAAAAAAAAAAATAATGAACAAGAGCAATGGAGACATATTAAAACACTTACACATTCAAAAGAACTAAACACCATTCTACAGAAGAAATTTAAATACTATGGCCATGTTGCTATAGACACAACAGGCTGGAAAGAACAATAATGAATGGCATAGTTTCAGAAAGACGAGACAGTGGCAGACCAAAAATAAGATTGTTTCAAGACATCAAAGAGACCTTGAACATGACAACAGAAGAAGTGGGAGATCTGGCTGAAACAGAAACTCTTTCAGATGGGCTGTTAGGAATGCAATGTTCTACAAAGGACGCACAACTTGATAATAACTCACAGAATAGTCATCATCTACAATCCTCAGCAACACAGCATTTTCTGACATAACTCTGCACACATAGACAATGAAAGTTGCAGACTCTGGTATCACAAGAGGCTCTGTGGATAAAGGTTTCATTTAGTTTAGTTTAATCAACAGATCACCTTCTGAAGGATAACTCTATAGTGCTCAGATTCTCTTACTCAGAATGTTTCCCAGTTTTAAACATGCCCACCACACATTAGTGAAAGCACTGAAGATGGTTTTATTTCTGATGCACAAACTCTGCAGCACTGGCAAAGACTTGATCTCAACCTCTGCAGTCATCTCTTAAGACATTCATGAAAGGTGTCAGTGGTTTGGTTTTATTCTACTCTCCTGATCTAGTATCCACACAGCTAGGAAAAAGATAAAAGATAGATAAAGGTAATCCCCTAGCAAATGCCATTGGGTAATAAAGGATTAGCTGATTCATTGTATTAAGCACCAGTCTCTCTCCTCGCTGCCTTTCCTTCCCAGAGAATATCTCCAGTGCCCATTTAAAGTGGCTGTGTGGAACCTCGAGGACAAGAGGTAAGGTTCGATCCCAACTGACGGCTTTCAGGTTCATCCAGCCTTAAATGGGTACCGGGGGACTGGTTGGTCTCAAGGCAAGATGCCGGCCTCAAGACAGAGAGGTTGTGGGTTCAAATCCCAGCTACACCGGTTGGAATTTTTATTTATGATTTCTCTCTGCTGCAACCACCCCTGGTCTCAGCAGTGAGGCCCAGCTTGAAACGTCAATTACTCATCGACGGAAAAAATATGAGTAACTCCGAAGTCTGAGTTATCTGCCTGTGCGACGAAGGACCCCTGTGCACATGGCTGCCAGGGAAAAATGGATTAACACACAAAATTCAGCTCCTAGTCTCTAGGGACTTCCTGTGAGAGGTAAAAGCATGCGAACGGAAAAAAAAAAAAAAAGGTACTGGATTTTTTTTCTGGGAAAGTAAAGTGGCACGGGCGTAATACCGACCACATTACCCCAAAAATCATGTGCTGAAGGTCTATAAAATTTATAGTCACTAACACCATATTCCTTATACACTACTTGGCGTGACGGGGGGCTCTTTACTACTTTTATGTGGAACCTCGGGAACCCTTTAGCTTGGAAAAAAATGTTGCCTCAACCGGTATGTGATCTATAAACTTTCAGATCAGCATGTAATAACAACAATACCATTGAGATCTCACAGGTCTGTCATTCATTCATTTGGCGCTCCACATTGAAGGTTGGCTACCATGGAGCGCCATTTTACTCTTGTCTTAATGGTGCACATTGTCATAGGTCTACCTGTCCATCTTTTGATGTTATAAGTCCACTTTATTCTTGGTCGACCTCTGTCTCATCTATCTTGTACCCTCTCTACCAAGATGACTTAGAAGAGTATTATGTTTCTATACATGCCCCACAAAAGTTTGGTTGTCTTTTCCAAATTCGGTTATTTTATTTATTGTTTTTTTTTTTTCCATTTTCAGCTGATTCAGAACTCCCTTCTTTATCTTCTTTCCCTTCCACCCAGTTCTTCCCTTTTGTCTATAGATCTACATTTCAAAGGTTTAAATTTCCTACTGTTTTCTTATTTAATGTCCATGTTTCTGCACCATACAAGAATGTTGAGTAAATGTATTGTTTTATAATTCTAGTAAGTTTTAGACCTGATGTTATTTCATTTGATGTGGTTATATTTTTAATGTTGTCAAAATCACTTTTTGCCATTCCTATTCTTCTATTTACTTCTGTCCTGCATTTTCCATCATTTATATATGCCCAAGGTAGCTCTATGGATAGGAAAATAGAATCAATGTCTGTATATATAGACAGAAATGTCAACTCCAAATGATTTAAGAAGATAATTAAACTAACTAAGATGCTTCAGCAAAGACTAAATTAATCAATAGTTCAGCTCAAAAAGATTTGGATGGGGGAAACATTACAAATTATACAAATAAATGTCTCAAATATCTCTTCATTTTGCCCCTGGTTACAATTTATCTTGTCTGGCCAAGTGAGTTGACAATGAGAAGGAAGAAAGCCAGGTACTCAAAAACATCATACTGCTGAAGACAGATGTGTTTGACTGAAAGGTGCAAATATCAGCTTTATTACAAACAGCAGCACAACACATTTACACCTACTTAATGTTTTTTAATGATGGATGACGAAGAGGTTAACTATTTATTTAGTCATCGGGTGAACACAAAGAATAAACAAATAAATAGATAAGAAATGAACAGTCACAATAATGGTAGCTGGGTGGAAGCTTCACAATCTTAAGAAAATAACTAAAAAATGGGATGTTTCAGTAAAACACTACTTTCCTTTGCATTGAGGGAAAATAAAGTGTTCTGGGTATTACTCCGTAATGTGTCTCATGAATGGACCGTATTGTGATGTCTGTTATTGAAATGCAGCTGAAAATAATTATTTTAAACAAACTTAATTTTCTTAACATATGCATGTCACATCAAGTACATATATGCATGCACGCACACACACACTCTCTCTCTCTCTCTCTCTCTCAAAGGTCAGTCAAAACTTGTTGCATTTACTAAGAAATCATTATGCTAGATGGAGATGTTATGTACCATTGCAAAGACACACTAATAGTTCTAATTTCATGCAGGTACATGATGTGCCTGGGGATGCCATGTGAAAGAGAAATGAAGGAATTTATTACTGAATTAGAGATAAGTTTCATGGCTCATTTCTGAGGAGTTCAAAATCAGGGCATTCGAAAAGTGAAGAAGCCTTGGGGGTGGATAGAGAAGAAGTAAATTTCACACAAATTGTTGAGCATTGCCTTACCTGCTTTGTACTAAAGTGCAAAACTTTTTGACAGACCCACGATGCTGGTTGAGACACAGCCGCATCAGTTGTTTCACGATGCTGGTTGAGACACAGCTGCATCAGTTGTTTCACGATGCTGGTTGAGACACAGCCGCATCAGTTGTTTCACAATGCTGGTTGAGACACAGCTGCATCAGTTGTTTCACGATGCTGGTTGAGACACAGCTGCATCAGTTGTTTCACGATGCTGGTTGAGACACAGCTGCATCAGTTGTTTCACGATGCTGGTTGAGACACAGCTGCATCAGTTGTTTCACAATGCTGGTTGAGACACAGCTGCATCAGTTGTTTCACGATGCTGGTTGAGACACAGCTGCATCAGTTGTTTCACGATGCTGGTTGAGACACAGCCGCATCAGTTGTTTCACGATGCTGGTTGAGACACAGCCGCATCAGTTGTTTCACGATGCTGGTTGGGACACAGCCACATCAGTTGTTTCACGATGCTGGTTGAGACACAGCCACATCAGTTGTTTCACGATGCTGGTTGAGACACAGCTGCATCAGTTGTTTCATGATGCTGGTTGAGACACAGCCACATCAGTTGTTTCACGATGCTGGTTGAGACACAGCCGCATCAGTTGTTTCACGATGCTGGTTGAGACACAGCCGCATCAGTTTTTTTTTCCAATTCCCTTTCACTTTGTACTTCACCAGCACCATATACTTGTGGTAAATTTCAACCAATAGTGTCTTTACAACAGCTAAAAGAAAGCTATTTTTATAGCATTTTCAAATTTCTGGAGTCTCCTGGGAGGACTTATAGGACTGGAGAATAAAGGCTGCTTGCCCTGGGCTTTTATTTCACACCCAGTAGAAAACAACTTTTGGTCCTACCGAGATTCAAACTCATGTCCTCCTGGTTTGGAGCACAGTGAGTTATTGATTTGGCCATCCGCTCACCAAGATTGTCTTTACACTGATATATAAGTATTTCCATCTACAGTAATGACTTCTTAGTAAAATTCAAAACTCTTTGACTGACCCTCATATACTGTCATACAATGGACTCTATAGGGAAGTTGAAAGAAAGGCAGACCAAAGATCAGGTGGCAAAGAATAGTATGCGCCAGACCTGGGTCCACATGCAATTGATAACTATAGACTGCATGAAGCAGAGTAACATTGATGTTTTCCTACAGAACTGCCTTGCTGGTCATTATCAAGGAAATAAGAATGTAAATCTATTTTTATCATTAATTGCCTTTGTTTTTGTTTTTGTGTGTTAATCTTTATATTATGTTTCATTCAGGCCCCCATTTGATTCATTAAGATTGTGTTGTAACTTAATTTTGTGAATTTATTATTAAGCCGGCTGATCTGCAAAGAGGAATTCACTTAGAGTGTTACATTCGCTAGTTGTTGATTTACATATTTGATCTGTATATATAATGAATAACGGAGGTGAAAGTACACATTCCTGTCTAACTTCTGCCTTGATGGTAAATGCCTTACAGGTGACTGATAAATTTGACTTGTCTGGGGCTCTTCTTCAGTTTCATACAGCATAAATTGTAAAGTTGAGTGCTGGGCAAAGGCATTCGTTTTAGCAGGTCATATATGGGGCAATTCTGAAGTAAGGTTTCATAGTCTGATCATTTAGGCCACATGTGTGTGCAGCTGTGGATCTAACAGATGGAGTTTGTGTGTGATCTTCAGTCTTTATGTCCCATTTAAGACTGAAGATTATAGTCTTTCCTGGTTGTCAGGCATAACACAACAGGTATAAGACAGTTGACAACAAAAATATAGCAACTATCAACTATGAATAATAAGAATAGGGATAACATAATGATGTGGAGTTGCCATTTTAACAGATTAAAGAACAATATAATCAACAAAACCAACAATTAATTTTACACTTTTTCTATAACTTCCATATTTATCTGCTTACCTGGATCATCAGCAAACAATTTAGCACCAGAACTACGAACAGGTTGTTTTTTTTCTTGTTCACTAGAAGCTGTTCTTTGAGGAACTGCCTTGTTTTGCTGTGGTGTTAGCACAGGAGATGGCTGAATAAGCATATCATTGACAAGGCTACCTTCAGGTGTGTAGAGGTCGATAATGCAGTGATCACCTGGTGTGCAAGCATCAAATTAAAGAAATCACTTCAGAATCACTAAACAAAGAAATAAAATGATTAACAAGTCTTGAATCAAATTTAGACAATTTAAGTAAACACAAATCTTAACTCATAAAATACAGTATATGACAGCCTTGCCAATAATTCTATGCAAGTACATATAACCATATTTCTGAATGAATGTTAATCTGACCACATGTATATCCAATACCCTAATATTCATACGTAATCTTTTATATTTCAACAATCACATTTTATATGTACAGACTATAACTTCTACAATCTCACATAACTTTTTCAACTGCACACATTACTTTCATAGCTGAACAAGGTAATAATAGAACAAAGAAGTTTGTGTTAGCACTCGGAAATAATGACAGACAAACAACAACAGAAAAAAACAAAGAACAATATATGGTTCGAAGCGGGATCGAACTCAGTGGCACCGCGCCTTGCCACGAGAAGCCGAACGCTTTCTATATCTTTGTGTGTGCGTGTCTGGTTTAGGGATATCTCATATCTTTGTGTGCATGTTTATGTTGGTCATGTCTCATATCTTTGTGCGTGCCTTGTCTGTGTTTGGCACATCTCATATTCTTGTGTGTGCATGGCTATGTAAGTCACATCTCATGTCTTTGTGTGTGCATGCCTATGTTAGTCATATCTTATATCTTTTTCAACTGCACACATTGTTACGCTGTTACACATTGTTACACTGAGTACGGGTTCAATCCCGCTTCGGACCATATATTGTTCTTTGTTTTTTTTCTGTTGTTGTTTGTCTGTCATTATTTCCGAGTGCTAACACATACTTCTTTGTTCTATTATTCCCTATTATTGCCTCGGAAGTTCCCTATATAATAATATTTATTTATTATTATTTGTATCCTGAACAAGGTAACCTCTATAATTGTGTAAATCAAACCTCTACAAACAAACATCAAAACTTCCATAACTGAACAAGGTAACCTCTATAATTGTGTAAGCCAAACCTCTACAAACAAACATCAAAACTTCTATAATTGAACAAGGTAACCTCTATAATTGTGTAAATCAAACCTCTATAAACAAACATCAAAACTTCTTTAACTGAACAAGCCAAACCTCTATAAACAAACATCAAAACTTATATAATTGAACAAGGTAACCTCTATAATTGTGTAAGCCAAACCTCTACAAACAAACATCAAAACTTCTATAATTGAACAAGGTAACCTCTATAATTGTGTAAGCTAAACCTCTACAAACAAACATCAAAACTTCTATAATTGAACAAGGTAACCTCTATAATTGTATAAATCAAACCTCTATAAACAAACATCAAAACTTCTATAACTGAACAAGGTAACCTCTACAAACAAACATCAAAACTTCTATAATTGAACAAGGTAACCTCTATAATTGTGTAAATCAAACCTCTATAAACAAACATCAAAACTTCTATAACTGAACAAGGTAACCTCTATAATTGTGTAAGCCAAACCTCTATAAACAAACATCAAAACTTCTATAACTGAACAAGGTAACCTCCATAATTGTGTAAATCAAACCTCTATAAACAAACATCAAAACTTCTATAACTGAACACTACAACCTCAAACCCACATTTTATATTCCCGCACCAAAAATCTATAACATTAAACCCCAGACTCAAATGATTTACTTCCACACTCAAATTCTATGTCTTCACACTCATTGTCAATCTGGGGAGCCTGTGAACTATCTACCCACCCCAGGATGAAACATGCACCAGCTTCATCGTCTCACAACTTCCCTCCATGGCACACTGTAGCTCTGCTTCTGCTGACACAACGACCACCTATATGTTCATTGTTCCAGGCCGTGGAGACAGGCAGGATTCACGTCGGCCCATTCCTTGTCACCTACCGTCTACTATATAGCACGTGCTCCCCTCTTTCACGGGTATCATCTGTAGGTCATTTGTACTGACAGAGGATCGTCATGTCCTGGGCCTGTTGTGTCTGTGTGATATACCACAGGCCTGTTGGAGATAGGGCATGGTGGTCTTCTCATCAAGCTGAAAGTGTCAGTCCTCTCTGTGTGCCAGTAGGAGGTCTAAAAGTAATTTATGAGTCGCAAACTCCATCCTATCCAAAGGGAGTTCCTATAAAGACAGTATTAACTCTTTCCGTACGTTTCACCACATAGTGTGTCACTCTCAGTTTGATTAGTGTGAACCATCATCAAACCATATTCTTTTTACATGTCTTGTATCATCTTGGTATTGGTGAAATACCTTGTTCATCATCATGTGCCACACCGGTTGGCGTAGGCGATCAGGTCCTTCCACAAGCTTCTATCTACAGTGCATTGTATCAATTCTGTTGGTGACTGTTTTCCATGCCATGACACCAAGCTATCCAGTATTTTCTCTCTTTGTTATCCACGATCTCTCTTTCCTTTTATTTTACCAGTTGTAACCAAGTATTCCAACTTTCCTCTTCCCATGATGTACCCGAAAAATGTTGATGGTTTCTTTCTGATGTTTTTTAGGAGCTGCCTTTTTAGTTATGTCAAATGCATATATAAAATGTTAGATAAATATAAATATGTAGATTGATTCTTAAAACCATGAAACATGTTGCCTCTGAAATCTCTGCCGTTGCGTCGATAAAAAGCTTCCGTACGGAAAGAGTTAAGCCAGAAGAAAAAGACACTCACTCAAGAGACAGTGAGGGTGTGTGAATGAGGACTATGGCATGTACCATATGCTGGTGAGTTCTGGTCCTGCATCTAAAGGGGCTCACCTCCTCGCTGCCCATTATACTACTGGGAACTCAGTCACACCCCAGACCAACTTTGCGCCAACAGGAGGGGGACTGCATGTAGGTGTGGTCTTGGGTGCAGTGGTATCGAACTGAGGCCAACCAGAATCAAAGAGATGATCCTGTCAATCAGTGACCACGATATCTGGTGAATGAGAGGCTATGAACGCTTCATTCATCTTTTGGTGGTGTCAAGAGCAAAAACACCCCCATACACACACTCAAACATTATACTTCACACATAAATTCTATACTCAAAAACACATTATTTACATCAACTCTAGTATTCTATACTCTCACACTCAGATGCTATCATTTCAAATCCAGATTCTATTTATACATTTATAACCAAATTTATGCCTCCACATCCAAATTCTATACCATCACACCCACACTCTACTTTTCTAGATGTTTATATTTTACCAACCCTATTATCTATATTCAAACACACTAACCTTTATGTTCCAAAATCCTGGCTGAAAGAACAGGGTTATTTTCAGTCAACTCTGTCAGAACAGTAGTAACATCCTTACACCACTCACCTGTCTGTAAAACAATATTCAAGATGTAAAACAGAATTCATCAATAAAATAATGTGTAAAAAATATGTTCAGCAAAATTTAAAAAAAATTAGATAACATGATTGTTGACAAAATAAAAGGAAGGGGGAAATTATATATGGCTGTCGTTATCTTGTCATGCAAAAAGTAAATGTCTGCAGAACTTGTCAGAAGTTATATTTTGTAAAGAACAGCTTCTCTCATGGATGAATATGTCAATATCAGATCAATAGTAGCAGATGTAGCAGACTTTAGATGTAGTAGCATTTATCTGTGCCCCATCGTTTGTCATAGTTGTCCTTGTTCTCCAAAGAAGGCCGCATGTAGGCCGAAACGTTAGTATTTTGTTGTGTTCCTTTTTTTATAAAGCTGTCACCATACTTTATAGGAGTGTATGTTACACCTCACTATTGGCTCCTTACTACTAGCTTTACCACAGCACTGCATTTATTTGCCAGTTTCCTCCAATATCAGATCCACTAATCAGATTGCAGAAGGAATGAGGTGTAGTTATATTTTTATATGTGATACAGGTTCCCTTTTCTTTTTAGGCTCTTGTCCACTGATCTTTTCATCAATTAATCAGTCAATCAAAGCTTTTCAGATCCCTTATTGGAATATAGGCCACAGACAAGGTCTCTCAAATCCCTATTCTTGGGCATTTTCGCTACATCTCTGCAGTCTAAGCCAATACTCTTGAAGGTTTCCATGACTTCTCATCTACATGTTTACCTGGGCTTTCCTTCCTGGCTATCTCTTTCCATGTGGGTTCTCTAAGTGTCTAGTGTTTTTCGTCATCTATCTCTATCCTGGGCGAGATGTTCGATCTAATCAAACAAGTCCATGTCCATCAACTTTGCTTCTCTTATCAGCGTCTCTCTATAGCAGGGAATGAATAGATAGAAGAGAAGGGTCGTTAGCTGTGGCAACGACCAGCACAGGTTCAGCGAGTTGTATAGCAGGGGAAATAGTATGACCAAGAATTGCACACTAAGAGATTAAGGATCGGGAAGAAAAGATTAGGCACAAAAGCATACTGAAGAGGAGATGACGAAATGAGAATCCATGACGGAATTTGTATGATGTAGAGATAGAAACGGTTGTTAGGAGATTAAGAAGTAAATTCAGTTGGACATTGGAGCTTGAAGAGAGAGGATATACGGTCATGGAAGGGTTGGACATTGGAGCTTGAAGAGAGAGGATATACGGTCATGGAAAAGTTGGACATTGGAGCTTGAAGAGAGAGGATATACGGTCATGGACAGGCTGAAGATTAACGGCTAGATGAGTTGGACATTGGAGCTTGAAGAGAGAGGATATACAGTCATGGACAGGCCGAAGATTAACGGCTAGATGAGTTGGACATTGGAGCTTGAAGAGAGAGGATATACGGTCATGGACAGGCTGAAGATTAACAGCTAGATGAGTTGGACATTGGAGTTCGAAAAGAGAGAGGATGTGAAGACGAAACACAACGGACGAAGTTTTCATTTAGAGATCATAGGCCGAAGAGAAAGGATGTAGAGATGAAACACAACAGACGAAGTAGAGCCTGACGGCAGAAGAAATAAGTTTATACAGAGTCATAGATTGGCAACTGAAGGAAGCACAGAAGTAGAAGCAGAGATGATAGACATAGATATAGTCACAACGAGAATCCAAGCGAAATAGTAATGGAAGCTCAGGAGTGACAGAATAAATAGAGTACAAGAGACCAGAAGAGCACTGTGGATTGTAAGGCCGATAGATAAGGTTAGATAGATCAGGGGGTGCGTCCGATGGGGACGTACCAAGTATGATAACGGCCACAAATAGTAAAATAGATTAGTCGTAGGGTTGAGAAATAGGAATAGGGAGAATAGATAATGCTAATGGCATGAGTGTGTTGCAAGTTAGAAATGACCGTAATGTAACAATGTAACAAGATGTGAAGATGAAAGAAAATAAAGGAAAGGAGCCAATGTACCAAGAAAAATATAAGGTGTTTGTATGTTTGTATTCGTTACAATGGCCGTTTGTGATGAATTACATCAATACACCAATGGGCACATTTAAAGAACATCTACATCTCTTGTCAATTGATCTTTTCATCAATCAATCAGTCAATCAAAGCCCTTTAGATCCCTTATTGGAATATAGGCCATAGACAAGGTCTCTCAAACCATTCATATTTGGACATTTCTTCAATGCCTCTGGAGTCTAGGCCAATATTCTTGATGGTTTCCATGATTTCTCATCTCCATGTATTCCTGGCTATCTCTTTCCTCAAGGGTTCCCTGACAGTGCCTGTCTTGCTATGTTGCCATTAGGTTTTCTTAGTGTTTGTCCAAAGTGTCTCCATTTACTATTAATAACCTACTGCTCAAATGACCTTTACTTTGTTCTTTCCCATACAGATCGTTTCATCTATTCCCCCTTAAATGTGAATGTACTCATTACAGCTGACCAAAACAATACTGCAGGAGCTGTGTGAAGAAAAAAGAAGATAGAAAAGTATGAAGAGGAAGAGATTGGAAAGCAACATCAAAAGGGACAGGTCATGAACTCACCAAAGTGCAGACAGCTATGATACATGTAGCAAAATGGAAAATGTTGGTTTCAGACATCTATGAAAATTACTCCTTATATTAAAAATAGTAATGAAAGCATACAAGAATGTATTTAAGGCTTACTAAAAAAACACACCACTGCAGTAAAAAAATAATTCAATTTTACTCATCACAATCTGTCTCCAATCTTCACAGAAAAAATAAATCATCCATTGCAGCAGAGGCAGTTTTTAAAAGTACTACTAATCACATGTACCACCATTTTGTTAAGAAAAATCAGCAGCTGAGTGATTGATGATGAAGATCAATATTCAGGGTGTCAGACAAGGTTGTGTGCTGTCACCAGATTTGTTTAATATTTATAGTGAGATTATTTTAAGATCCATAAGGGGCATGCCTGGAATAACAATTGGAGGTCATAATATAAATAATCAAAGGTATGCTGATGATACAGTCTTAATCGCTAAGAGTGAAAATGAGTTACAAGAAATGTTGGACATTATAGTGAAAGAAAGAAAGCAAAAATAAAGGACTCAGCTTTAATAGCAAAAAGACAGAAGTAATGGTAACAACAAAGAAAAAGACATCACCTCAGTGCAAAATAAAGACAAGTGGAACAATATTAAAACAGGTAAATGAATTTAAGTATTTGGGAACTTTGTTAACCTCAGACGGAAGATGTACAAGAGGTGAGATGCAGAATGGCTCAGGCAAAAGCAGCTAACCAAAAAATGAGGAAGATACTATGCAATCCATTTTTGACAATAGAAAGAAGAAAAAGAGTTCTTAAATGTTATGTAGAGCCAGTCTTAACATATGGATGTGAATCATGGACAATAGGACAACAGACAAGAAAATAACTGGAGTCTGTAGAAATGTGGTTTTACAGAAAAATGTTGAGAATACCATGGACAGCAAAGAAGAGTAATGAAAATGTTCTGAAAGAAGTCAAAGCAAAAAGAGAGCTAATTTCCAATATTAGGAAGAAACAATCATCATTTTTTGGCCATGTAATGAGTAGAGAACAGCTGGAATATATTGTAACAACTGGAAAAATTGAGGGACGAAGAGATAGAGGGAAGCAAAGAGAAAAAATACCAGACAGCTTAAGAGAATGGCTTCGCAGAGGGTCAACAACAGAAATGATAAATAACTGTAGAGATCGAAAGTTGTGGAGAGACATGATCACCTATGCCAGCAGGCCCGGTACTTGATGATGATGAGTGATTAGTGTGATCGCTATTGGTCAGAAGGGTTCAGGGTTAACTTCCCAGATGTGGCCATTACAATTTTTGAACTTATATGCTTCTGTGTTCATGCACAGTCTGAGAATGAGTACCAGAGAGAAGTAAAGCCAATCCTGAAACAAGTTAGGAAAACAGAATGGAGAGGGTTTTCTGAAAATTATGAGCCAGGACACGACAGCTTAAACAAGCTTAGCAGACATGAGCAGACCAAGATCTTCAGACTTAGAAAAGGCCACTGTGGGCCCAGAGCACACCTACACAAGATAGGACTCAGTGACTTTGCAGAATTGAACTATGGAGCATCCAGACAGACTCCAGAGCATACCTACACAAGATAGGACTCAGTGACTTTGCAGAATTCAACTATGGAGCATCCAGACAGACTCCAGAGCATACCTACACAAGATAGGACTCAGTGACTTTGCAGAATTGAACTATGGAGCATCCAGACAGACTCCAGAGCATACCTACACAAGATAGGACTCAGTGACTTTGCAGAATTCAACTATGGAGCATCCAGACAGACTCCAGAGCATACCTACACAAGATAGGACTCAGTGACTTTGCAGAATTGAACTATGGAGCATCCTGACAGACTCCAGAGCATACCTACACAAGATAGGACTCAGTGACTTTGCAGAATTCAACTATGGAGCATCCAGACAGACTCCAGAGCATACCTACACAAGATAGGACTCAGTGACTTTGCAGAATTGAACTATGGAGCATCCAGACAGACTCCAGAGCATACCCTACAGGCCTGCAGCACTCTTGCCACTTTAAGAACACAAACATGGCTCACAGAAATGATCCTGCATAACAAGCAGTAATTTGTAATTATTTCAAAAACATTGCCTTGTTCATGATCCATGTTGGTCTGAAAGTCTAACTGCATATCAGAAGATAATCATTGAAGAAGAAAAAAGAAGAGTAGCAGAGAGATTTTTTCTGAGAGCATGGTGACTAGTATGATAAAGACCAATATTCAAGAAATTCCTTAGGAGTAACTCACAAAGATTCATAGTCTGAGTCCATAGAAACAACAAGGGCTTTTTACCTATAACAAAACATACACATACATCCACAAATGAAAATCACACTTTGAAAAGCCACTTCTTCTTTTCTCTTTTCACTGATACCTAAAAGGTGTCGTGGTTTATATCATTTGTCGTTCTTGAGCTGCTCGAACTGTCTGAATTAGTGATTTTCCTTTGTTGTTACATGTCTCTGTCACTGCATCTATCCATCTTCTTCTGGGTCTTCCTCTTGGTCTTTTTCCATGCATTCTCGAGAAGAACGCCCTTGATGGTGATTGATAAGGGCTCATTCTGACCAGATGGCCAAACCATTTAAGTTGTTGTTGTTCTATATATTCTTGGCAGGGTTTTGTTCCTACCATTTTTCTTATGGTTTCATTTGGTATTCTATCTCTTCTTGTGTTGTTTGTTACTTTTCTCAAGCATCGCATCTCACATGTATTGATCTTTCTTAAATGTGATTTAGAAAGGGTCCATGTTTGACTTTCATAGCACAAAGTTGGTATGAAAATGCTATTTATCATTTGTTGTTTAGCTGGCATAGAAATGCCACTACAAAGAGTTAAATAAAAATTGTTTTCATTAGATACAGTGAGATTTATGAGCTGCTCATATTATGGTTAAATGAAGATACCTTTGATTTTCTGACAGCACATTTGATGGCAAGAGATGGTGTGCTGAGTGTCAACTGCTCCAAAGGAATAGGTCTCAGATCTGAAATACTAATCTTCTCTCTGTTGCCGTAGTCAATAAAGTAGACAGTCACCTTAAAAAGAATAACAAATTTAATTTGTACAATTAACATGTTTATTAATTTATTGTATTGAAGTTTTCATTCTTCATAGCTTAGACCAATATCTTTTAACACATTCCGTACCACAAGCCACAAATCGTAGCTTTCATAGCCCACACGCTAAGCCCAAGAGCTGCAATAGATTGTTACAACTGAGAAAATGGAGGGATGAAGAGATGGAGGGAAGGAAAAGAAGAAAAGATACCAGACAGCTTAAGAGAGTGGCTTGGCAGAAGGTCAACAACAGAAATGATAAATAACTGTCGAGATCGAAAGTTGTGGAGAGACATGATCACCTATGCCAACAAGCATGGTACTTGATGATGATGATTTTATAATTATTTCCGCTAAAACCTTGTAATTCTTTCATTACCCACTTGTGAACAAATTGTTCCTACAAAATACATGCTTTTGAGCAATTTTAATAAATTTTATTGCTGTTATTTCAAATTTTTAAAAATAATTCTGAAAAGCAGTGTGGCCACAGCATGTTAAACCCATTGGTAGCGATTGTGAAGTAGATTATTGTATGCAGTTTATAATATTTTCATCATCATCATAGATTATTGTATGCAGTTTATAATAGTTTCATCATCTTCTTCTTCTTCTATCCTTCCTCTATTGCCGTTGGCGTCGAGGGGAAATACAATCTGCGATTCTTTGCTCTTCTGTTGGCCTCTTCTGGTGTTATCCCTCCTAGTGACTCTAGTATTCCCTTTATCCATCTCTTTCTCGGTCTTCCTCTTAATCTGGCATTTTCATAGCATTTGTTTATGGCTTTTTGAGTCATTGTTAGTTCTTTTTGTCTTGTTATGTGGCTGAACCAATTTATCTGTTGTTTCTTTATGTATTCGATGGCTGGTTCAATTTTGAGTTTCTTCCTCAGGTCGGTGTTTCTTACACTGTCCCTTAAGCTGTTTACTGTCATTCTTCTGACACATTTCATTTCGGTGGTCGTTATCTTTCTTATTGTTCTAGAGTCCAGCGTCCAATTCTGGCACTGATAGCCATCGATTATTATATGCAGTTTATAATAGTTTGTATATGCCAAATCATCATCATCACCAGGTCACATGTCCTTTGTACAACCACAGTTGTCCAAAAAAATGTCTTGTCTCTAGTCAGATTTCCTACTTCTTCTGTTGTTCAAGGTCTCCTTGATGTCTTGAAACAATGTTCTTCTTGGTCTGCCTCTGGTAAGTTACTCAGGAACCATGCCTTTCATTATTGTCCTTTCCACCAGCTGTGTATTTTGACGTGGCCGTAATATTTTACTTTCCTATGTAGAATGATGTTTATAAGCCAGTTCTTTGTTTAAATCTTTTAATATGTCTTTAGTGCTCTTTTTTAATGTTTAAATCTTTTAATATGTCTTTAGTGCTCTTTTTTCATTATCCAAGGTACTGTAAGGATTTTTCTGTAGCATTCTGTTGTGAGTGAATCAATTTTATTTCTTGCAGTTTGCGAGGTTGCCTATGATTCACAACCATATGTTGCTATCAGGAAGATACATGACCTCAGTAATTTTAATTTTACTGCTTCTGGTATTGTGTCACATGTTCTTCACTGTATTTATTTTTTGTGCTGATGTAGCTAATCTTCTTTTGATCTCATTCTGACAGTCTCCATTGTTAGTTACTACATATCCCAGATATTCATAGTTTGTTACAATTTCAAGTTCTTCACTGTTGATGATGATTTTGGGTTGGCCTTTTGTTTTGTCAATGGACATCATCATCATCATCATCATCGTGTGCCCTCTCCGCAACGAAGGTTGGCTACCATGGATCGCCATTCTACTCTGTTTCTTGCTTTGATGGTGCAGGCTGACATAGATTGACTTGTCCATCTTTTGATGTTACTCGTCCATGTTAGTCTTGGTCTGCCTCTTTTACCTTGTATTTTTCCTTCCAATATTACTTTTAGTAGGCTGTTGTGTCTTTTAACGTGCCCCAAAAATGTAATTTCTCTTGTCTTTATTGTGTTCAGCAGTTCTCTTTTTATTTTCAGTTGTTTTAAAACTTCGTTTGTTATCTTTTGTTTCCATCCAATTCTACCTATTCTTCTATAAATCCACATTTCAAAGGCTTCAATTTTCTGTTCTGTTTTCTTGTCTAATGTCCATGTTTCTGCACCATACAGAAATATTGAGAAGATGTAACATTTTGCCATTCTTAGTTTCAGCCCTGCTGATATTTGTTTTGTTGTTAGTATATTTTTCATGGCATTAAAATTACTTTTTGCCATACCTATTCTTTTGTTTATTTCAGTTTTGCATTTTCCATCATTGGTTATAGTATGTCCTAGGTAGTTGTAACTCTGGAATGTCTCCAGATGTGTTCCCTCAACTGTGATATTTAATTGTAGGTCTTGAGAATTTTCTTTGTTTATGATCATAGTTTTAGTCTTTTTGATATTCATATCTAGTCCATATTTTTTGCTTGTTGTGTCTATCACATTAAGCAAGTGTTGTAGGTCTTTAGGTCAATGGACATTATCTTAGTTTTCTGTTTGTTTAGATAGAGGTTTGGCTCTTCACTGTGTTTCAACACACTCAATTGTCTCTTTAATCTGCACTGTTTGAGAAGAGGACTGTGTCATCAACATATCTGAGTTCTGGAATTATGTTGCCAATTATTGTGAAACTTCACAAATCTGTCATCGTTTCTGACATTTTCTCATGAAGTTTCCAGCATAGATGTTGAACAGTTTGGAGAGAGGACGCATCACCCCTTTTTGTACTTCAAACCAGGAGCCAGTAGTCGGGTGTAACATACACTCCTACAAGGTATGGTGACAGCCAGTAGTCGGGTGTAACATACACTCCTACAAGGTATGGTGACAGCCAGTAGTGGGGTGTAACATACACTTCTACAAGGTATGGTGACAGCCAGTAGTGGGGTGTAACATACACTTCTAAAAGGTATGGTGACAGCCAGTAGTGGGGTGTAACATACACTTCTACAAGGTATGGTGACAGCCAGTAGTGGGGTGTAACATACACTTCTACAAGGTATGGTGACAGCCAGTAGTGGGGTGTAACATACACTTCTACAAGGTATGGTGACAGCCAGTAGTGGGGTGTAACATACACTTCTACAAGGTATGGTGACAGCCAGTAGTGGGGTGTAACATACACTTCTACAAGGTATGGTGACAGCCAGTAGTCGGGTGTAACATACACTTCTACAAGGTATGGTGACAGCCAGTAGTCGGGTGTAACATACACTTCTACAAGGTATGGTGACAGCCAGTAGTCGGGTGTAACATACACTTCTACAAGGTATGGTGACAGCTTTACAAAAAAGGAACACAACAAAATACTGATGTTTTGGCCTATATGCTGTCTTCTTAAGAAAAATAGAACAACACTAACATTGAAATACAGATAAATTCTACTACATCAGGACAGGTAAGTCAAAGAGAAATAAGGAAAAACAAGAGATGAAATGATGAAACAAGAGAGAGAGGATATGCTACATATCAGAGGGTAAAAATAGATGTTAAAATATGTAAGATAAAATATATATAAAATTGAAGTAAGACTTAACTTTTGGCAAATCCAACAGCTCCTAGCAAGAATGACTGTCAAGTGTTTAGTATAGTGGGGTGGAGGGGGAAAGGTTTCCTAACAAAGAACAGAATGATCTGCTTGGCTAATATGTTCAAAGGTAAAGGAACAAATTTTAATATAGTACAAACTAAAATGATCCACAGGCTTTCCCATGACCATTCTGCAGAGAACAATATCTATCTATCTATCAATCTATTGTCCTTTCAAGCCAAAGACGGCACATAGGGCAGAACCACAATCTCAAAAGCAGAAACCTTGCATGCCAAAATGGCACATATTGCAGAGATTGCCACTAGAGAACAATATAAAAGTAAAAAAATATAAGGCAGACCGAAGAATAATTGGTAAGACACCATCAGAGAATGAATGGGATTTGCTACTGTCTCATCTCAGAAAGCAGTTAAAAAGTAAATTGAGTATAACCACATAAAAGATGATGCTTTGTTCCAATACATATCTGATTCATACCATTGGTATTTCCATGGCCACAATCTGAGCTCTGTACCATCCTTCTTCATAGTTGGCAGCAATAAGAGAGTTCACTGTTAAGGCACTTGCTTCTGGTGCAGAATATTCCTATTTATTAACACACACAAAAAAAGTAATTTTAATGCCATGAAAAATATACTAACATCAAGACAAATAGCACCAGGGCTAAAACTAAGAATAGCAAAATGTTACATCTTCTTAACTGTATAGTACAGAAACATGGACATTTAATCAAGAAACCAGAACAGAAAACTGAAGCCTTTGAAATGTGGATTTATAGAAGAATAGGAAGAATTGGGTAGAAAGAAAAGAAAACAAGTGAGGAAGTCTCAAAATAACTAAAAATTAAAAGAGAACAACTAAACAGACTTCAAACAAGACAAAGAAGATTTTTGGGGCAAGTTAAAAGACACAGCAGCTTACTAAAATTAATCTTGGAAGGGTAAATACAAGATAAAAGAGGCGGAGGCAGACCAAAAGGATGAGTAACATCAAAAGATGGACAAGTCAGCCTATGACAACCTGCACCGTCAAAGTAAGAGACAGAGCGGAATGGCCACCCATGGTAGCCAACCTTTGATGCGGAGACGGCGCTCAATGATAATGATTAACAAAAATATGTCAGTGAACACTGGGTTTGATGACATTAATTCTCCTCAATTGAGAAACCAGAAGAAATATTAAAAGAGGCTAACCTTTTGAAAGACACACACAAACAAAAACTCTGACAAAAGAGGTAACAATAGTGGGCAACAACTCTCCTGTTAAAGATTGAGAAGCTCACTCAAAACAGGGAACTTATGGTGAGGAACACTAGCAACACTGCATGACATCTGATGGCACTGAAAGGATGTTAGATGTAAGAATATAGTTTATATTGTATATATATTTTAAAAAATTCTTCTGTCACCTATCACAAAGAATTGTTCATAATTTTTCTGGTTTGTTTCAAGTCCTCTACAAAGATCCTTAGTTTTGAACATGGAGATATTGTTGGCATTACATTCTCTTTGCTGTCAGTGTTGAGAGCCAACAATCATACAGAATGTGCTTTGCAGTCTCCAGACCTTGTACATTAAGTACACATTTCCACCATACCAACTTCTCTGCTCATGCAACCTATCATTCTTTATGTCCTGCATCACATTATATCACAAGTAGTCTGGGGTCAAATATGTTAATGAGCAACCACTATAATTAATATTAAAATACAGGTGACAGTTGTTATTTGAGTTATATAGGACAGACAAGCACATAATTACATGATCACAAAATTAGATGCTTAAGAAATGCTGCAAACAGAACAAGGAGGGACAGACAGATTTAGAAATGTTAAACTCTTAAAAAAAAAAAATCAGGAGTGGCAATTTATGTTAATGATTATGTTGAATATCAAAGATTTAAATGGTTCAGACATTTTAAATAGAGTGAAACAAGAAAAAATGGGTAGATAGAATCAGATTCATAGAATAAATTAAAAATGACAACAATTCAAGAAATACAAATAGCAGTATCCAGAGAGCTACACATACCTCCTTACCACAATGCATGTACAAACATGGTAGAACAAAAGAAAAAGGAAGAAGAGTATTTATAATTAAGTTAAGATCTTACAAAATAGCTGTTATTTAGCACAATAATATTCATTCATTTTCCTCTCAGGCCAAAGATTGCACATAGGGCGAAAGTCATAGTTCTCAAAGATTGACGATTTGCTGCTAGTTCTTGTATTCTTAATTCCACAATTCAGCCTTCCCTAGTAATTGTCTCTGGTTCTACCCTGTTTTATTTTTCCAGATGCTTTCCACATGAATACCTCATGGGGAAGTCTTCCTTTATTCATTCTCAGTGCATGACCATTGTATTTCAAACGCTTTCTTCTAATGAAGCTTGACACATATTCCTGTTTGGATTCGTCTCTTATCTGCTCATTTTAAATGTGTTCTTTCCAGCTTATGATTGAGATCCGAAGAGATATTTGTTTTCTGAAGCATTTAATTTTCTATTCAAAGTCTTGGTTGATTTCCAACTTTCATGTCCATTTTGTTAACACTGGTTTGTTTGTTTGTTCTTAGGATCATTACCACTGCAAAATGTTTGAATCCATAGGTGCTCCAATATCCCCCTAGAGAAAATCAGAGGGGAATACTGGCCGACGTGCATAAACTCTGTAGCCAAGCCTGGGATCCATGGTGTGGGCATAAACTCTGTAGCCAAGCCTGGGATCCATGGTGTGGGCATAAACTCTGTAGCCAAGCCTGGGATCCATGGTGTGGGCATAAACTTTGTAGCCAAGCCTAGGATCCATGGTGTGGGCATAAACTCTGTAGCCAAGCTTGGGATCCATGGTGTTGGGCATAAACTCTGTAGCCAAGCTTGGGATCCATGGTGTTGGGCATAAACTCTGTAGCCAAGCCTGGGATCCATGGTGTGGGCATAAACTCTGTAGCCAAGCCTGGGATCCATGGTGTGGGCATAAACTCTGTAGCCAAGCCTGGGATCCATGGTGTGGGCATAAACTCTGTAGCCAAGCCTGGGATCCATGGTGTGGGCATAAACTCTGTAGCCAAGCCTGGGATCAATTGTGGCATAAACTCTGCAGCCAAGCCTGGGATCCATGGTGTGGGCATAAACTTTATAGCCAAGCCTGGGATCCATGGTGTGGGCATAAACTCTGTAGCCAAGCCTGGGATCAATTGTGTGGGCATAAACTCTGCAGCCAAGCCTGGGATCCATGGTGTGGGCATAAACTTTGTAGCCAAGACTGGGATCCATGGTGTGGGTAGTTTTTTAATGACACTTTTGCCAGGCAGCAGCCATATTTATGGCCTACTCTTTTTTATTTTAATTGCCAAGTGACCCTTAACGTGTGCAAGTGCATACAGGACCTCCTATTTATTGCTCATTCGAGAGGGGCACAGACATGGAATCACACTACCCAAGAGATCAGGGGAGGGTAACGTCATAAACAAAACACGGATTAATTTTTCCCACTTTTGATAAATCACCACCACTTCTGGTAGGCTTTGAGCCTGGATCCTTCCTGGTTTAAGGTTGATGTCGTACCTCTAGATTACCCAGCTTCCCACACTGGTACCACACAGGAGTTGTACAGTCTATGTTTTGTTCGCTTACTGAGAACGTTGGATCTCCAGATGTTTGTCAATTTGTTAAAAGCACAATAAAATAGGACAGGTGTAATTTCGTACAGTATTATAAGGCAGTATAATCATACAAAGACAATTCTCAAGAACTACAATTAAATATCAAAGTTGAAGGAATACATCTAGAGACAGTCCAGAGCTACAACTACCTGGGACATACTATAACCAATGTTGGAAAATGTACAACTAAAATAAATAAAAGAATAGGAATGGCAAAAAGTAATTTCAATGCCATGAAAAATATACTAACATCAAAACAAATAACACCAGGGCTCAAACTAAGAATAGCAAGATGTTACATCTTCTCAATATCCCTGTATGGTGCAGAAACATGGACATTAGACCAGAAAACAGAACAGAAAATTGAAGCCTTTGAAATGTGGATTTATAGAAGAATAGGTAGAATTGGATGGAAAGAAAAGAAAACAAATGAAGAAGTATTAAAACAACTAAAAATGAAAAAAGAACTACTAAACACAATTAGAGCAAGACAAATGAAATTTTTTGGTCATGTTAAAAGACACAACAGTCTAATAAAAGTAATATTAGAAGGGAAAATACAAGGTAAAAGAGGCAGATGCAGACCAAGACTAACATGGACGAGTAACATCAAAAGATGGACAAGTCAGCCTATGGCAATCTGCACCATCAAAGCAAGAGACAGAGTGGAATAGCGCTCCATGGTAGCCAACCTTCGATGCGGAGAGGGCACTCGATGATGATAACCATACAAAATAATTATAATTTAGTAATTTAATCTTAAAGGATAGTTATAATTATTAAATACACTTACAAGATAACTGTAATTTAGAAACATATTACAAACATGGCCTTACCGGACAACTATTATTTAGCATCTCATCAATCTCATACACAAGATTTTCCATGTCCGCTTTCTGAACATACAAATCTGTAGCTGAATAGGCAAAACTGAACAGCACTTGCACTTCAGAGCTGAAATATTTCAATAAGTAAAATAATGGAAACATAAAATGTGTTAGTAGTCAGTATATTTATTCAATTCACAAGTCCCGGGGTAGGGTTTGCAGTTTTCTTTAAGATGAATGTGTTACACTAGCAGTTGTTAATCTATGCCCCTGCAGGATTTCTGTAATATTGTATATCATTCAATCATCATCATCATCATCATCATCAAGTACCGGCCTACTGGCGTAGGTGATCATGTCTCTCCACAACTTTCAATCTCGGCAGCTATTTATCATTTCTGTTGTTGACCTTCTGCCAAGCCATTCTCTTAAGCTGTCTGGTATCTTTTCTCTTTGCTTCCCTCTATCTCTTCGTCCCTTGATTTTTCCAGTTGTTACAATATATTCCAGTTGTTCTCTTCTCATTACATGGCCAAAAAATGATGATTGTTTCTTCCTAATATTGGAAATTAGCTCTCTTTTTGCTTTGACCTCTTTCAAAACATTTTCATTACTCTTCTTAGATGTCCATGGTATTCTCAACATTCTTCTGTAAAACCACATTTCTACAGCCTCTAGTGATTTTCTTGTTTGTTGTCCTATTGTCCATGATTCACATTCATATGTTAAGACTGGCTCTACATAACATTTGAGAACTCTTTTTCTTATTTCTATTGTCAAAAATGGATTGCATAGTATCTTCCTCATTTTCTGGAAAGCTGCTTTTGCCTGAGCCATCAATAGAAAGATCAACTACGGATTTTTAGACTCTGGGACAGGCCACAAAAGATTGAAGTACCATGTGTTCAACATACTTAACTTTCCGCCACACTGTGCGTCATTCTGATTTCAGCAGCGTGCGTTTGACCGCATAGTGCGCCACGCTCAATTTTATTAGTGTGAATGCCATCAAACCATATTCTTTTTACATGTCTTGTATCATCTGGATATTGGAGAAATCCAATACCTTGTTCAATTATCTAAATATTCATATACAATATGTTACATGTTAAATAAATATAAATATGTGGATTAATTCTTAAAACCATGAACAATTTTGTCTCTGAAATCTCTTCCATTGAGTCAATAAAAAGCATCTGTAGGGAAATAGTTACGGTTAGGTACCTATTATTATCATGATAATGACACACACAAAATGATGTCCAACATATGATAAACAGAAGGCTCTTGTGGCCATCACCAGTACCATATCAGGAAATGCTGTATGGGAGGATGTCACCAGCTTTAAGCTGATGAATGTTTTCACTAAACTTATTTAGACTGATGGCTAAAGGTGCACGCAGAAGACATTTTCTAACTATCTGGCCATTTCATGATCCTTTAAACCAGACTTTTCGGTACAATGGTAGAACTTTTTAGGCTTCATTCTCATCTTTTTCTTATGTGTTCACCCACAGTTATTTCTCTTTATTGTCCGCCGTTAAAAAAATATATTAAGTTGTTGAATATGCACTGTATTGTTGTGTACAGCTTTAACTTTCAATTACTGCCCTACAATTTTAAATCAAGTTATTTCTATTCTTCTTTCTATTCTCTTTTCACTGATACCGAAAAGGTGTTGTGGTTTATATCATTTGTTGTTCTTGAGCTGCTCAAACTGTCTGAATTAGTGATTTTCCTTTGTTGTTATTTGTCTCTATCACTGCATCTGTCTGTCTTCTTCTAGGTCTTCCTCTTGGTCTTTTTCCATGCATTCTTGAGAAGAACACTCTTGATGGTGATTGGTGAGGATTCATTCTGACCAGGTGGCCTAACCATTTAAGTTGTTGCTCTATATATTCTTGGCAGGGTTTTATTCCTACAATTTTTCTTATGGTTTCATTTGATATTCTATCTCTTCTTGTGTTGTTTGTTAGTTTCTCAAGCATCGCATCTCACATGTATTGATCTTTCTTAAATGTGATTTAGAAAGGGTCTATGTTTGACTTTCATAGCACAAAGTTTGTATGAAAATGCTATTTATCATTTGTTGTTTAGCTGCTATAGAAATGTTTGGATGTCTTAACAGTTATTTCTATTACTTCATCAAAATGTACAACTTCATGGTTCAAAAAAAAAAAAAGATGTTAAGTTGGTATAGATGCACTGTGTTGTAGAGTACAGCTTTAAGCTCTTTATTGGTGCCTTTCAGCCCAACACATACAACTTCAGCATAGCATTTCTGGGTACCTGGTTGCCTTGCTACGTCAATCATTTTTCACTTAGCTAGACTGGGTAGTCTGTTTCCACAGCCTCTTTGAGAAGGTGCAATAGGGTACTTGATCAGTTGTGGTTCACTGATCCTGATACAAAGTGTCAGCTGTGAGTCACTGTCTTCTGCCCTGCTGCTTTTGCACAGTTTTGGCGCTAGAGGGTAAAATCAAATCTCTGACCTATACACATCATGGCACTCTCAATGACATGCCATGTCTCCAACACCATAGACCTCCCATTCCAGAAAGATCCTAGAAATGGGATAAATCCTGTCATAAAAAAAGGTTTTTTTTTAATACCTAGATGTATTTCAACTTGACAAACTCTATAAACTCCTACAATTAGTGCTCTCAAAGTACATTTATCAATCCTGTCTATCTCTCTCTCTCTAAACTATATTCTTCAACCTGATAATCCATAGACACCTTGCTGAAAAAGACCTACAAAATGGAAAAAATGCCATAAAATATATATTATAAATATATATATATATATTACACAAACGCGGCAGAAAGATCAAAACATAACACAACAAACCCTCAATAAACGTTGCGAGAATACCAGACCCAGTGGTTGACTATGAAAAAGATGGAACGATGGAATACTATAAGCACTAGGAAACATAACAGCAGCAGAGGTTAACAGAGGAGCAAAAGACCGCAAATTATATCTCCCCTCAATGCTGAAAGGCAAATGAGGATGGAAAGAAGAAGATACAAACTTCAATATATTTCACCTTGACAAGCTGTGAATTCCCCACTATTTGTACTAATTCCTCTTCTCTTTTTCTTGTGTTCACCTGATGACTAAAGGAATAGTTGTTCTCCTGGATAGTTCTGGTTCACTAATCCCAATGCAAGCTATCCCTCTTTGTCGAAAAGAACATTAAGTGGACATAAATGCACTGTGTTGCTATTTACAGTAAAAACGGTGGCATTGGCACCTTTCGGCCCAGTTCATCTGTCTTCAGCATGGCAATTTTATGTATCAGGCTCTCTTCCCTCTTGAGCCCTACTCACTTAGTCAAACTAGACCGATTACTCTGTTACTAGAGGCACCACAAAGAGGTGGATTAGGGCCTGGATATTTCTGGTTCATCGGTCCTGGAGGAAGCAATCAGCTATGAGTCACTGACAAGCTGTTGCTGCTGTGCACCTTTGCCTCTGTACTAGTCCCTACTATTTGTACTCTCAGAGTACATCTGTTAGTCTCTCTACATAAATAAACTAAGATAAATATTAGTAAAAAAAGCCACAAACCCAACAGCATGCAACAAAGACGGAGGCACAGACTGATAAGTCTTGTTGACTTCCTTAGCCTTCCCTTCATTTACGATATTCACTTCTGTTGTCTTCCCTTCATTTATGATATTCACTTCTGTTGTCTTCCTTTCCTTTAAGATATTCACTTCTGCTGTCTTCCCTTCATTTAAGATATTCACTGCTGTTGTCTTCAATAGAGCATTTGGAACAGGGTAAACAAGGCATCTGTTGCCTGCCCTAGAAGGAAAAGAAACAAATAGCAAAATATTATTTGGTCACAAAGTCAGAACTGCCCTAGCAGGAAGAAACAAATAGCAAAATATTATTTGGTCACAAAGTCAGAAGTTTCTGGTCAACTACTACTTAAATGGCTGAGCATAATATAACAGTTACTTTGGATATATAACACTGATTTACATCTCATACATTTACCTCTTTACTTTTTCATGCTAATTACATGCACTCTTAACTCTTTCCGTACGTTTCGCCGCACTGTCCATTCCGATTTCGGCAGCATACGTTTCATCGCATAGTGCGCCACGCTCAATTTAATTAGTGTTAACGCCATCAAACCATATTCTTTTTACATATCTTGTATCATCTTGATATTGGTGAAATCTAATAGCTTGTTCAATTATTTAAATATTCATATATAATATGTTATATGTTAGATAAATATAAATATGTAGATTGATTCTTAAAACCATGAACAATTTTATCTCTGAAATCTCTTCCGCTGCGTTGATAAAAAGCTTCCGTACGGAATGAGTTAATCTATCCTCTCAAACAACTTATCCTATTTTAACAAGCTCGACCCTTGCTTTAAACAATTCCAGCCGTGTTATTCTTCAACAAATCTTCTTCTTCTTCAGTGATCTACTACTGGTTTCACAAAGTTAGAATTCAGCTGAAGGAAACCTGTAAATTACTTTTTGGGTAAATGTTTGGAATAATGATAATATCTAAGCATTGGTAACAAATGGGAGCCACGATAGCTCAGTGGATAGTGAACTGGACTACAAAGGACAAGGGGTAGGGTTCGATCCCAACCGAAGGCTTCTGGGTTCACCCAGCCTTAAATGGGTACCGGATTTTTTTCTGGGAAAGTAAAGCGGCACGGGAGTAATACTGACCACATTACCCCAAAAATCCTGTGCTAAAGGTCTGTAAAATGTATGGTCACTAACACCATATTCCCTATACGCCACTTGGCGTGACGGGGGCTCTTTACTCTTTTTTTTTTATTGGTAACAAACAATGGAAGCAGTTATTTCAGTGACTTTGATCTGGATTTATAAAAAAATATGAAGTTTCATATTTGGATACTTGCAATCAATAAGATTACAGTTAAGAGGAATACAATACATCATGATTGCAGATGACAAAAGATAAGTTATTTTTAGACTAACAAAACTTTCAAGGCTGCTTAAAGACATTGCTAATTGATTATTTTTTTTTTTGCAAACTAGTTTATATTTGGATTACTTTGACCCAATATTTATGGTAAGTTGACAATTATGGTCTCAATTATACACTTTCATTTTTTTTGTCTTGGTCATTTTTTTTCCCCCCATTATTCTTTCAACTGCATATTTTTTATTGGTGAATTCTTTTCATTTCAAAGAGTTGAAATTCCTTGCTCAATTGTTTAAAAATTCATGTACAATATGTTATGCATTAGATAAAGATAAAGCATGTAGATTGATACTTAAAACTCATGAAAAGTTCATGAAAAATTATATTTCTGAAATTTCTTCCATTGCATTGATAAAAACCATGTGTACTGAAAAAAAACTAAAAGAAAAAAAACAAGCATTTGTGTCAATTGTGTATCCTAGAAGCAAATGCTGTCACATACCAGCTTTCACCATTGTTAAGACATCCAAACATTTCTATGCCAGCTAAACAACAAATGATAAATAGCATCTTCATACCAACTTTGTGCTATGAAAGTCAAACATGGACCCTTTCTAAATCACATTTAAGAAAGATCAATACATGTGAGATGCGTTGCTTGAGAAAAGTAACAAACAACACAAGAAGAGATAGAATACCAAATGAAACCATAAGAAAAATGGTAGGAACAAAACCCTGCCAAGAATATATAGAACAACAACAACTTAAATGGTTTGGCCACCTGGTCAGAATGAATCCTCACCAATCACCATCAAGGGCGTTCTTCTCGAGAATGCATGGAAAAAGACCAAGAGGAAGACCCAGAAGAAGATGGATAGATGCAGTGACAGAGACATGTAACAACAAAGGAAAATCACTAATTCAGACAATTCGAGCAGCACAAGAACGACAAATGATATAAACCACGACACCTTTTAGGTATCAGTGAAAGAGAAAAGAGGAGAAGTAGAAGAAGAAGTGTATCCTAGAAAATGGACATAAATTTGTCTAAAAAAATATTTGTATTATATTTCTTAAACAGAAAAAAATGGCATCCAAGGGAAAACTTTGTATCCATATAGATTACATGTGTATATTAAAAGTGTACTAAATTTGTGCAAGTATAAAAAAATATAGTTTGTATATATATATTTCCTTGTGAGTGTGTAGTCTGACGAATGATAAGGGCAGAATAAGACATTTTTCCACAATGTTTTATTTTATACTGTATTTACATCAAAATGTGAATTCCACTATTATAGTGAACATTCAACTCAGGTTATTCAACTAGCAAAATCATAAATAGATACACTTTGAAAAAAAAAAATCACGCACAGAATTACGTTTGCATCTGATTTTATTGCAAATTGATCCTGATTTATAATTTGGTGAGTTACATCTTTATTTTTTATTTTTTATTTTTCTTAGCTCTTACTTTACTATTCCTTCACTTTTTAAGTACCGACTCCAATGATTTTAGGGCATACAAATATTATTTCCACGTTGTGCAATCTTCTTTCTTTATTTTGATATATGATATTCTTTATTTAAAAACAAAAATTATCCATCCAAACCAACAAGAAAATAATGTATAATAATAATAATTTATAGAGTTAAAGAGTTAAGTTGCTGTTGTCACTCTTACTATATCTTTAAGACACAAAGTAAGAGATAGCTCACAAGTGTTCCTGAAACAAAAGTTTTTTTTATAATTCTACTTCTGCCATTAACTAAACTTTTCTTTACAGTTCGTTCGTTCGCTTTCGTCAGCTTTGACCTCTGACGAAGTCCCACCCACTCAATTTTGTGGGACTGAATTTTGCGTGTAAAGTCTGTTTTATCCCATTACAGGATGCCCCTCGCCATACAGGCAGATTTACTCCGACTTCAGAGGTACTAATTTTTAGGGAATTAGTAAAACCCAGGTGTCCTCGCCAGGGTACGAACCCCGGCTGTTGCCGTGGTAAGCCAACCGCCTATCGATTGCGCTAACCGGACACCCTTCTTTACAGTGAAAAGTAAAAAAAAAAAAAAATACTTACATAATTTCCAGAGAAAAATAATCTGGCCATTGAGTGGCTTCAGACTGGAAGTCCACAGAAATGGGCTTGCCATAAGTTTCCTGGTAGAGATCTGCAACTTTTGACATCCAGACACCATTTGGCTTGAGTATCTAAACAGAAAATTTGTAAACAAAGTTGAAAAATAAATCTGTCAATATGAAAACCAGTAACAAACACAAATTACATTTTATGGCAGCTTGTATAATAAACAATTAATAACATTTTTAGGTTTGTCAAATTTTGTTGATTACCTCTTGCATATTGTGTTTAATTATTTGAGTAAGTTGATTGGTATTGGTAAGAAAAGAAATATAGTCTGAGTGTATGGTCTCCATACTTCATGATACAAAAGTTTTTATTTAAGCCTAAATACTATATTAATTCCTGAAGCTTCTTCTATTATAATAATGTCCACATGGTAAAAGAAAGAGCATAGAACATTTCATGTACTACATATAAAGTTGATAAATAAAAGGTTTGTCCACTTGGAGACAATGCTCATATACATTACAAGACATATATAAGAACAGAGATGAAAGTAGAGCAAAGGATGGATTCAATCTAAGATTGAATGATAATATTAAGGAAACTATACAAAAGCATCAATAACAATGACTGAGGCTGCCTGAAGAGTGAGAGCAATAACTTTATATAACTTGTGACACCTAAAGTTGTTGTTTAGTTTAGTTGATAGATCATCATCTTCATTGCACAACAGGCAAATCCATAGTGCCCAGATCCCATCCTGACTATATTCACCAGTATAATGCATACCCAGAGTTAACTCTGGCTACACACAACTGTTGTTTGTCAGGAAGGAAGTTATAACTCTGGCTACACACAACTGTTGTTTGTCAGGAAGGAAGAGATAAATCTGGCTACACACAACAGTTGTTTGTCAGGAAGGAAGTTATAACTCTGGCTACACACAACTGTTGTTTGTCAGGAAGGAAGAGATAAATCTGGCTACACACAACTGTTGTTTATCAGCAAGGAAGAGATAGCTTCTGGCTACACACAACTGCTGTATGTCAGCAAGGAAGTTATAACTCTGCTACACACAACTGTTGTTTGTCAAGAAGGAAGAGATAAATCTGGCTACACACAACTGTTGTTTGTCAGGAAGGAATAGATAAATCTGGCTACACACAACTGCTGTTTGTCAGCAAGGAAGAGATAGCTTCTGGCTACACACAACTGCTGTTTGTCAGGAAGGAAGAGATAACTCTGGCTACACACAACTGATTTTTGTCAGGAAGGAAGAGATAACTCTTGCTACACACAACTGCTGTTTGTCAGGAAGGAAGGGATAACTCTGGCTACACACAACTGCTGTTTGTCAGGACGAAGGAGATAACTCTGGCGACATACAACTGCTGTTTGTCAGGAAGGAAGAGATAACTCTGGCTACACACAACTGCTGTTTATCAGGAAGGAAGAGATAACTCTGGCTACACACAACTGCTGTTTGTCAGGAAGGAAGAGATAACTCTGGCTACACACAACTGATTTTTGTCAGGAAGGAAGAGATAACTCTTGCTACACACAACTGCTGTTTTTTCAGGAAGGAAGAGATAACTCTGGCTGCACACAACTAATTTTTGTCAGGAAGGAAGAGATAACTCTTGCTACACACAACTGCTGTTTTTTCAGGAAGGAAGAGATAACTCTGGCTACACACAACTGCTGTTTGTCAGGAAGGAAGAGATAACTCTGGCTACACACAACTGATTTTTGTCAGGAAGGAAGAGATAACTCTTGCTACACACAACTGCTGTTTTTTCAGGAAGGAAGAGATAACTCTGGCTGCACACAACTGCTGTTTGTCAGGAAGGAAGAGATAGCTCTGGCTACACACAACTGCTGTTTGTCAGGAAGGAAGAGATAGCTCTGGCTACACACAACTGTTGTTTGTCAGCAAGGAAGAGATAGCTCTGGCCACACACAACTGTTGTTTGTCAGGAAGGAAGAGATAGCTCTGGCTACACACAACTGTTGTTTGTCAGCAAGGAAGAGATAGCTCTGGCTACACACAACTGTTGTTTGTCAGGAAGGAAGAGATAGCTCAGACTACACACAACTGTTGTTTTGCAGGAAGGTGTAAAGGAAGACAAAATGATATGAAAGCTATCTAAAACACAAGCATGGTAGTAAAGATTGACACATTGGATCGCATGGTGCAAAACACAGTCCAGTGAAATTTTCTATGCAAACAAATAATACTTGGTTTTTAAATGTTGCAAGAATTTATATCATAGCACTTCTGGCAAACCCATAGGTTCTCAGTCAATTTCAGCATGTGGCATGGTTTCTAGTAGCTTGCTGGTTATGAACAGATTTCCTCAGCATTATTCCTACTTGTTTGAAGTTTGTTTCTAACTTGTTTCAGTCTTTAAAACTGCATCTTCATCAATAGCCAAGTTGATATCTAACACAAAGTCATTGAGGCCCTTCCCTATTACCATTTTTTGGTGCTTCCAAAATTTTGATACCCGCTACTCCCTTTCCTTGCTGATTATTTCAGCGACACCCAAATAGCAGTTGGAGCCGCAATAGCTCAGTGGTTAGTGAACTGGACTACAAAGGACAAGGGGTAGGGTTCGATCCTAACTGACGGCTTCCGGGTTCATCTAGCGTTAAATGGGTACCGGATTTTTTTCTGGGGAAAATAAAGCGGCACGGGCATAATACTGACCACATTAACCCAAAAATCATGTGCTGAAGGTCTATAAAAATTATGGTCACTAACACCATATTCCCTAAACGCCACTTGGCGTGACGGGGCACTTCACTTTCACTTCCAATAGCAGTTATGATCATATAAGCTGAGAAAATTTTTTATTCTTGTAATTATAGATAAAGCAGTTTGTTACTTTAGGTATAGAAAAGATGTTCAGTAACAATAAAGATATTAAAATGATTTAAAGTAGCCAAAAAAGAACACAAAAAAACTGCAGCATACTTATATGTTTACAAATGACATTTTTATATTTATGCAATGATAAATGACAAAAGATATAAAGATCTATAACAACTACAACATCACAAGATCTACAACAACACAATAAAATAAACACGACAAGCAAAAAATATGGATTAGATGCATATCGAAAAGACTAAAACTATGATCATAAACTAAGAAAATACTCAAAACCTACAAGTATCCTATCAAAATTGAAGGAATAGACCTGGAGACAGTTCAGAACTACAACTACCGTGGCCATGCTATAACCAATGATGGAAAATATAAAACTGAAATAAACCACAGATAGGAATGGCACAAAGTAATGCTAATGTCATGAAAAATATCATCATCAAGTAAAAAGCCTCCTGGCGTAGGTGATCATGTCTCTCCACATAACTTTTGATCTCGACAGTTATTTATAATTTCTGTTGTTGACCTTCTGCCAAGCCATTCTCTTAAGCTGTCTGGTATCTCTTCGTCTCCCAATTTTCCCAGTTGTTACAATATATTCCAGGTGTTCCCTTCTTATTACATGGCCAAAAAATGATGAATGTTTCTTCCTAATATTGGAAATTAGCTCTCTTTTTGCTTTGGCCTCTTTCAGAACGTTTTCCTTAATCTTCTTAGCTGTCCATGGTATTCTCAACATTCTTCTGTAAAACCACATTTCTACAGACTCCAGTGATTTTCTTGTCTGTTTTCCTATTGAACATGATTCGCATCCATATGTTAAGACTGGCTCTACATAACATTTAAGAACTCTTTTTCTTGTTTCTATTGTCAAAAATGGATTGCATAGCATCTTGCTCATTTTTTGGAAAGCTGATTTTGCCTGAGCCCTTATGTACCTTATGCACCTCTTTTGTACATCTTTTGTCTGAGGCTAATAAAGTTCCCAAATATTTAAATTCATTTACCTGTTTTAATATTGTTCCACTTGTCTTTATTTTGCACTGAGGTGATGTCTTTTTCTGTGTTGTTACCATTACTTCTGTCTTTTTGCTATTAAGGCTGAATCCCTTGTTTTTGCTTTCTTTCACTATAATGTCTAACATTTCTTGTAACTCATTTTCACTCTTAGCGATTAAGACTATATCATCAGCATACATTAGATTAGTGGGGGATTCATGATTGTACAAAGAAGTTATGATGGTGGTTTTCCGTTATCTTCTGTCAGTTTGTTTACGGTTGACTCCACTAGCCTTTGACTAAAAAGTCTCACCCACAAGGCAGTAGGGTTGTTTTACTTCAGGATACCCTCCCTTAGCCTTTTACTCTTCCGAACTTACCAGCAGGGCAGCCACAGGTTGTACTGTTTACTGCATACAGTAGCAGGTAAAATTACCCGACTTGACACCAATATATATATTTATTTTATGGACACTTTTGTAAGCCGTGCTACTGGAAACAGTACTTGTTCACGTAACATGATGACTGTTCAGATGGAAAACCCAATGTCATTGTATGCAACAACATTATCTTTCTCAGAACTGTCCATTATTATATTTTATTATTGCCCTTTTTACTCTGTATTGGAGCATAAAACACTAGCAAAATCTCTCCAGTCATTTCTGTCCTTTTAAGTTTTCTCCAGGTTTGTGATTAATCTTTGTGATTTATGTCTCTAGGTTAAATTTCTTTGTGTTTGTCTCCTAGTTTCTTGCTCTCCAAGATAACTGATTTTGTGTTAAATGCATCTATTCTAACATCTTTTGTCTTTTTTAACACTTGTTGAAATGTTTGTTTATAGGAAACAGGCAAATAATTTCAGTGCTGCGGTAAAGCTGGTAGCAGGATCAGGTAGTGGGGTGTAATGTACACTCCTACAGGGTATGGTGACAGCTTTACAAAGAAGAAACACAACAAATACTGACGTTTCGGCCTTCCTCAGAAAACAAGAACAACACAAATGAACAACAAAATAAAGATAAACTCTACTACATCTAGGATGAGCATCTCTAAGAATGTTTGTTTATATATCAGTATAATTTTTGTTAGCATTCTATTGATTTTTTTCTTACATCCATTGATTATGCGACGCCCAAGTCTAATTTCTTAAGTCGTGCCATGGTATCTACTGAATTTCACCCCTACTTTATCTTGTATAGGGAACCACTGTAGAGCAGTGTCTAATGAGGACAAGTTGGTTCTAGGTTTACACAGCCTTACATGGGTACCAAATTTTTGTCTGGAAAAGAAACACATCACTTGTGTAAAGCTGACCACATATGGATGCTATCACCATATTCTCTATACACCCTAAAACATGATAGGGGTTTTTCTCTTATATTATGGCAACAACGTTCATAATCCTGTCCCACACTTACAGAAATAGCAAGGGAGACAATCACCATTCTTGTCTGACCCTATTCTTTACCTCAAACTTTTCTGATAGTTGTACCCCTTGACTATTTATGTATATCTTTGCTTGGTACAAATCTTAAAGGATCCTGACAAGTTTGACTGGAGTTCCACAATGTTTAAGAAGTTTCAACAGGATATTATTGTCTGTATCCTTCTCTGATTCATTAAATTGTGCATCCTTTGCACTAATCACAGCCCATCTAGACGAATCTCTGTCTCTAACCACATCTTCTACTTCTCCTGTTGTTAGGTTCAAGGTTTCTTTGTTGTTCATCTGAAACACCTTCCTCTTGGTCTGCCCATCTTGTCATTCTGAAACCATGCCTTCCATTATTGTTCTTTCTAGTCCTCTGTGTTTTCTAACATCATCATCATCAAGTACCGGGCATGCTGGCTGGCATAGGTGATTATGTCTCTCCACAATTTTAGATCTCGACAGTTATTTATCATTTCTGTTGTTGACCTTCTGCCAAGTCATTCTCTTAAGCCGTCTGGTATCTTTTCTCTTTGGTTTCCTCTGTCTCTTTGTCCCTCAATTTTCCCAGTTGTTACAATATATTCCAGTTGTTCTCTTCTCATTACATGGCCAAAAAATGATGATTGTTTCTTCCTAATATTGGAAATTAACTCTCTTTTTGCTTTGGCCTCTTTCAGAACATTTTCATTACTCTTCTTAGCTGTCCATGGTATTCTCAACATTCTTCTGTAAAACCACATTTCTACACACTCCAGTGATATTCTTGTCTGTTGTCCTATTGTCCATGATTCACATCCATATGTTAAGACTGACTCTACATAACATTTAAGAACTCTTTTTCTTGTTTCGATTGTCAAAAATGGATTGCATATCTTCCTCATTTTTTGAAAAGCTGCTTTTGCCTGAGCAATTCTGCATCTCACCTCTTTTCTAACATGACCGTAGTAATCTAATTTCTTTTTCTAAGATGTCGCTTATAAGTCAGTTCTTTAAATTGCTTAGGTCTTTTAACGTTTTCCTTGCTCTTCTTCATTATCTGTGTTATTCTAAAGACCTTTCCTTCTTAGATATGACTAGTTTGATATTTTTCTTGGATTTTGTTCAGTATACATCTGAAACAGGGAGGTAATAAGGACATGAAAAGATGGGTAATTCGGTAGAGGTCAAGGGGAGACAAAGGGTTGAGAAGAAAATAGAGGTAAGGGGGAAACTCATAGTCCACATGATGGGTGGAAAGCCTGAACAAGTCATGAGGCACTAGGACTGTAAGCAATGTGAGAACGAGGGTAGATGTAAAATGAGTTGTGATTGGTGGGAAAAGAAGAGCTGAGAAAGAAAATAGGTAGGCAGAGTCATTCGATGTAATACGATGGTTCAATGCGGGCAACTGTGCGTGTTGTATAGCCAATACCATGAACAGAAAGTTGAGTTTGGAAAATTTTGAGAACAGTAGTTAGTTGGTCTGTGACTGTTGAGCTAGTGAGACATAAATTCCTGGAGCAGTGTTAGAATAAGGAGTGTACTGTGACATTATGATAATGTGGCCGTGGTAGGCTTAATATAAGTCATGAAGAGACATTATTAAGAAGCTAGTAACTTTAACCAATTGAAGAGACTTGAGATATTGTGAGTGTCTCACTAATGTAGGCTTAATATAAGTCATGAAGAGACATTATTAAGAAGCTAGTAACTTTAACCAATTGAAGAGACTTGAGATATTGTGAGTGTCTCACTAATGTAGGCTTAATATAAGTCATGAAGAGGCATTATTTAGAAGTAGTAGTTCAACCATTGAAGAGACTTGTGTTATTGTGAGTGTTCTCACTAATGTTGGCTTAGTATAAGTCATGAAGAGACATTATTAAGAAGCTAGTAGCTTTTCCCGGGTGTTACCGGGGCCTCATTATGTAGGAAGTAAAGAATAGTGACACTGTGACCTTCCAGGCATGTCGTAAGAGGCGACTAAGGAGGTTGATCGATGGCTTGACAAGCTGTCATTGTAAAAAACATTGTTATGGAAACAGAACCATAGATTTTAGTAAGCAATGATCTCTGCAATATGTGCCATTTTGGCACGCAAGGTTTCTGTTTTTGAGATTGTGGTTCTGCCCTATGTGCCGTCTTCGGCTCGAAAGGACAATAGATAGATAGATAGTAGCTTTAACCAATTGAAGAGACGTGTTATCGTGAGTGTTCTCACTAATGTCGGCTTAGTATAAGTCATGAAGAGACATTATTAAGAAGCTAGTAGCTTTAACCAATTGAAGTGACGTGTTATCGTGAGTGTTCTCACTAATGTTGGCTTAGTATAAGTCATGAAGAGACATTATTAAGAAGCTAGTAGCTTTAACCAATTGAAGATACTTGTGTTATTGTGAGTGTACTCATGCATGTTAGGCATTATGTCGATCATGAGAGACATGATTAATGTAGTAAACAGCTATAGCCAATTGCAGACAATTGTTAGGTTGTGAGCAACCTCGCCAAATTAAGCTTCCAGGGGACTGTAGAATGCTAGTGCCAGCATTCTGATAGTGTAGTGTTAGAAAGAGAGATAGGAGAAAGATGAGAGTCAACCACCATGCATGTGGCTATTGTACTTGTGAACTGTATGGGAGGTAGTCCTTGTGCGCAATAAATGTTAAATGTGTGAGTTTTCAATGGTGTTGGTGCCTGGTTTGTTATTGCTAGCTGTGTTGTCTAGTCCTAGCGAGGAACGGATGCTGGGTTGTCAGTAACCAATGGGCATAACAGCGCGGAGTACAACAGAACGATCAACAGGCAGAAGTGACATCCACGGGCAGCTAGTCAATCAAGGCGACAGTCTGGGCAGCAACTGGCCATACCAGGCAGGAGTGACATCCACGGGCAGCTAGTCAATCGAGGCGACAGTCTGGGCAGCAACTGGCCATACCAGGCAGAAGTGACATCCACGGGCAGCTAGTCAATCGAGGCGACAGTCTGGGCAGCAACTGGCCATACCAGGCAGGAGTGACATCCACGGGCAGCTAGTCAATCGAGGCGACAGTCTGGGCAGCAACTGGCCATACCAGGCAGAAGTGACATCCACGGGCAGCTAGTCAATCGAGGCGACAGTCTGGGCAGCAACTGGCCATACCAGGCAGAAGTGACATCCACGGGCAGCTAGTCAATCGAGGCGACAGTCTGGGCAGCAACTGGCCATACCAGGCAGAAGTGACATCCACGGGCTAGTCAATCGAGGCGACAGTCTGGGCAGCAACTGGCCATACCAGGCAGGGGTAACTTGAAGGGTCCGCGTACCAAGGCAGTTCAGCACATCCATGTCAGTGCAAGTGGCGGGCATCCAAGGTGGCTGGTTGAGGCAACTCGGATGCTCAGATTTCAATAAGCTTTCTGTCGACATAGTATCAGCTTCAAGTTGAGCTGAAGGCTCAGATTGCAAAGGGCTTTCTGTGACATGTTCCAACTTCAAGGAGAGGGAAGGCGGAGATCTCAGCGAGCTTCTGCTTACATCTCAACTGTCCGGTGTACAAAGGCTCAGATCCTTCCGAGCCTTCGTAGCGGTCAACGGACGCCCAGTACAAGACAACGAGTGAAGGGGAGAAAGAGCCTGTTACAATTGGTGCTGGGGGTTACAACGTTACACATCCATTGCATCACTAATCTTCAGTCTACATCCACTGTAACACTCCCTGCTAGGAGAAATGACAGCTTTCTGATAATCTTCCATCAGAGACAAACCATTCTTTCTGCATGAGCATATTTCACCGCTTGTACTTTCTGATAATCTTCCATTAGAGACAAACCATTCTTTCTGCATGAGTATATTTCACCGCTAGTACTTTCTGATAATCTTCTATCAGAGACAAACCATTCTTTCTGCATGAGTATAATTTCACCGCTTGTGTCACCTGAAAACTTGTACCATCATAACTATCCACACTTGATTCTTGTACTCTTGACATCGACTATGTATTTGTATAGTTAATATGTTAATGTCTCTAGCCATTAGTAACTCTCACATGAATATCTGCTTGCATTGAAGGAAGGTAATTCAGTCAGATGTATTAAGTTGAAAGGTGCAAAACAACACAGATAGCTGTAAACCACAACACAGTGTGGTCTAGGCCCACTTAATGTCCTTATAAAGGCAGATGATGAAAAGGGGTAGTTGTCAAGTGAATGCAGGAAGGAAAGAAAGAAAGAAAGAAAGAAAACCAGAACAAGTGAATTACTGCATTTGTATATTACTCAAGATTGTTAATAAACACTAACAGCCAAATGTTTAGTTATTCAATACCCACACCCATACGTATATCACTAATATGTGCACAGTATTTTTTAAAAATATCATAATAGTGTATAATGTATCTTCAAATAGATACAAAATTATTTGAAGACAGTCTATTTAAAATGAGCCTAAGCGTGAAAGACATAAAAAAAAATTCAGCAAAAATCTTCATTTTAATCTATATCAAGATTTTAAAAAGTTTAAACACAAACTCTGTGGGTGGAAAATATAAAAAATTACTTTTAATATGAGTGGTTTTATTAAGTGATACCACCGAAATGTTTCAGTACAAAGACAGTGCTTACACTAAAGAATGTTCACTAAATACAAATTTGAATGTGGTAGATCATGCTTTAATTGATCAAATAAAACAATGTTTTTGTATGTCCTAGCATGTTAAAATTAATGCACATACATATTAAAAGCTAGGTAGTAAAGCACTGCAGTATTATACCTTCCATATTGTACGAGTTACTCATATTCAGTACAGATTTTATATGTTTTTATTTTAATATGAGTAGTACGTCCAATTGTGGGAGCCGCGTTAGCTCAGTGGTTAGTGAACTGGACTACAAAGGGCAAGGGGTAGGGTTCGATTTCAACCGACAGCTTCCGGGTTCACCCAGCCTTAAATGGGTACCGGATTTTTTTCTGGGAAAGTAAAGCAGCACGGGCGTAATACCGATCACATTATCCCAAAAATCATGTGCTGAAGGTCTGTAAAATATAGGGTCACTAACACCATATTTCCCTATACGCCACTTGGCGTGACGGGGGTACTTTACTTTTTTTTTTTTAGTACGTCCAATTGATATGAGTAAAGACCATTTTTGTAAAACTACACATTTTTTTTCTCCTTTAAATTTATCAAGACATACAATTTTCCTAAAACTGTGCATCAGCTACTTTTGGAAGTAGCGAAAACTGATTTCTTTCTACAATCAAGTAGTTACCAAGAATAGCTGAAGGGACTCACATTTTACCTGGAGATATCACGTGATTAATGCTACTATATATACATATATATAGTAGCATTACCATGTGTTACCGGGGCCTCATTATGAGGGAAGTAAAGAATAGTGACCTTCCAGGCATGTCGTAAGAGGCGACTAAGGAGGTTGATCGATGGCTTGACATGCTGTCATTGTAAAATTTATTGTTATGGAAACAGTGCCATATATTTTAGAGCAGCGATCTCTGCAAAATGTGCCACTTTGGCACGCAAGGTTTCTATTTTTGAGATTGTGGTTCTGCCCTATGAGCCATCTTCGGCTCGAAAGGACAATAGATAGATATACATATCAGGTGAAAGGTCATAATATTGCAATCAATAAAATTTGCCGGCCACAACATGAGCTGCAGCCCAAAGTAATTTTTGCTTTAATTTTTGGATAGCAGCTGTGGTCTAATATGTCCTACAAGAGTTGGTCAGTTATTCAATTGATTATTCAATTAACCCTAGATTACAAAACCTACTTGTGAGTTACGTTTTCACACCTTAGTAACAATTACAAACACCATTTCTAGTTTGGAGAAGTAATATTTTCTTTCAACTTTTACTACAAAGCTTTGCATTTACTTAAAGACCGCAGGAATCGGATGCGGTAAACATTTCCTGGCTTAGGTTCAATTTACGACCTGAAAAAGTGAGAAAAAGCTTTGTTTATTGACATATCTGCTGGAGCTGTTGGTACATAGCTGTGTGTTTACCTTAGAAGAGCCATGGGAATCAGATGTGGGAATCATTTCTGGTAACAAATAATAATACATAAATATTATTATATGGGGAACTTCCGAGGCGATAATAGGGAATAATAGAACAAATAAGTATGTGTTAGCACTCTGTCTGTTAATTTTTCCGAGTGCTAACACATACTTATTTGTGGTAATCATTTCCCAACTTATGCCAGATTTATGGCATACAGTTATGGCCATCGGATGGGTTATTTGTTTATTGACACATTGACCATCAGTTCGGCCTGTACATTTACTTTTATTTTAGCATTGTTCATTGCCGATTTCGCATTTACAAAGATTTGTTCGATGTCTCACCATCAACCGAAGAGACTTCTGCAGACAATAATAATTTTAAAAAAAAACTTATGGCCAAATGTATAAAAAGCTATACTTTTATTATATGCTACTTAGGCTTTTTTGATGAAGCACACCTGGTGTTTGAAAGCAAAAAAAATCTGCTGGAAATGACTTGTCAGGGGTCACACAGAAGGTGGAAATTTTTGACAGCGGCAAACTGTCAACACATTTTTTAAAATTGTATTTCGCCGAAGGCATTTTTCCAAAGGTGTTGTAATCTAGGGTCAACTAATCAAAATGTTTAGTTCTAAAAAATGTGAAAGTAATCTCCCTTATTAATCCAATAATAAAATAATAATTTTAATTTAAGGAAGGGGAGCATCTCAACAAAGATTAGAAAGAAAGCAACGCATCAACCATTAGTCACATCGCTCGCTCTGTCAATAGCTCTGCATTAAAAAATGTTTAATAATTAATTTACTGGATGTTTTAAAAAAAAGGAATTTTTTAATTTAGCACAATTTTAAACATAACTGTGAAATTTTAAGGAGATCTAATGATCATGATGTCATCATGCCCAGTCAGAAATTCTCATGTAAACTATTAATTATTATTATTATTTAATATCATAAACAATATTCATTATCAAATATTATTAAATTAATGCTTAAAATTGACATGTACGTTTTTCCCCAATTTATACAGCGTTTTTAATTGTATAGTGAACAGGTCCACCTAAATATAAATATGGAATGTATGTTGTATACACCAACATAAAAAAAAAGTACCCCCGTCACGCCAAGTGGCGTATAGGGAATATGGTGTTAGTGACCATAAATTTTACAGACCTTCGGCACATGATTTTTAGGGTAATGTGGTCGGTATTACACCCGTGCCGCTTCACTTTCCCATAAAAAAAATCTGGTACCCATTAGAGACTGGGTGAACCCGGAAGCCGTCGGTTGGGATCAAACCCTACCCCTTGTCCTTTATAGTCCAGTTCACTAACCACTGAGCTATCGCGGCTCCCTATATACCAACATACATGTAGATTAATTTCTTATACTTTATTATTTTTTTTAATCCTGCCCCAAAAAATTCTTAACATATTTTTCAGATAAATAAAATTTGCAGCCATCAGGAAATGTACATAGTGGACAATTCACACACATACGAATGAACCAGAAACCATAGTAAGAACTGTCATATTATAGAACACAGGGAGAGACGAAAGATAGAAATACATGGAAATCAAATCTAACTGCATAGTGGTGGGTGAGATGTATATTGAGGGTCAGACCATCACCATCTATAGAAGCAAGCATGATGGCTGAAAGGGAAACCCTGGAAAACTAACTAACTTCAAACTAGCATGATGATTTCAGCTTTGTGAGCAAGTGCGGTTGTTGGTAGAATGACATTAGTTGTCTATAGCTCCTAAAGCTGAAAACATCAGGCTTTTTAGGGTGTTTTGGGGAGTTTCCCTTTCAGCTTATTTCTATAGACTGCGATGATCAGACTTAGAGTACACCGTAAAATATGACAAGAAATATAGCAAAATTCTGTGTGAGTTTTTTTTTTTATGCATCCCTGAAGAATACCAGAAGGTGAATCAGTCACTGATTGCTTTTTTTTAAAATTTTTTTTTCATTTATTTATTTTACTTTTTTTTAAGAGTGAAAATGATTTATTCTAGACAAAAAAAAAAAAAAAAAACTTAATATTTCAGAGTGAGATTATTTTGTCCAGACCTTGTAAATCTGCGCAAGAACTTCAGGCAGACTCTGATTCTTGTGGGCAAAACTGACTGACTCTGGTTGGGGGGAGGCTTGGGGAGAAGGTTTAACTTCTGTATGAGACCATGTGTTGTTTGAATTTTCTCCATTCTGATTACGCAGAACCCTCTGTGGAATGTGGCTGGAGACTGATGAAATCTGATTTTGTGTGGGCTCATCATTTTGCTCTTCTGTGGTTAACACTGTAAAACATAAAACAATAAGTTGAAGGAAACAATTTTATATCTGATTCTTTAAACAGGGATTTCAAAGTTTTTATGAGAAAAGGGACACGCTATTGTTTTTTTTCTCAATAAATTTCATAGTTAATGACTAATATAATTGTCAGAAAAAGATTTTTAAGTATAATCATCGCAATCAAATTGAGCAACAGAATATTAATATGAAATGGAGATTCATTAGACACACTTAAGAAAACCAGCATAGCAAGACAGGTAATGTCATGAAACTCCACAGAGGGAGAGAAAACCAGGAAAGCCCAGGAATACATGGAGAAGAAAAGTCATGGAAACCCTTAAGAACAGTGGCCTAGACTGGAAAGAAGTAGAGAAAATATTCAAGAATAGCAATGGATGGAGAGACCTTGTCCATGGCCTATACTCCAATAAAGGGTTTAAGTGGTTTTGATTATGATTATAAAACATGATTAAATTTATTGTGAAGGCAACACTAATCTATGCAATGGACTGATTTGGTTATACAGAACCAACTAGAAGACACCTGCTAAAAAATGAGATTTCACTATTTTATCTAAAATCTAAAAGTTATCCCATGGCATATTTTAACACTAGAGGACACTGAAGTATTAAACTTCACCATGTTAGGCCACAGCATTTGAAGGCAAAGGGGTCAGTGCTCTTCTTTGTAGTTAATTACCTTACCTGACTCATTGAACCAGGTACTCACATTTTTTTTTTTCAGTTGGGTTGATTAGGAAGCATTTTGTTTTAGGAAAATATCATTCTATCTATTGTCCTTAGAGCCGAAGACGACACATAGGGCAAAAATTCTAGACTCCGTGAACAACACACCTTTGCTATCAAGACCTTGCCCATGACCTGAATTGTATCTCATCATATGTCAATGTCCTGGGTGAGTCTCTCAATCCCAGAAAAGGGAAATAATGCCTGATGTTGTTGTCTCTCACTGCAAAGTTCCTTTTAGTGTTTCTCTAGGTTTGCTTCTTTTTCTTTTAACCTCTGATTCCCATGTGAGGGCTTGCTTTGACTGAGTCTGGAGCATTTATGGATGAAGAAGTCTTGAACAGTACATTCCACATATTTGTAAAACTGATATTTTATAGAAGATGTGGTTCCAATTTGTGACACCCCAGACACAAAGTAAGATTTTGTAGGTAAAGAAAATATTTATACATGAATTATATTTTAGTAGTTCATGTTTATGACAAAAAGATCAAAGACTTGCAAATCTAAGAGTACCAGGAGCAATATTCAATTTTTAACCACAAGTGTTTTTAAATTTTAAGATACAGTTTCTTCTAATCACTTTTAAAGTATAATAGAAGCAAATATATTTTACTTTCCTGGAATTACACAAATGAGCAAAACAATTAAAGTATCAATCACAAACAACTGTGTGACTTCATATGTGAGATTGCTATATACTTAAATAAATAAATAATTTCTCAGAAGAATGTTCAAAGTTCCCTGGACAGCTAAAAAGACCAATGAGGAAATTCTCAAAGAGGCCAACACAAAATGGGAGCTCCTAAGAAACATCAGAAAGAAACAATGAACATTTTTCGGGCACATCATGAGAAGAGGAAAGTTTGAATACTTGGTTACAACTGGCAAAATATAGGGAAAGAGAGATCGCGGATGACGAGAGAAAATACTAGGTAGCTAGGTGTCATGACATGGAAAATAGTAAACAAGAGAACTGATACAATGCACTGTGGATAGAAGATTGTGGAAGGACATGATCGTCTACGTCAACCAGTATGGCACATGATGATGATCTAGCATCACTTACTTATCAGAGTATAGCACTTGATGATATATATATATATGGCCCTTTTCGTCTTGTCAGACGGTCTAGTAGAGGCTATTGTGTATTTTTTTTAGGTTTTGTTTTTGTCGAACAGCTTCTCTTGTGGCTAATTCTACCAATGTTTGACAAACACACGCGGTCACATAATGAACAAGTCAGGCTCGTTGATCCACAGGGTTTTCCATCCTTTTTCATGAGTCTTTTCTCTTCTAAGTTTTGCCTTAGCACAGTCTCAAATGATGTTATACCTTTCCTTATACAAGTTCTCCATGATGTGCAATTACTTGCCAGATGTTCCCAGTCATTTTCACATATGAAGAAGTCTTTCAGAGATGATTTACAGATATCTCTATATCGTAATTTTGGTCTGCCGATTTGTCTTTTTTCATGTATTAGTTCACCACATAGTACTTGCCTAGGAATGCGCTTTTCTTCCATTCGTTGGACATGCCCCAGCCATCTTAGTCTTTGACATCTGAGCATCGACATGATTGTTGGTGTCTTAGCACGTTGCAGGACAGTTAAGTTGGTTATTTTTTCCTGCCATTTGATGTGCATTATTTTGCGGAGACATCGCATGTGGAAGACATTTAGTCTTTTTTCCTGGTTTGAGTATGTTGTCCAGGTTTCAGATCCATATAATAGTGTGCTAAGCACACAAGTTTGATATATTAAGAGTTTAGTCTTTAGTGTTAGTTTCGTATTGTTCCAGGCCCTTTCAGTGAGTTTGCTGATGTACATACATACATACATACCAAACACACAGATATCAATGAAGTAGCTAAAAATTAAGATGTGTATACAATTAATTCAATAATTTGAACCAGCAAAAGATTCACTTATTGACACTTACAAGGAATATTATTTTTCATGCAGAAATCATGAGCCACATTTTGTCTTGCATATTCCTCATTTTTCATAAGTTCTGTCAGAGCAAAAATATTACAACGTTAATTGGAGCAAAAAAATATAAATATTTTTTTAATGTGTGCTTGAAATAAATAATATTTAATTTGTGATACTGCCAGAAAGTCAATACTTAACTATAAATGAATAAAAAATTTAACTCATTAAGTTGTTAAAACCCTTAACGAACAGGGAAAAGCGGCACAAGTGGCAGCAGAAATGACCAACTATAAGATAGATATTCTGGGAGTGTGTGAAACAAGATGGCTGGGAGCGGAGAGAATAAAATTGAATACAGGGGAGATGATTTTATCATCAGGACACCAGGAACCAGGAGCACAACATAGCGAAGGGGTAGCTATAATGCTATCAAAAAATGCACAGAAGACACTAATAGAATGGGAGGCAGTGGGACCAAGACTGGTGAGAGCAACATTTAGAACAACCAAAAACAAAATAAAATTACACATTATACAATGCTATGCACCAACCAACGATAAAGATGACTCAGTTAAAGATGATTTTTATAAACAGCTACAATGGCAGATGGATGCAAGACGAGCCAAGGATATTATAATCTTGATGGGAGACCTAAATGCTAAGGTAGGATCAGACAACAGAGGCTTCGAAGAGATTATGGGAAAACATGGACTTGGAGATATAAACGAGAATGGAGAGATATTTGTGAATTTCTGCGCCCTTAATCAAATGAGCCTAGGAGGAACAATATTCCAACATAAAAGAATACACAAAGCTACATGGGTGTCACCAGATCATAGAACGGAAAATCAAATTGATCACATATGTATTAATAATAAGTTTAAGTCATCCTTACAGGATGTAAAAGTATATAGAGGGGCAGATATAGCTTCTGATCATCATCTTCTGTTAGCCAAACTTAAAATTAAATTAAAAAGGTATAATACAACGAATAAGGGTAGAAAGTATTTCAATGTAGGGTTTCTTAAAGAACAAGGAATTAAAGATAAATTCGCAGTCACAATATCAAACAAATACCAAGTCCTCCAACAACTAGAAAATACAATAAATATAGAAGATCATTGGAAACAGGTAAAAAATATATGGAAAGAGACATGCGAAGAAACAATGGGGAAAAGAGAACGCCAGAATAAGGCATGGATGACAGCAGAGACCCTGGATAAAATTAAAGAAAGAAAGAACAAGAAAGCAGACATAAATAAAAGCAAAACAAGAAGTAATAAAGCCAAGACACAGGAAGCTTACACAGAGGTGAACAAAGAAGTGAGAAGATGCATTAAAAGGGATAAGAGGAAATATATAGATGAACTAGCTAAAGAGGCAGAAGAAGCAGCAAATAAAGGGAATATGAAAGAACTATACAACAGCACAAAGAAATTAGGTGGAAAATACAAACAGATCAACGCCTTTATCAAAGACAAGAAAGGAAATCTGCTTAGTAATATAAGGGAACAAATGGAGAGATGGAAAGAACACTTTGAAGAACTTTTGAACAGACCCGGCTCAAATAATCCTCCAGATATACTACCAGCAGAAGAAGAGATACACGTTAACTGGGGAAAACCAAGCAAAGAAGAAATAATGAAAGCCATCAAATTATTAAAAGATGGTAAAGCCACAGGACCAGATGAAATTCCTTCGGAAGCCATCAAAGCAGATATTAACACCTCTACCAAGATGTTACAGGATCTATTGGATAAAATTTGGGAGAGGGAAGAAATACCTAAAGACTGGAGAGAAGGTTATATGATCAAACTACCAAAGAAAGGAAGTTTACAGGAATGCACAAATTATAGGGGAATTATGCTACTATCAGTGCCAGGAAAAATATTAGGCAGAATCATTCTGGAGAGACTAAAAGAGGCTATAGAGAAACACTTGAGAGACGAACAAGCAGGTTTTAGGAAGAACAGATCATGTGCTGATCAAATAACTACCCTACGTATAATAGTTGAACAAAGTTTAGAACTAAAATCCCCACTATATATTGGATTCATAGATTACGAAAAGGCATTTGATAGTTTAGACAGAAGAATGCTTTGGAAGTTGCTGAGTCATTACGGAATCCCCATAAAGTCTATTAACCTGATAAAAACAATGTATGAAGGAACAAAATGTAGTGTGGTGCATGAAGGACAGCTTACAGAAGCATTTGAAATAAGAACAGGAGTAAGGCAAGGATGCCTCCTGTCTCCATTTCTCTTTCTACTGGCCATAGATTGGATTATGAAAATAACTCAAAACAACAGAAATGGGATCCAGCGGTCACTGACCAAACAACTTGATGATTTAGACTTTGCTGATGACATAGCTCTCCTATCACACAGCCATCAACAGATGCAGGATAAAATGAGTATATTAGATGAGAGATCACAACAGCTAGGACTAAAGATTAATAGAGATAAGACCAACATTATGAGAATTAATGCAGTTGGCAATAACCATATAAAACTAGGAGAAATACCTCTACTAGACGTACAATCTTATATATATATCTGGGCAGTAATATAGATAAAGAGGGAGGAACAGAAAATGATACCAAAATAAGGATATCAAAAGCAAGAGGAGCTTTCATTGCACTGGGAAACATATGGAAATCCAAAGAAATTAGGCTAAATACAAAAATAAAAATTTTCAACTCAAATGTTAAGTCGGTCCTATTATATGGCTGTGAAACATGGAGAATGACAAAATTGACAATCACGAAAGTACAGACTTTCATTAATGGATGCTTGCGCAGAATAAAGGGATGGAAATGGCAGGACAAAGTCACTAACGTGGAATTATGGAAATGTACCGGTCAAATACCAGTGGATAAAGAGATACAGTGAAGACGATGGCGATGGATAGGACACACACTACGGAAGCCAACTGAGAGTATTACACAACAGGCCCTTTTTTTGAATCCCCAGGGGAAAAGACAAAGAGGAAGACCAAGGAATTCTTGGAGAAGACAGATAGAAGCAGAGATGAAGATGATGGGGAAGACATGGAATGATCTTAAAAGAATGGCAAAAAACAGAACGACTTGGAAAGTGTTTGTTGAAAACCTATGCTCCACCAGGAGCTAAAAGGTAAAAGAAGAAGAAGTTGTTAAAAGTGTAAGCTTGTTTTATCCTTATTACACTAATAAAATTAAATTTGATGATGGTAGTTTTTGTGCAATTACTTGATTTGGTCATCTACAAACATATCACTTTAATTTGATATAAATTTGTATATGATTATGACCCCATGTTTCACCAATAATTTTTGTTTGTTCTACTGACAAGAAAAGATTTCAGATATCAACATTTTTGACATGGCTGATTTTCCCATAAAAATAAGCGCAACACATCAAATACTTGGACACAATAAAGATATCAGATTGAAGATTCACCATAGAAGTAAAAAACTGAATAGTTTAGGCCAAAATAGCATTTCAGAAAATGAAAAATGTCTTATGCAACAAATCTATGTCAAGAAAGTGAGTTCATTGGTGCTATATAAACCCACTTGTGACCTATGGAAGTGAATCGTGGACAGTAAACAAACAAATGAAAAGATGATTTGAGGCCACAGAAATGGGATTCCTCAGAAGAATGAATCAGCATCTGGCATATCAGTCCTACATGCACACAATGATTAATCTAATGGATGAAACGATTGGTCTTTATCATCTGTAATAGATGAACATCTTTTTATCCAGGGGTAATGTCTAATATCAGAGCCTTGTTGGTTGACTGGTTAGTGTGCTCACTACTTGATCCAAAGGGTCCAGGTTTGATTCCCTGTGGTGGCTTAAAAGAAGCCTCTAAAGATAGGCACCAGAGATTTTTTTCTGGGAAGTAAAGGTGGCCTGGCGTAATACTGACCACATCACTCAAAAATGTACAATGGCCATAGAAAAATATGGTCACTAACACTATGTACCCGATATGTCTAGCAAGGCAAGGGAGGCAACTTTTTACATCTTGAATATCATTATAAAACAGTGGGTAGATGAGTGAATAGGGATGATCACTTTTAAAAAATCAGGTGTATTCACTTTGATTGTGTGCATTTGTACATGGATGTGTATGTATGCAAACAAAAACTGTTATCTATACACCACATATGCAATTTAGAAAAAAGAAGATAAGTGACAAATAAAATATGTTTCAATGGTAATATCATGATCCAGCTAGTTTCTGCTGGAATTGAAATCCCATGACAATTATGCTTAAGCATTCTCTATCCTGTATGAAATGCCCAATGTCTGCTGCAATCATGCCAAACTAGTCTGTGACATCTAGCATCTTCCTTCTTCTAGGTATTCCCCTCTTTCATTTACCTCCTACTATGCTCTCCAAATTTATCTTTTCTAGGACATCATTATGTGATTTCCCAAATTTTCTACTGTCCTTGTTTTTAATTTCATTAGCAACTGGTTCACTCTAATACTAAAGTAATGAAAAATGGAAATGATTTTTCTTTTCTCTACAATGATATTCTGAGCATTCTTCCATAACACTTTCATAAGACTATATATTTTTCAGTAGATCTGGCCATAATGAGTTACGCAGCCATATGCTGCTATGGGATACTTCCATTTCCAAGATGGCGGAACTGTGTCACATTCTCTCTATCGCTGCGAAAATTGCTTTGGATTCTTATCAACTTCGGGTTTCCGTTCCAATTTTCTGCATTCCAGTTGAAATGATGTTCTAATTGTCATATCTGCGCCATTGAATTGGCGTTGCACGCACGGCAATACTCCGTTTTGACAAATCAAGTGTTGTGAATGCGCCTTCCAACGTCTAATGTTGATCTGCGTTTTACGTCACACTAAGTGCTGTTCCATGACCGTTGATGGAGATGTTTGCCGCAAGTTATTTACAAGTTCCAACGCATTAATGTGGTGGGATCCGTCAAGTCAGTCAAGTCAGCGTCTTTGGGAAGTTTGTACCATGTTTCGTTCGTTGTAGACTGCATTCACTAGAGTAATCATGAATACATGGGCGCAGACATTTTGTGTGTGCTACGTCATCATAATGGATCATCGTGTGTCCCAAGACCAACCATGCGCTAATCTTGCGATCTTGCGTTTGGTGTGCAACGGGGATAATCTGATGACGAACTGTGTTTTGTATGTTCGGAGTTGGAGTCAAACACGATGTCCTAACATCATCAGGCGCTATACATTTAAATACTATGACGTTCATCATTTTCAGGAGGACGTGATCTTCCGGGCAATGTGATGGATAGGCGGCAGGAACCATTGAAGGCTATGTCTGAAAAGTGTTCCTTGTTGCAGTTTCCTCATATTCCAAGTCCGGCTTGTTGCAGGAGCTACTGAGTTAAGTGATCTATGCACACCGTGAGCTGTGTGTTTCATCCGTTTTGATCATGCTCCAATATTCCAATTGCTTACGATGAATGCTGATATTGTATGACAGGAACAGTTGGCCGTGTTCACTCTCTGTGCGGTTTCGCCTTATGTCTTTTGGCGTGTGCTGAGACTGCTATGGTGGGGACTACAGCTACCTTTCTTTGCTTGGGAGATGTGTTAGTAATTCGGATGATTCCACTGGCACGGGCAGTTGAGCAATTATGGATTTTAATTCGTTTGCAGTGATACCGAGGCCTACCATAACCAAATGCTGCTATGGGACAAATACAGGTTCTCAGAAATATAAGCTTGCTTATCAATATTAATATAATGAAATTCTTATTAAATGTTTTTTTTGTTATTAACTAATTATGTTGTGTTCTGAATTGTGTATGTATGTTTGTATCATGTATACACACACAAACATACAAAATACAGAACCCTATATTATTATTTTTATTGCTATCATTTATAGAAGTTCTGCTCTGTTTAAGGAATCAGTTTCACTGCAGTTGGGAACTCCCCATATCCGCTCCACTAATGTCACAGTATCCTGCCAAGATATAGAAGTGGACCATATAAACATAATTTAGTACATAAAATCTCAAGACCAGACATACCAGTCGGATAGTAACACCTGTTGTTGTATACCAGTCTGCCATAATATCCATTTTCATTTCTAAATTTTCCGAGGTCAATAAAAATTTCTGGTGCCACCTCTCCTCTTTGAGCAAAGTAGTCGTAGAACGTCTGCAGGTATTGCTTGCCATTCTCAGGTGGAATCCAGTTGTTTTTCTCCTTAGAGGACACAGCTGAGGGAGACAAATATTTAAATTCATTAATAAAAACAAAGAATATGTGAAGTTATGATCATTTTCAATCGGGCATCTTTCAAGTCTTTGCTAACAGTTCTTACAATCAGATACCATCTAATGTCACTTGGAACTATTTCTTTCCCCAGATAATTTATTGTTATTAGAGATGTTAGGGAGCTCCTAAAAAACAGAAAGGAACAATCAACATTTGGACAATTTTGCCTGGACAGAGGTAATTTATTTGCATACTCTTTTCAATTTCCAAAAGTTTCATTAACATGAGCAAGAGCACACGGGGCCTTCTGTTTTTTGTAATTATCCAAGAGTGCTGGACATCAGATCTCACTACTCTGGGAGGGTAATGCCACAAGGAAACCAGATATGAAAAGAAAAATTCATCCTGTCTGTGGTGGGATTTGATCTCACAACCTTCCTGTCCAGAGGCATCCACCCATTGTCTTTTTAAGCCAAAAATGGCACAAAGGGTAGAGATTCTGGACTCTCTGTGTCTGACAATATTTGTTACCAAGCATCACAGCTCATACAGGACCTGCATTATATCTCGCCACATGACTCTGTTGGGAGACGGGATAGCTCAGTGGTTAGTGAACTGGACTACAAAGGACGAGTTCGAGCCAACCGACGGCTTCCGGTTCACCCAGCCTTTAATGAGTACTGGATTTTTTTCAGGGAAAGTGAAGCGGCACGGGTGTAACACCGACCACATTACCCCAAAAATCATGTGCCGAAAGTCTGTAAAATTTATGGTCACTAACACCATATTCCCTATATGCCACTTGGCGTGATGGGGATACTTTACTTTACAAATTTGTTTTTTTATACATGACTCTGTTCTGTGTGAGCTGTTCAATAATTAACCTAACCCTCCTTAAATAAATTATTTAACAATAGAAGAGAAGTATTAACAATGCCTATATCATGTAAAAACTGGCATTCAACTCTGACTTACTGTTCTCTTTACTGACGTATGACTGAGACTCATCTGACACAGGAGATGGTAGCAGAACTGAAATATATATATATATAAATATATTGTATAGAGATTAAGTCTGATATGCATGTGGGTTGTTTATAATTTTGGATGTGCATTTTTTTTGCTTTGCAACATAAAAGCTCAAAACCATCCAAGCTCATGGCAAAGAATAAAAGCATGACATCAATATAAATATAACCTTTTTCTCTGCTAGATTGTTTGCTTGAGTTAAAGGGATGAATAGGGGAAAGAACCCTAAGTTGAATTCTATCTATCTATTGTCCTTTCGAGCCGAAGACGGCACATAGGGCAGAGCCACAATCTCAAAAACAGAAGCCTTGCATGCCAAAATGGCACATATTGCAGAGATTGCTGCTTTTGTTTCCATAACAATACTTTTTTACAATGACAGCTTGTCAAGCCATCGATCAACCTCCTTAGTCGCCTCTTACGACATGCCTGGAAGGTCACAGTGTCACTATTCTTTACTTCCCTCATAATGAGGCCCCGGTAACACACGGGATTTGAATTACAATTGTTAAATAAATAAATTTAGGGCATTAACTAATTTTCTTGGGGGTCAATTGAAATGTTTGCCATAGATACAGTTGATTATCTGATCTCCAGCAAAAGTAACAGTTTAAAAGTGCTTAAAGTAGAGTATCTGTGTGGTATTAAATGCTGAATAAAGAAGGTCTCTGTGTGGTATTAAATGCTGAATAAAGAAGGGTCTCTGTGTGGTATTAAATGCTGAATAAAGAAGGTCTCTGTGTGGTATTAAATGCTGAATAAAGAAGGTCTCTGTGTGGTATTAAATGCTGAATAAAGAAGGGTCTCTGTGTGGCATTAAATGCTGAATAAAGAAGGGTCTCTGTGTGGTATTAAATGATGAATAAAGAAGGGTCTCTGTGTGGTATTAAATGATGAATAAAGAAGGGTCTCTGTGTGGCATTAAATGATGAATAAAGAAGGGTCTGTGTGTGGTATTAAATGCTGAATAAAGAAGGGTCTCTGTGTGGTATTAAATGCTGAATAAAGAAGGGTCTCTGTGTGGTATTAAATGATGAATAAAGAAGGGTCTCTGTGTGGCATTAAATGCTATGTGGTGAGCTATACACCTCATTCTTCAATACTGTGTTTGCAAATATTTTTTTGGCATTCGCAAATTTTTACTTCTGACAAAGTCCCTAGAGACTAGGAACTGAATTTTTTGTGTTAATCCGTTTTTCCCTGGCAGCAGTGTGCACAGGGGTCACTTGCCGCACAGGCAGATAACTCCGTCTTCGGAGGTACTCATATTTTTTTCCATTCATGAGTAATTGATGTTTCAAGTCGAGCCTCGCTGCTAAGACCAAGGGTGTTTGCAGCAGAGAAAAATCATAAAGTGAACCCACAACCTCTCTGTCTCGAGGCCGGTGTCTTGCCTTGAGACCAACCTGTCTCCCTGAGATAGTGGTTGATTAATGGCTCTAAGAAAGAAGGAGTCACATCTGATTGGGTACTTTTCAGTTAATTGGGCTGCAGAAATTGTACCTTTCATATTTTTTACTTCTGCCATGACTCTAACCATTACATGCTTACATCCACCTTTTTTATCATACTCATCGAATCACTCAGTATGCAGCGTGGGTGTAGTCTTATGACATTAACCAGATGAATGCCCTGGTCACTGCCATCACCTCCATCATCATGCTACTCGTGGTCATAATGTATGCACCACTGTCTTCCTTGAATATTCTGCCTGCAGAGCGTGTTGTAAATATCAGCAAAATGTTCTGCAACATGGATAATTGTTAACTGTCGCTTATATTCTTCATGGTGTCATGGAAGATACCCTCATTCTTCTGCAGACACCAAACATTGCCATTTTTTGTTGTTTCAGAGCTTCCTAGATGATGTCACTTCATCTTACACCATGGCTAATCCAGGTTCTTTCCTCTCCTATTCTTACAGACAGACAGATGGGTATGAATGCATTCATACACCTCTTATAGTAAAGATCACAAACCATTCTCTCCAGGGGATAAACCATTGTATTTGTTGTCTTCCTGAAGTTTTATTGGTTTTATGCTGAGTTTGCTTCTTATAATTTTAGTGCTGATTTTTTTTTGTCCTGGTCATTCATCCCAAACATATCATATCACTGTGATTCATTCATTCATTGAGTGCCGTCTCTGCATCGAAGGTTGGCTACCTTGGAGCGCCATTTCACTCTTTTGCTTTGATGGTGCAGATTGTCATAAGCTGATTTTGTCCATTTTTTGATGTTACTCGTCCATGTCAGTCTAAGTCTGCATCTGCCTCTTTTACCTTGTATTTTCCATTCCAATATCTTTTTAGTAGGCTGTTGTGTCTTTTAACATGCCCCAAAAATGTCATGTCTTGTTCTAATTGTGTTTAGTAGTTCTCTTTTAATGTTTAGTTCTTTTAAAACTTCATCATTTGTTTTCTTTTCTTTCCATCCAATTCTACCTATTCCTCTATAAATCCACATTTCAAAGGCTTCAATTTTCTGTTCTGTTTTCTTGTCTAATGTCCATGTTTCTGCACCATACAGGCATATTGAGAAGATATAACATTTTGATATTCTTCACTGTGATTAAATTCAGTTAATATGTTAAATATTAAATATGTACATAAAATGTATTAATTCAAATATTTAAAAAAATCAAGGAAAATAAGGAGTGAATTATTAATAGCAAATCACCAGCTCACTTATACGCATCTCTTACTGACACTCAAATGTAGCAAAATAAAAACATTAATAATAGTTATGATGCAAACAAACTAATCCAGAAAATAATGCTTCATATACCTCGCCTTTCTGGAGTAAATGAGCCACCATGTTGGTCATGCTTTTTTTGAAATCTTGGTGGTAGCTCCTTCTTAAAAGGATATTTGTTTTCATTCACCTGAGGACATATTAAAACTTCATGCACTGGCAACATAAACAAAAAAAAATCTGACTGAGAGATCAGATACAACAAGGCAAACTACATAATTGAATGCAATTCAATATAAATTCAATTTAATTCAATAAATATGTGATGATGATGATATTGGGGAGAGGGGGGGGGGGATAAAAACATGAAAAATATAGAGTCCTTAGGTGACATTTAGGATCAATCTATGAACTCCAGAACACAACCCTCTAACTAGTGAAAACAAAATTCTGATCCCAAGAATTTGTAGACATACTATGCTGCACTTATGATGACCCTCTGCAAATGAAATCATCAATCTGTAAAATGTTCTTAGTATCATCATCATCATCATCATCATCATCAAGTACTGGGCCTACTGGCACAGGTGATCATGTCTCTCCACAACTTTTGATCTCTCGGCAGCTATTTATCATTTCTGTTGTTGACCTTCTGCCAAGCCCTTCTCTTAAGCTGTCTGTTATTTTCTCTCTTTGCTTCCCTCTATTTCTTCGTCCCTCAATTTTTCCAGTTGTTACAATATATTCCAGTTGTTCTCTTCTCATTACATGGCCAAAAAATGATGATTGTTTCTTCCTAATATTGGAAATTAGCCCTCTTTTTGCTTTGACCTCTCTCAGAACATCTTTATTACTCTTCTTAGCTGTCCACGGTACTCTCAACATTCTTCTGTAAAAATACATTTCTACAGACTCCAGTGATTTTCTTGTCTGTTGTCCTATTGTCCATGATTCGCATCCATATGTTAAGACTGACTCTACATAACATTTAAGAACTCTTTTTCTTGTTTCTATTGTCAAAAATGGATTGCATAGTATCTTCCTCATTTTTTGGAAAGCTGCTTTTGCCTGAGCCATTCTGCATCTCACCTCTTTTGTACATCTTCCGTCTGAGGTTAACAAAGTTCCCAAATATTTAAATTCATTTACCTGTTTTAATATTGTTTCACTTGTCTTTATTTTGCACTGAGGTGATGTCTTTTTCTTAGTATAGGAAATTGAAAACAGCAGATAAAGAAAATGCAACATGAGTTACTATGTTTGAAGCAAACTGCAGAGTCTTCAAAGCATTTTTTTTCTTAACACTATAAAGTGGAAATGAGAACAGAGCAGAACAAAAGCATGACTACTTAATTATGACAAATAAGAAATGTGAATGGTGTTCAGTAACATATAATGTTGTAAGTTGTGTCTGGCTGCATAGCTGCTATATTGTGCATCACATATACAAAATAATGTATCTAATTTCAAATGACTAAATTTCTTTGTTTTGACCGATGTTTGATTTGAATTTGAAATATTTTTGCTCAAGGCACCAAAAGTTGCTCAATGAGGTTGGCAAAATTAGAAAAAGTGAGTATTAGATTTAATCAAAAAAAGGTCAAAACATTTTGGTGATAGTAGCTTATGTGCTCTCCTTCATTGATAACTTTTTAATCTTTTAATAGCTAGTTACCCATTCCATTGATAACTTTTAAATCTTTCAATAGCTAGTTACCCATTCCACTGATAACTTTTTAATCTTTTAATAGCTAGTTACCCATTCCATTGATAACTTTTAAATCTTTCAATAGCTAGTTACCCATTCCATTGATAACTTTTAAATCTTTCAATAGCTAGTTACCCATTCCATTGATAAGCTGGGTTGGCTGGAGAGTCTGCAACCATGAACAGACTGCATGAATATCATGCCAAGGTGAGAGATGCTTGATGAGAGGACTATGCAGGAAGTCAAAGACTTGTCAGCCAACACAACACTGGTATCATTAGTCACTGCATGTTGAAGGATATACTTCAGAGACCTGAGCACTTATGTCTGACGTGAAGTGAAGATGATCTGGCGACTAAACTAAACTAAACTAAACCAAGTTGACCAGAGAAGCAGGACTGGACTGAATCTAGATTAAACTTATCACAAAGCCAAGGTACTAACCACTAATATTCTTTGCAGCTCTACACACAGACCTGCATTATATGTTTTATTTGTGCTTATCTCCACTAACCACTACACTGCTTTTGCTTGAATCTAACGAATAAGTAGCTGTTAAATAATTGACAATATAATCATCCATCCAACAGAAGATAGAAGAATTATTCTAGTGAAGACTACAACACATTTCGCTGACTAGAACAAACTTATCCTCCGGCTTAGAACAGGTCATAACAAATTTAATATACATAAGTTGCGACTCTCACATATGGATTAAATAAGCAAATTATCATTGTAGAAAAATTACAACAGGATTGTCTTAAATTTAGTCAACTAAGAAGGACACACTTGTCCAATGACCCAACCCTACAATTAAAGTTATAATAAGCTAAAGAGGGGTTTCAGACAACAGTCAAATTTACCAAAAGGTATTTGTCTGATGGTGTAAACATCAAAATGTGGACAAATGAAGAAGAAACAGCCATCCACAAAAACATGTTCTTTCTCTCCACACACACAAAAAAAAAAAAAAAAAAAAAAAAAAAAAAAAACAACTAAATTCATCACAAATATTCAAACGGCTGAATTTAAAGAAAATGAACACAGTACTTTAAAAAATCATAAGGGAAATAAATAATTTGAACTACAAAAGACATATAAAAAGAGTTGTAACTTGTGCACAAATATTTCCATCTGTGTCCATGGAGTACAGATCTCCAACAAACATATTAAGTATTTTACTGTCTTAGTTTCTGTCACTTTCTTCTCCTCTCCACTTTTTGCTGAAGCTTTTTACAGGGGAGTGAAGGCAACTTTACATCCAACTCTTCTTTTTAGTGCCCACATGGATGCCGCTAGTTGATGGAATGCCTGATATCTGCAACTTCTGGCCCAAAACATCCATTTTTGGCATGCTAAACTTCTTAGTGCTCACATTTAAGTGAACATGGATGCCACTAGTTGATGGAATGCCTGATATCTGCACCTTCTAGCCCAAAACATCCATCTTTGGCATACTAAACTTCTTAGTTGACACTAAAGTTGATAGAATGGTGCTTTCTTTGTTACTTTAATTGGTCCCACTAGACCCATGGGAGACCACTCAACAAGATCTCATTAAATGGATTTAAAATCTCATCTCCTGCTGAAAAGCTCAGTATACACATTTCTGGTTTCACTCGTTTCTACACATAAAAGTCTACAAACATGTCCACATTATCATTTAACATGGGTACCATTTACTTTAAAATATTTTTATCATTTGTTCATAGTGTCTGCCAAATTCAAATTTAATAACTTCATATTTAATGGTATGTGATTAAGTCTGATGGAGAGCATGAAAAGTCTTGATCTGCTTAATCCAAAAATCTTATTAATGTTAATAAAATAATGTAAAGATTTCTAGAAAATCTATAAAATAAATAAATGAAAACAAAAATAGCTATGTCTCTAATGTTTAAGTGGTAAGAGATTAAAATATTAATACATCATGTAATAATGTGCAGCATAATCAGATACTTATTGACTTGTGGAACTGTTAAGTGAGCAGTGTCAGAAAGTGAAGTAATTGTGTATATATGAAGTATTGCTGGGGAGAAAATGTCATCAGAAACCAAAGTGAAAAGGAACAAATGAACAAAATAACTTAAATATACCATTCAGCATCCTAGCTAATAAATGGTCAGTTTTTAATTGCTGATAATATGTGTTTCTACAAAGAAGCCACCTATGCCAGCAGGCCCAGTACTTGATGATAATGACAAAGAAGAGGTATTGTATTTCAGCTTTATCTTAAATTGCATAGATTTTCAGAGAATTACAAATGCATGCCATTAAAATAAAAAAATTAAATCCTATATTAATGTCCCTTGACAACTTAAAAAATATAAAAATTAATAATCATGTTTAAACAAAATACAACTTTTAACTATCAAGTGCCCAAGTGAAGCCAAATGGAAAACTTTTCTGAAAAGAAAAAACAGCTTAAATGCAAAACAAAACGATGCATATTTACCTACAACAGAGAATCTCTCGTAAGGTAAAGGTAAAGTACAAGACTTGAATCGGTGTCTTAGCACGCAAGTTTTCATCCATATGTGCTCGGCTTACTATCCAGAAGTGTTCAAAAACATCTGGATAGTGTCGCTCCAAGCATCGAAACTCATGATGCGAGGCGGCATTCTTCACCTTCCCAGAATACTATATTATATTATACTATACCCTGGTACCCATTTTCTGCAGCGGCTGGGTCGACCGCAGGGGTATTTTTTATCCAACCACGAGTACTACTCACACTGCTTCCAGCGGGAATCGAACACGGGTTGTCCGAACGTCGGTATCCCAAAGAGGTGGTTTTCCCAACTAAGCTACTGAGGCCCCCAAATCACTGGTACCCATATTAACACATTCTGTACCATGAGCCGCAAATCGTAGCTCTAGTAACCGGCATGAGTAATCCAGGAGCCAGGTTTCAAAGTTTTTAATCCAAGGACATTTCCACAATTATTTTCGCTAAAACTTGTAATTTTCTCAACCTCGTTTCCAACTTCCTGGGCAAATTGTTTGAACAAATCACATATTTTAGATCAATTTTCATTTATTTTCTTGTTGTTATTTCACATTTTTTTTAAATTCAGAAAAATGGCATGATCACAGCATGTTAATCCTCTTGGTAGTGAATGTGTTAAAAGGCTGGGTGAACCCTGGAGTCATATTAGTTGCAAAATAAATTTGCCAAACTAAAGGCAGCAATGGGTATGAATGACCATGGCCCCAGTTTCTAAGTCGTTAAACGCTCTGTCTGACCTGTGGTCGGTGAACTGTACTTGACTACTGAGAATATGTAGTTGAGTTTGATCCTGATTTATGGCTTCTAAGTTCATCCAGTCTTAAATGGGTACTGGATTTTTCTTGAAAAGTCGGGTGCCCTGGCATGATGCCAAAACATAACTCATTAATTATTAAACATACCACTTGTGTTACTGAAAGTGGGAACTCTTTCCTTTTTATTACCTTTAGGTGCTTGGCCCACATTTCTACAGCCTCCAGGTTAAAGCTTCAATATTTGTTATAACCATATATAAACTCTGTATCAGTGAGTGACTGTAATGTGTCTCATTTGTTAACATTTCATGTTCCTACTATTCCCCACAATGCTATCCATCTGCTCTATCATTATCCTGAATTGCCATTTCCCAAGATGGTGGATCTAGGTCCAGTTCTCTCGATCGCTGCAGAAAGTGCATTCAGGTTCTGATTAATTTTGGTTCTCCATTGCACTTTTCTGTGTTAAAGTCAAAATGATGATCTACTTAATACATCTGCGCCGCTAAAGCGAAGTCGTACGTCGGCAACAGTCCATTTTTGACAAATCAGGTGTTGTGAATGCGACCTTCCACCGTCCAAACTTGATCTGCGCTTTACGCCACATTGGTGCTGTTCATGACCGCAGTTGGAATTGCTTGATGCAAGTTATTTACATGTTACTCATTAATGTAAACTGCTTCGTCAGCTGCAGTTTTATCTCTTTAGGAAATTTGCACCGTGTTTTGTTTGCCATAGGCTGCTTTCACTAGAGTAATCAGGAATCTAAAGGGAGCAAAATCTTTGTGTGTACGACATTGTTGTGTGCTACAGTGCTACGTCATCGTATATCCCTAGACCGGCCGTAGGTGATAATCTGATGACTAACTGTGCGTTTATATGTTCGGAATTGGGGTCAACAATGATGGCCTAACATCATCAAGCGTTATAAATTTTTAAAAAAAATATGACGATCATCATTTTCAAGAGGACGTGAACTTCTGGCATATGGTGGATAGGCGGCGGGAACAATTGAAGGCTATGCATGAAAAGTGTTCCTTGTTGCAGTTTCCTCATATTCCAAGTCCGGCTTGTTGCAGGAGCTACTGAGTTAAGTGCTCTGTGCACATCATGAGCTGTGTGTCTCATCCGTTTTGATCATGTTTCGATGTTCCAATTGTTTACGATGAATGATGATATCGTATGACAGGGAACAGTTGGCTGTGTTCACTTTCTGCACGGTTTAGCCTTATGTCTTTTGGCGTGTGCTGAGACTGCTACAATAGAGACTACAGTTACCTTTCTTTGTTTGGGAGATGAGATATTAATTCAGATGATTACGCTGGCACGGGAGGTTAAGCAATTATGGATTTTAATTCGTTTTCAGTGATACCGGGGCCTTCCATAACCAAATAAACAAATATCCTGAATTTTTGCACATATTGGCCATTGGTTCATAAAGATTTGAGACCCTTCTAAATACTCTATTTATTAGTCAGCAGTAGAAAATGACAACCAAAATATATTAAAAACCACTATTTATAAAACCAACAACCAACATCAAAATAAAACTGATTATTTAGAAAAAAGACTGCAAGGAATCCGGCAAAACAAATTAATCCACCTAGTATACAACATTTGACTATTGCTCACAAAGGTAATATCAATATTCTTGTATGCCTGAGAAACATGGAAATAAATGCAGAATCAGAAAGGAAAATACAAGCTATTGAAATGAGGTGCTACTGTTAAGATCTAAGACATCTCAGAAGAAAAAAAATCCACATCACAAACAAAAGTATTCATAAAGAACATGACCAATAACATAGGCCCACACAAAATTAGCTTATTTTTTTACACCACTGAAAAAAAAAAATAGAAGAAAATTATGTTGGTATGTGCACATCACAAGATCAAACAGTCAAAGCCACATTATAGGGAACAATGAAAGGTGAAAGGTCCAGAAGTAGACAAAGGGGTAAATGATTAAACGTCATAAAAAAGGAGGAATGGATAAAGAATGCAAACAATTCTTCATGTTGGCATTTCAAAAGGGATCATGCCATTTAATAGCAAAGATCATCAGTCATGTAGAGTCTAGAATTCCTGCGCTGTTTTCATCTTAAAAGGACAAGAAATCAGTAGGTAGATGTATAGATAAGACCAAGCAGGCAGGCATTTTGAAAATGACTTTACCTTACGGAGACTAAAAAAAGAGACGGATAACTAAATCTACAAAACAGAAATGTCTGTCAGGATGCAAAATAAAATCAAACATAAAATCTGGAATATCTTTACCACACTTGTTCAATAAAAAATATGAAGAATTTCATTTACTGAAGATATTTTGATAACAGAGAGTTGCAGAATTAATGGAACACTTAAAAATAATCATAATGACACTATACAATATAGTTTATCATGATGTTAAGTGTGTTTCTAAGCCTAGAATTTAACTGTGGGATGAAATCTTAGAGTCATACCCTGGCAGGTATGTCCCCTTAATGGGTCAAGAAGATAATTAGCCAAAGGGTTTGCCTGACATACTCTCTTGTAGGCTGTCCCTTGTTACAAAGCTCTAGAGTCTCCGATCAGATATACACTAAGAATGTCATATAAATTATGCCCTCAATAGATATATACTAATTTTAAACTCAAATGAGAAATAAGATAACAGAAAAGCATTGCTGTGCTGGTACACTGTCACTACTGCTAGAGTTTCTAAATAACTAGTTTATACAAAACAAAAACAAATGATAAATAGTATATTACTGCCAACACTCTGTTATCAACACCAAACAAGGTCCTTACAACAGCCACAAAAAAGAAACATTACAACATAGGATATGAGACACTTAAGAAAGAACCCTGGTTCAAAACCCACCACAAGTGGTGGTGTTTTTTTTAAATAAAAAAAATTAATCCGTGGTTACTTATTGGCATTGACCTTAACTGATCTCTGCATAGTGAGATCTGATATCCAGCCCTCTTGGATAACAAACAGCAATTTATTTGTGTACACGAGAACATTAAAGAACCCTTAAAACAAAAAGGGTAGGCCCTAAATGTGGCCATTGCCAAAACTTCTTCTTCTGCTACCTTTCAGCTCCCTGTGAAGCATAGCTCTGCAACAAACACTTTCCAGGTCGTTCTGTTTCTTACCATTCTTTTAAGATCATTCCATGTCTCCACATAATCTTCATCTCTGCTTCTATCTGTCTTCTTCAAGAATTCCTTGGCCTTCCTCTTTGTCTCTTCCCCTGGGGATTCCAAAAAAGGGCCTGTTGTGTAATACTCTTAGTTTGCTTCCGCAGTGTGTGTCCTATCTAGCGTCATTGTCTTTGCTGTATCTCTTTACCCACTGGTATTTGACTGGTACATTTCCATAATTCTATGTTAGTGAATTTGTCCTGACAAAAAATTACTGACATAAAATTGTCACTGAAAACCTACCCACACTGTGGATTCCAAACTGCACTAGAGTGTTCGTGCACATGGGTCGGTTTTCTCCTCTGATATTTTCAAGACTCTCGAGTGGGTTATCAGAGCACCTATAGATTTGTCCACTGTGTGTGCATTGATGGTGGTCCTAACACAAACAAACACTTGAGGAAATCCATTAGAAAAGACCAAATGAGAAATCACATTAAAAACTGGTCAAAACACTGCAATTAAAACACTGCAATTAACCCATAGAAATACAGAAAAAGTAGATTGGTGATTTAGGTAAAGGTAAAGTTCGAGACTTGAACCGGCGCCTTAGCATGCAAGTTTCCACCCATTTGTGCTCGGCCGTCTATCCAGAAATGTTCTGAGATTCCTGGATAGTATCACTTCAAGTATTGAAACTCACAATACGAGGCAAAATTCCTCACCTTCCCAGGGTAATACCCTGGTACCCATTTCTACCAACGGCTGGGTCGACCTTGGGGGTATTTTTTTTTCCAGCCACGAGTACAATTCACACTGCTCCCAGCGGGATTCGAACACGGGTTGTCCGAACATTGGCAGTCCAGTCAGGTGGTTTTCCCAACTAGGCTACCGAGGCCCCCATTGGTGACTTAATGAGAATGGAGCCTAACCAGATACCAATATGAACATACAAGGAACCAACTATAATGATCAATGACTTGAGAAAAGCTGACGGATGGATCACATAAATCCTGCAGCAGCATCAGCCACTGCATGTGATATATACAAACAGTGACAAGATTATTATTCATAATAAAGTTACCTCATAATTTTCAATTTTAAAAAATAAGTGTGACAGATATCATAAACTAATCCAGATTAAATATTCAATTTCATCTTGATATTCACAACCAAAATTGTGCATGCAAAAATGAGGTAAAAATGTGTACTCAAAAAAGAAAAAAAAAAGGAAAGCTGAAAAACAAAAGATAAAAGTGGTAAAATGGCAGATTAATCTAAGACATAGATTTATAGAATGACAAAGTCATAGTGTCCTTTCTTTTGGGGGATCAGAGGTTAAAAAAAAAATAAATACATAAATAAACTGATAATATGTATAAGATTATAATGTAGGTATTAAATGAAGGTCAGGCAATAAATAATTAAAAATTAAATTATTAAAAAGACTTTAAAATACCTTTCTCTTTCATCTCAACACCTTGATAATTTAGCAAATAATAGTATCTTATTGTTTAATGTTATCTTATTATTTTAGCTTATATACTATATCTGTAAAGGTTATAAATGCAATGTTACCTCTGTATTTTTATTCAAATAAGGCCCAACAGAATAAATGGAAGTAGTAAACATAACCTTTGTCATTTTATAATACTAGTCTTCGCACATATTATGTGTGATTTCTTTGTTAATTTAGCAGGATACCTTTAGTGATCTCTCATTGTATTGAACAATACTGCTGACAATATTTCGTAAATGTACACTATCCTGAAAGAAAGCATGTGAGTAAATGAGATCTGAACTACTGTCAAAACAGGTCTGTCTAAACTAGTTATCTAGAGAAAGTCTCAACAACCACATCACCAAGAGAGCAGTAACACAGAGGCAGCCATTTAGTCAAACAAAACTGATAAATCATCATCATCAAGTACAGGGCCTGCTGGCGTAGGTGATCATGTCTCTCCACAACTTTCGATCAGTTATTTATCACTTCTGTTGTTGACCCCCTGCCAAGCCATTCTCTTAAGCTGTCTGGTATTTTTTCTCTTTGCTTCCCTCTATCTCTTGGTCAAGCAGTACTTGTTTAATTCTCACAGACTGTTGATTAAAGTGATTTTGTGCTTGTGACTTGCACAAGATGTTTATGTTCTTTTTTTTTATAGTGGATGACGAAAGGGTGCAGTTGTTGAGTGGAAGTAAGTTCAGAATAAGATTAGCTTAACAACCAACCTTACAGCACTCAGGGCAAATGAGAGACAAGTAGTTCTATATATATTTATATATGCATATTCAACTTTATACCATAATCCTAGAAAGTTCTAAACCAAGTGAAAATAAAAAAGAAGTACTTAAAACAATTAAAAAAAGACAACTGAAATTTTTGGGGCATGTGAAGAGACACAATACCCGACTAAAGTCATCTTGGAAGGGAAGGTACAAGGTAGACAAGGCAGAGGCAGACCAAGAATAAAGTGGACTGATAACATCAACCAATGAACAGGTGAACCTATCACAACATGCATCATCAAGATAAGAGATAGAGTAAAATGGTGCTCCGTGGTAGCCAACCTTCGATGCAGAGACAGCACTCAATGATAAACATAATCCTATAGTTTTTTGAGACAGAACTGACAGATCATATTATCAAATTGATGCTACTCAAACATTGTATCTTTTTACCTGTATGTTATGGATGTGAAACCTGGACTTCAGCTCAGGTAGACATAAAAAAATTCATAATTTGAGATGAAATGCTATGTAATCTTGTGAGAGTTAAATGTAAATTTAAACTGGCTAGTGGAAATCGCAGAAACATGGACATTAGACAAGAAAACAGAACAGAAAATTGAAGCCTTTGAAATGTGGATTTATAGAAGAATAGGTAGAATTGCATGGAAAGAAAAGGAAACAAACAATGAAGTTTTAAAACAACTAAAAATAAAAAGAGAACTACTAAACACAATTAGAACAAGACAAATGAGATTTTTGGGGAACGTTAAAAGGCACAACAGCCTACTAAAAGTAATATTAGAAGGGAAAATACAAGGTAAAAGAGGCAGAGGCAGACCAAGACTAACATGGACAAGTAACATCAAAAGATGGACAAGTCAATCTATGACAACTTGCACCATCAAAGCAAGAAACAGAGCGGAATGGCGATCCATGGAAGCCAACCTTTGTTGCGGAGACGGCACTCGATGATGATGATGAGTGAAATCGATATAACAAAGAAAACTAACATGCCAATTGGGTCACCCTCTCTTATGGCAATTTTGATATTAAGGAAGAGTTCATCTGCGTTTTGCACAAAATTATATGTTATCATATGTTAACACCTACATTGGTGAAACAGGTATGCACTTCAGCGATTGTTTTCATTAGCATCTTCATAACATCTCATTTAATTCTGATACTCCTATAACAATCCATTTCAATTTACTAGACAATTCTGGCTCTCGTAACATCCATGTTTAAGTATGAACTCATGTTCCTCAGATGAATGGAGTAACTTTTCTTTGGAGAACCAACTCATAGCTCACTTTAGCTCTTTAAATCCAAGTGGTGTTAATGTCTTATACTCTTTTATTTAATTATACTTTATGTTCCTTTCTTTATATTTTATGTGTATGTTTCTAGCAACTTTTCTACTCACAGTTTTAGACCCGCTCTTCTTTCATCTTCTCTTGCTAAATTACATGTCATTTTGTGTGCATTTATAAGAAGACACTAAACACTCAGGCCACGTTAAGGATTTGTATTTTTTTTTTTTTTTTTGTCTTCATCCCAGGTGAAGACCTTTCTGTCAAAATATTGGTTCTGAGGTTTTATCTTGTTCACAAAGCTGAAACATCCTAGCTGTTGTCTTTCATTATATTTTGGTTACATAAAATGTCATAATAGTCTTGAAAGAACAATGATTTTGAGTAAAGTCCCTGAAAGACAACGAAGATACCAAGCTAGAAGATGAAGGGTCATGATTTGATGGTTGCTTATCAGAGTAACTTTACGAAACAAACATTGTATCATCAATAATACAACATTCCTCTTTATATATATATATATAAAACCAACAAACAAATATTAAACAGAAAAATGCTAGAAAAATAAATGTAATGTGAGAGATGACTTGGGCGCACAACAGAAAGCATTTACAGATGATGGGAGCCAGAGAGGGCTCATTGCAAAAAAAGAAATAATGGTAGTATACTTTGTAGTGTTCCTTTTTTGTAAAGCTGTCAACATACCTAGTAGGAGCGTACGTTACACCCTTCACTGGCTCATCGCTACCAGCTTTACCGCAGCACTACAATTATTTGCCTGTTCCCTATTTACAAATGATATTTTTTCATATCATAAAAGCATAATTTGACCGTTGAATCACATTTTCTTTCAAACTTTGTGTCCATTCTCTGGAATGTTGAAGTTAGTGTTGTTCATATTACTAGGCTCCACTGCATGAGATGTAATTAAATTTATACTGATAAAACTATAAATTGCAATAATTAAACTCATTTTATTGTAGGCTCAACCATTACAAGTAACAGTGCTAATTTTGTTCTCAGAGAGACAGGGCAATATGAACTGACAGACAGGACTTCAAACAACGTATTTTCAATTTTTTTTTTTAAAGAGCTGAGGTAATATAAAAAGATAGATATGTCTTTAACACAGCTCATTTGGTTCACTGAGCAATAAATCAGTAAATGATAAATGCAATTTTAAACAGTATTGGTTCAGTTTTATTAGAGAGTTAATATATAGATACAAGAGCATTTTTAATGGTATTAGTCCTTGTAGGAAGCATAAGACAACCTTCAGTTACAGAAGGAACTTTTTAAAGATAATTAGTTGTAACAGAAATTATAAATATGTTCCAAGACACAAATTTATGAAGAAATACACGGGGGAGTTATAAGCATATTCAAAAGAGATAGACAAGGCAGAATTGTAAAGGTAAGAATTATTACAGAATAAATGGAATAGTCTTGTTGGGCAACTGAAGTGTAAAAATATTGTGGTGATGATGGGCAACAAAGTACTCACCACTCTTTTATTTCTCCTATTGCTCCCAAAGTTGATTTCTTTTTCTCCTACAGCTCCATCATCCTCATCATGGATCTCTGCAGCTGCAGCAACATTCTGGGCACGTCTTTTGTTAATGACCTCACGTAAATCAAATGGTGCACTAGAAGTAGAACCTTCATCAGAACTAAAATCACCAGAATCACAGATTTTCCCATATTTTGGGGTCCCAAGTCCTGAAATAAATCGCTTGCCAGAATGACTGATTCCTATTTTCAAATTGTACATAGTGGATGAGATATGTTTCAGTTCATCAGTATCTGTGTCAGACAATTCAGTTTGTTCAGCAGCACCAACGCCTCGTCCAACTATGGCTCTTGATGTTTTGAAGGATCTTCTACCTTCGTCTTTAAATGAGTCACTAAAATCACCCCCTTTTACAAGATGATCGCTTAAGTCACTGCTGAATGAGTCATTTCTATCATCACCTGAACCATAAGTTGTCCGTGAACTAGATGAAAAAGATCTTATTGGTTGGCCTCGATTTGAATTTAGAAGAAATCTTGGCTTGCCTCTTCCACCCTATAAAAAAAAGGATATGTTACTACAACTCAAGTAACCAAATGTTCATAACAATAATATGTACATTATGTGGTGTGTACGTGTCTTGGAGCAAAATTGTGGTTAGTGTGCTGGTTTCATGAATCAATTCTTCTTGCCTTGTTTTGAGTCCAATAAACTAGAGAGCACTGTCCTACTTATTTCAAAAGTTGCAGTTTAGCACCACTAAATTGTGTAACATAGGACAACTATGTGCCATAATCAATATGTACTTTTGTAGCATTAATTTTGCACAGCCTACTTTCTAATAACTTAATGTGATGTGGTACAAATTATTAGTAGACATGAGTTCCGGTAGAATCTAATGGGCTTTACAGATTCACTCAGGATGCGCTAATAACTCAATCAATGATCATGAACCCACAAACATGTTCATACTGCTGAAAATCAGATCAAAACTGAAGATGCTAGAAAGGAGCACTATGAGGTGACCTCGATAGCCTAGTTGGGAATACCGCCCGACTGGATTACCGATGTTTGGACAACCCGTGTTCGATTTCCGCTGGGAGCAGTGCGAGTTGTGCTCGTCGAAAAAAAAAATACCCCCATGGTCGACCCAGCCGTTGGCTGAAATGGGTACCAGGGTATTACCCTGGGAAGGTGAGGAATGTCGCCTCATATCATGAGTTTTGATGCTTGAAGCGACATTATCCAGAAGTCTCCGAAAACTTCTGGGTAGGTGGCCAAGCACATATGGGTGGAAACCCGCGTGCTAAGACGCCAGTTCAAGTCTCGCACTTTACCTTTACTATGAGGGGAGGAGACAAGAATAATAAATCAACACAGGACTGGAGTTGTCAGTTTCCACACACTGAGGGGCATGCTGGTGGAAGAGATCTGAGCACTTATTGACATATCCGATGTGAAATGAGAATGATCCATCGACCAAACTAAACTAAACTGATTCGCTCAATGCTACAGTGGTAACTATGCTTGCCTACTGACCAGGTGAGTCTAGCTTCAATTCCAATTGTGGTGAAGTTTTTTTTTTCAAACAGAACAATGAATGAGGGTCTACTCAGTCTCAGCCTTTAAAAATAAGTTTCAAAAGTTGTCTCTGAGAAGAATAGCCTGACAAGACTGGTAAAACTTTGACCACATCACACATAAATGTATTTATGGTCAAGGAGAAAAAAAAGGACACTCACACCATATTCCTCATAGATCCACAACATGATAAATACTTTTTAATTTTTGAGTGATCCACTACAAAGGTTTGGGTATATTTTGCTATAATGACAACCTCCTTATTTGCTTTGTAAAACCATTTACAAATAATGAATTCTTTGATTCACCAATTAAAAAGAAAAATTGACTCATTTTCATAATTGTCATGAAATATTTGTATTCTGATTTTTCTTTAGAGCTATACCAAAAGTTAGAAGTGATTCCATAGAAATTTGTGTTGGGTATTGAAGGTAATCTATTGGGTAATCTATTGGGTAATCTATCTACTGACCTTTCGAGCCATAGCCAGCCCATAGGGCATAGACCAAGATACTTCTCTTATCTAAATTTTTATCCTAGCAGTTTTCAATTCTTTTAAAGATATTTTATCAAAGTTGGGTAATATGTAAACAATATTTGTATTCTCATTTTTCTTTAGAGCTATACCAAAGTTAGAAGTGATCCCATAGAAATTTGTGTTGGGTAACTCAATGATAGTTTTATTGCAATAATCCTCATTGACTTTCCTTCCCAGAGTTTATCTCTGGAACTCATTTAAAGTGACTGGGTTGATTCTGAGTGCCTGAAAAGTAAGTCTGAAAAAAATTTGTTGATTCAACTGGCATTTAAACCTCACACCATCAGATTGAGAGTACAAACAAGATTATCCAACTTAAAATGTGATTAGCTCTTTTCTCTTCTTCACGAGGGCTTTATTCCCCCTAGTTTAATTCAGTTTGCAACTGAGCTGAGATATCTCGTCATTGACCTGATGCATCAACCAAACTGTGATATCTTTCCCATTTCAGTCTAATACATTCGACTTTATTATAACTAATTTTTCAGATCAGGAATGCCTTATATCTTTGACCTCTACTATTTTTAAACATGTTTAGTACACTGTTTCTATGACCAAAATGGTGAAATAATAACTGGTTGGCTTTACTCATGCTCAAAGAAAATTCAAAATTATGAAAGCTGGTGCACACAAATTTGGAATATTCTCCTACATAAAATATCTTCAAATTTATTTTTAAATTCCAAAATGCAGTAAAATATATAAAAAGAGAGCTGGTTAAATGTTAAGTGAAGTAGACAAGACAAAAACAACTAACCAAAACCATACAGCTACTAGCAAACGCTAAAAAAATAACAGACCAAATGTACATCTTCATTTTTAAAAAAGAACAGAAAAACTACTTAAAAACATGACAATGGAAGGGATCAAAACCAAAAACAACCACAAACTATCTGCTCCCTCAATGAGAGTGGCCAAAAGAGAAAGAAGAATTAAGAAATTAAATATAACATTGGAAGAATTCTTTCATAATATATTCACCAGTGTGATCCAGATTCAAAACTCAATTTTGCTTGACATCTCTGTATTTGTTATAAAACAATGATCATGATTATCATACCCTTAAATGTCTAGGACACACTATCATTTTTCTTTAATTCAGGATTTACCAAAACTAATTGAATAACTACACACACACTTTGACATTTAGATATACCACTGTGCACATGTGGGCTAAAAGCTTAAACAAATACTACAGGATAGCCCAAATTTGAGAAGGTATCAAGATTCAACAGTACAACTAGAGATCTATGGAGCTAAAGAGGTGATTTAGTTAACAGATAAGTTTCATTGCAGGCACTGTATGATGGTGGGGAAAAAAATATGGCTACAAAAATGATGGAGAAACAAAAAAATATGGCCACAAAAACGATGGTGAAGCAAAAAAATATGGCCACAAAAATGATGGTGAAACAAAAAAAATATGGCCACAAAAATGATGATGAAACAAAAAAATATGGCCACAAAAACGATGGAGAAACAAACAAATATGGCCACAAAAATGATGGAGAAACAAAAAAATATGGCCACAAAAATGATGGAGAAACAAAAAAATATGGCCACAAAAATGATGGTGAAACAAAAAAATATGGCCACAAAAACGATGGAGAAACAAAAAAATATGGCCACAAAAATGATGGAGAAACAAAAAAAATATGGCCACAAAAACGATGGAGAAACAAAAAAATATGGCCACAAAAATGATGGAGAAACAAAAAAATATGGCCACAAAAACGATGGAGAAACAAACAAATATGGCCACAAAAAACAACTCAACCAAATTAACTTAATTTATAGACATGCAGAAGAGAAGCAGACCATATAGACATCCTGGCTAAGTACAAGCAGAGTAGCATGGTCTGGGCAACACTTCGGGCACTCTTTAAAAGGTGCAGGTAGAACAAGGTGGGGAGATTGTTTAAATCTTAAATGATGCCAAATGTCAGTCTTTGACATCTTTGTTGAGTCATAACCAAGGACAAGATTTTAAAAAAGGAAGTAACAAAATAGAGGGAATAAAGCATAAAGTACTCCTATAAAACAATTATATCTGTCACAAAATTTACACAAGAACTTGAATAAAATTACATCTTACCATATGACTTCTATCAATGTAGCTGTCTCTTCCTGCACCAAACCCTCGACTGGGTCCCCAATGACCTCTGCCTCTTACTTTTGAATATTTTGGTTTCTTCTTCTTAGTTGTTTGGTTACTGACCAGCTTTTTTATGTGTGCTGTTGATTCATTACAAACTGCATGATATGTGATTTCTCCATTTGGTGATCTGGCAGAAAAAAAAATCCAAATAAGAAAAGTAAATAAAAAAAAAATTATTATTGTTAACTCTTTCCGTACGTTTTGTCGCACTGTGCGCCATACCAATTTCGGCAGCGTACATTTCGCCGCATAGTGCGCTACGCTCAATTTGATTAGTGTGAACGCCATCAAACCATATTCATTTTACATGTCTTGTATCATCTTGGTATTGGTGAAATCCAATACCTTGTTCAATTATCTAAACATTCACATATAATATGTTATATGTTAGATAAATTTTAATATGTAGATTGATTCTTAAAACCATGAACAATTTTGTCTCTGAAATCTCTTCCATTGCGTCGATTAAAAAGCTTCTGTGCGGAAAGAGTTAATAATATCATTACATGATAATTACGTTGATGCTGAGTTTTGATAACATAAGGATACATAGATATTGTTGAAGAGGGAAAAAAATGTCATGGGTAGATGACAGTGCAGTGACAAAAATGTTAATGCTAATCTTTGAACAATTTAATCGGACAATGGAATTATAAAACAACAGTACTGTACACTGATGATTATTCAAAATTCTAAATTAATTGCCTTTAAAAAAAGGTGTAAAAATTAAAAAAAAAAGAAGCAAAACAAGTGCTTAATCTTAATTTAATAAATTTAAATGTAATTCCCTCTACACTCTCATTATGAGTAAGTTAAGATGTGAGACAGGTATGTCTAAACATCACAACATACCCTTCAATGACAATATAAATGACTAGAAGCAAATGGAGAAAATATCATAGATTAAGGATGGATGATGAGAACCAAGCCTATGTAATCTATATTGCCCTGTCCTTGGGGTTCCCCCTTTCACACATATCTGAGAAGAGGAGAATAGATGTGGCAATGGTGTATATATTGAGAGACGGATGAGTCTAAAGGTGTGAAAGGGGTCTGGTTGATCCAGAGTTAGTAGGAAAATCAGATGTGTCTATAGTCTATACCTAACAAGAACAGGCAGTTTGCACACATTTCAAGAAATGATGGGACGGGTTGTGGAGCAATTATGGGAATGCCCTGACTGCAACAAAACTGATTCCAAGAAAAAAAGAATTTAAATCTGTTTATTCCCCAATCCTAAAGAAACCCCACTTGGCAGAGGCCAGAAATCCCATATAAGTTTCAATGATGGTCAACATTGTAACTTCTGTGTCATCATCATCAAGTACCGGGCCTAGTGGCGTAGGTGATCATGTCTCTCCACAACTTTCGATCTCGGCAGCTATTTATCATTTCTGTTGTTGACCTTCTGCCAAGCCATTCTCTTCAGCTGTCTGTTATTTTTTCTCTTTGCTTCCCTCTATCTCTTCGTCCCTCAATTTTTCCAATTGTTACAATATATTCCAGTTGTTCTCTTCTCATTACATGGCCAAAAAATGATGATTGTCTCTTCCTAACATTGGAAATTAGCTCTCTTTTTGCTTTGACCTCTCTCAGAACCTCTTCATTACTCTTCTTAGCTGTCCATGGTATTCTCAACATTCTTCTGTAAAACCACATTTCTACAGACTCCAGTGATTTTCGTGTCTGTTGTCCTATTGTCCATGACTCGCATCCATATGTTAAGACTGGCTCTACGTAACATTTAAGAACTCTTTTTCTTGTTTCTATTGTCAAAAATGGATTGCATAGTATTTTCCTCATTTTTTGGAAAGCTGCTTTTGCCTGAGCCATTCTGCATCTCACCTCTTTTGTACATCTTCCATCTGAGGTTAGCAAAGTTCCCAAATATTTAAATTCATTTACCTGTTTTAATATTGTTCCACTTGTCTTTATTTTGCACTCAGGTGATGTCTTTTTCTTTGTTGTTACCATTACCTCTGTCTTTTTGCTATTAAGGCTGAGTCCTTTATTTTTGCTTTCCTTCACTATAATGTCCAACATTTCTTGTAACTCATTTTCACTCTTAGCGATTAATACTGTGTCATCACAAGAGAAATAAGTCTAATTATAGTGTGCTCAAATAACTACAGGAAATAGCTTACCTAACTTCTTTTGCAACATCAGGCATTGCCTTCATAAGTGATTGTACATCAGCAAAGCCTAATTCCTCATACATCAACTGCTGACACATTAGTTGCTCATAATCACCTGTTGAGAAAATGTGTATTTATTAATCACACAAGTTTAGAATTGAAGACTTATCTTACTTCTACCTTTTCACTGGTATTTGACCGGTACATTTCCATAATTCCATGTTAGTGACTTTGTCCTGACATTTCCATCCCTTTATTCTGCGCAAACATCCATTAATGAAAGTCTGTACCTTAGTGATTGTCAGTTTTGTTATTCTCCATGTTTCACAGCCATATAATAGGACCGACTTAACATTTGAGTTGAAAATTTTTATTTTTGTATTTAACCTAATTTCTTTGGATTTCCATATGTTTCCCAGTGCAATGAAAGCTCCTCTTGCTTTTGATATCCTTATTTTGGTATCATTTTCTGTTCCTCCCTCTTTATCTATATTACTGCCCAGATATATGTAAGATTGTACGTCTAGTAGAGGTATTTTTCCTAGTTTTATTTGGTTATTGCCAACTGCATTAATTCTCATAATGTTGGTCTTATCTCTATTAATCTTTAGTCCTAGCTGTTGTGATCTCTCATCTAATATACTCATTTTATCCTGCATCTGTTGATGGCTGTGTGACAGGAGAGCTATGTCATCAGCAAAGTCTAAATCATCAAGTTGTTTGGTCAGTGACCACTGGATCCCATTTCTGTTGTTTTGAGTTATTTTCATAAATTGAAGACTTATACAGAACAAAATTGAGAGTGACAGTCACATAGTGCTAATGAACTGTAATGAAGACAAACTTTCCAGTCAACCCAACTGATAAAGGAATAGGTACCTGACTGAGTTGGAAAAATGTTATGACAGTGAGGAAGAGCTCTGGCACAAATGCTTCCAAATTCTGGCCTAGGACAGTAACATTGCATATTTTATTCGTTTATAATATATGTTGTGGAACATGACAACAGAACAAAAGAACATCAAGTAGATATCTCCAAAATGCACAAAGGAAATAAAAAAACTGAAATACCATTTGAAAGACAGATACAAAATTGGTCAAACAGATGCATACATGGGTGATACCATCTCATTACAGTTTTACAATCAATAGCATTTTATAGTGGAGATAAGCACAAATATATATAATATTATGAAGGAAGGGGGTGTCACTATAAAGCTGGATGAAACATTGAGAAATAAAAATAAAATTGTATAAAGCAAAAAAGAAGATACAAAATTATAAACGTTTCGGCCACAAGCTTGTGTCAGCACAACATGACAACTCTGCTCTTCTTCAGTGTTCAAGACTTGTGATCATGCAAACTTGACTTTCCTGTTTCATGGTAGAGGGGTAAGAACAACATCATGACATAAGATGAGCTGATCGTATGCTCGGTACTCGTATATGCATGTATGTCCTAATTTTTTTTCTCTTAAAACTGCACTGTGGCAAACTGTGTTAACAAAAACTAATTGTATCAATGCAGACTTTAAGGTAGCAACTGTGTTGCATTCTGATATACTCAAAGGCATATCACATAGTGAATTAATATGTCTTTTTGATGTGTATCTATCAAAAGAATACAGAGAAAATTTACTTTAATAAAATTATTTTCACATGAATTTATTGTTGAAAATTGCGAAGAGTAATAAAATAGATTCCAAAATATGTAGAAAAAAAAATGAGACAGCAGTAAGAGAAATATGTATGATAACAGTGATAATGATAATAGAAGTAATATGTACTAATAGCCTAATAAAAGTAATTTTGGAAGGGAAAATACAAGGTAAAAGAGGCAGAGGCAGACCAAGACTAACATGGATGAGTAACATCAAAAGATGGACAAGTCAGCCTATGACAATCTGCACCATCAAAGCAAGAGACAGTGGAATGGCGCTCCATGGGTGCCAACCTTCGATGCGGAGACGGCACTCAATGATGATGATGATGTACTAATACTTCAATCTTTACATACAATTCTCAGCATATGACTGACATAGACATGCACACACAAAGATATGACACGTGCCTAACATAGACATGCACACAAAGATATGAGATATAATCAACATAGACATGCACACACAAGGATATGAGATGTGACATACACAGACATGCACACACAAAGACATGACTAACATAAACATGCACACAAAGTTGTGAGATATCTAACCCAAACATGCACACACAAAGATATGACACATGACTAACACAGAACTTTTGATCCAATATTTATGTTGGTAAGTTTGCAATTATAGTCTCAATATAACATTTTCAATCTTTCTGCTTTGATCATTTATCCCCCCTTTTTCTTTCTACTTGTCTTGTAGAATCTTTTTATTGGTGAAATACAGGGTGTTTTTAAAGTCGCAGTGCAGTGAATATTTATAATATTCAGTAAATGACGTAATCATCATCTACGTACCACAATTTTGTAAACCACATTTATGAACAAACCGCTGCTTCCTTTAAGGTTTTATTTACGTAAAGGATGGGCACTACGCTACTTTCACTGTCTCATTGCTTGAAGGAAATGGTGTTGACGATTGAAAACAGGGTATTTCTGGTTGAGCATGTCTTTCGTAATGGCGGTAAATATACGGATGAGGTCATTAGACAATTCGTGAGGAAATTTCCAGACTCACAAGTCCCTCACCGAAATTCTGTTACAAAATTGATCAAAAAGTTTCGTGAAACCGGTAGTGTGGTAGATGCATACCGATCTGGAAGACCTTCAATTTCACAAGACCAAATTATGGAACTCCAAGACAGAATTACAATGAGTCCAAATGCATCTTTAAACCACTTGTCTCAACAGGTGCAAATATCTAAGAGTTCTGTTCACAAGGTTTTAAGAAGTGAACTACACTATCGTCCATACAAATTAACTGAAGTGTCTCAACTCCAAGAAAGAGATTATGAATCCCGTTTAAACTACTGCATGTGGTTTCAGAATTTTATTTATGAACATGGCGCTGCCATCCTTGACGTCACTTTTTTCACTGATGAGGCCTGGTTTCATTTATCCGGTTATGTGAACAGTCAGAACAATCGGCTGTGGAGCAGTGAAAACCCCCATGAATTTCATCAAGTGCCGCTTTACGATCAAAAAGTCGGAGTGTGGTGCGCTATAAGTCGTATGCGGATAATAGGACCTATATTTTTTAATGAAACAATAAATGCAGAACGTTACCGTACTTTAATTCTGGAACCGTTCATAGCACACCTTACAGAACGGGAAATTATGGAATCCTGGTTTCAGCAGGATGTGGCAACAGCACACACAGCCACAACAACACTCAATTATTTAGAAAGCATATTTGCAAATCGCATTATTTCACGTGGAATCTGGCCTGCTCGTTCACCAGATCTAACACCCCCAGATTATTATCTGTGGGGGGCATCGAAGGGGAAAGTTTATGAAAATAATCCGCAGACAATTAATGACCTAAAGACTGAAATAGTAGACAAGATTAAACAAATATCACCAGACATTATTCTGAAGGTTTTCGCAAATATGGAAAGACGAATCGCGACATGTCTTGAGGCCCGTGGTGGACATTTTCAACATATGCTTTAGGCACAACTTTATTGTGTTAATACCAACATTACCCATTATAAGCTCGCCGATAGCAGTCAAGTATATTTGAATAATACCATTTATTTTACAATTTGTGTGACGCATTAGTTAACCGCATTTCTGGTGACGTTTTTTCTTTCGAGAGTATAAATTCACTGCACTGCAACTTAAAAAACACCCTGTATAATTCCTTGCTCAGTGATCTAAAATTACATGTACAATTTGTTTCGTGTTAGATAAAGATAAAATATGGAGATTGATATTTAAAACCAAAAGGTCCACGAAAATTTTGTCTCTGAATCTCTTCCCTTGCAATGAATACAACACTCCACACTGAAAGAGTTATGGTACTTACTCTGAATATCTGTCAAAGCAACCCCATGTTTGGAGCTCAAGAGGATTGATCGGAGCTCAATTTTAACTTTCTCTAAAATATCTGCCATTCTTCAGAATTGTTTCTGCTGTAAAAAAAAACAAAATAATTTATAAACAGATAAAATATATTATTATTAAACTGTACCTATCTCTATCACCAGTTTAGTCAATCTGGCAACAAATTTTCCCTGAACATGTCACCCCATTGTTGTCAGCAACATTATACAATTCTGCAGAGGTATAAAGGTCAATGTCTTTAATATACCCTACATTGTGCTTAGCACACTATTTATTATATGGATCAGAAACCTGGACAACATACTCAAACCACGAAAAAAGACTAAATGTCTTCCATATGAGATGTCTCCGCAAAATAATGCACATCAAATGGCAGGACAAAATAACCAACTTAATTGTCCTGCAAAGTGCTAGGACCCCAACGATCATGTCGATGCTCAGATGTTGAAAACTAAGATGGCTGGGGCACGTCCAGTGAATGGAAGAAAAAGGCATCCCCAGGCAAATACTATATGTGAACTAATACATGGAAAAAGACAAATCTGCAGACCTAAACTACGATATAGAGATATCTGTAAATCATCTCTGAATAACTTCTCCATATGTGAAAATGACTGGGAACATCTGGCAAGTGATCGCACATCATGGAGAGCATGTATAAGAAATAGTATAACATCATTTGAGATTGTGCTACAGCAAAACTTAGAAGAGAAAAGACTCATGAAAAAGAATGGAAAACCCTGTGGATCAGTGGGCCTGACTTGTTCATTCTGTGGCCGTGTGTGTTGTCAAATATTGGTAGTATTAGCCACGAGAGAAGCTGTTCGACAAAAGCTAAACCTAAAAAAAATACACAATAGCCTCCACTAGACCGTCTGACAAGACGAAAAGGGCCATATATAGACATTCACACAACATCTTTTATTTTATCTTACCCCCCAGTGAGAGATTTTAGCCTAACAATAAGTTTGCAGAAAACTAATATGCTCAGTCTGGTTGTCGAAGTGGCACCTGCTATTTTTATCAAAACTATAAACTTGATAACATGCAGCAGCACAGCTACTTGGGGTCCATCATCAACTACACACTATCTTTAGATAAAGAAATTGACACCCGCATTGGTAAAGCTGCTACCACCTTCGTCCGTCTTTCTAGGTGTGTTTGGCAAAACAGCAAACTGACAACTGAAATGAAAGCCGTTGTTTAGTATTCATCAGTAGTAGCCATCATTAGTATCCTTTTGTATGACAACGAAACATGGACACCTTATGCAAAGCAGGAGAGAAGGCTAAATGCATTCCACATGCGATGTCAGTGATGTACTTTTGATATCACCTGGAAGGACAATGTGATGCATGGAGGTCCTCACTAGCACAGGACCCCCCGAACATCTACAAGCAGCTCAAGCAGCATAGGTTACACTGGCTTGGCCATTTACACTGTATGAAAGATACCAAATACCAAAATATATATACCTTATGGACAACTAGCAGATGGCAAAAGAACTTGCGGGCCCCCAAAACTCCGATTTATAGACCCGTGAAAACGTGCCATGAATACTTTGAATATACACCCTGCAACCTAGGAACAAGTAGCTGCAGATCACAATCTTGAAAACACACTCTAAAGCTCAAGCAAGAAGCAGACAGATTCTTAGAAGAATAGAATACATTGTGAAAGAAAAAGAAAAAATAACATTTTTAGGGGTGCTACAATATCCACAGTCAACTATGACTGATGTAAGCTACTACTACCCTTCATAAATGTTACAAAAGTGGGCATATTTCATATTAATACCATATCTGTCTTCATTTTTGTACAAATAATATTTTTAAAAAAATTGTCTCCTTATTTCTATTTCCAATCAGCGGTTGCTATGTTAATTATTTTTTTTAAATATCCAGCTCACTCATGAGCAACACAAATTTCATATGTTTTTAATTTACATAAATCACACAGGAACTTTAACATCACATGGGTGATATAGCAGGGAAAGAAAGAAAAAGCCCTGTCACACCATATGGTGGTGCATAGGGAAAAAGGTGTTATAGCTTGTTTCATAACTAGTTCCCAACTTTTAAAATCGATAGCTTTTTAACCGCTTGTTGTAAGTTGTTCAAAATTTCCATGTAAAGTTATAATGATTAGAACCCAACAGGGAATTAATTTCATTAAAAAAAACATTTGGTTATTATTGTTGCTTATTTGATTTATATAAATTTATAACGACCCATTTAAGTAGTCAAAACTTAATGTTTACAGTATTTTAAACTAAAAATAGCGAGTACAAATCCATACACGGTAGAATTGACGTATTTGCATGCTTTCCCCGCGGTTTTTTTGACACAATTAGACACTTGAGAAATTGTGTGTTCCATTTCCGTTCATTCATAGGTGTAGACGTGGAACAATAACATTTATCATGAGTCTTAAAATGAAATTCTGCAGTTTACAAAACATCGCAATAAAAATGTATGACTATTTTTGCAAAGAGGCTAAACGAGGAAGATTATTTCATTCTTTAGAAAACCCTGAGAATAGGACAAGGCACATTTTGGATTTATCTAAACGGTCATTTAATCGCTGGATTCAAGCACGTGACCGTCAATGTTCAAAATATACAAAATCACAAGGAAGAGCAAAAATGTTGGATAATTTCGACAGTGAACTTATTAGAAGTGAAATTCGCAAAATGTTGGGTATGAATGAAACTGTTACAATAAGAAAATTAAAAATTTCGCTGAAAAAGAACAACAGTATTGAAATATCAAAGTCTACATTATGGAGGAATGTGAGAGCTGCAGGCTTTACATTCAGAAAGTATTCCAATGGACGAAACATCATCTGTGAGAAGCCACATATAGTAGTCATGAGAAGCAAGTACTTACGTGAAGTAAAAGAGGTGCGCAAGCAAGGTTATGATATTGTGTACTTGGATGAAACATGGATCAATGCTCACCACACTAACCAAAGGGAATGGCAGTCATCAGATGGAAAGATTAAGAGATTAATACCTAGCAGCAAAGGACAGCGCTTGATAATTGCTCATGCAGGTAGTCGACAACATGGACTAATACAGAATGCAGAGCTCATTTTTCTTTCAAAATCCATAGACAATCGGGATTATCACTCTGAGATGAATGGTCACATATTTAGACATTGGATTGAAAATTCTGTTCTCCCATCACTAAATCGACCATCTTGCCTAATAATGGACAATGCAGCGTACCACAACATTGTTGCACTTGAAGATAAAGTCCCGACGTCATCCAGTACAAAAGATGCTATTAAGATGTGGCTCACAAAAGAGCACATACAATTTAATAACACGTACTTAAAACCTGAATTACTATCTCTAGTAAAGCAAAAACAAAGGACAAAGATTTTTCAAATAGATAAGATTATCCAAGAGCACGGTCATATAAGTTTGAGGCTGCCACCTTACCATGCTCATTTAAATCCAATAGAACTAATCTGGACAAAACTAAAAGGACAAGTGGCAGATGAAAATACAACATTCAAAATATGCGATGTAAAGACTCTTGCTAATCTCGCTTTATTAAATATAGACAAAGATTATTGGGCTAAATGTGAAGACCACGTCTTAAAACAGGAAGAGGAATATTGGAAAAATGATGGTTTGTGGAATGTTCAACCCCAAACAGTTATTAATCTTTTAGACTCGTCTGATTCAGAATGAAAGTATATAGCCCCCACAATGTTGGCCCCTATATTACCTTAAATTATTTCAACAAACGGTCCTTTTAAGGACCACACAACTATGAAAATTGGACCTACAGGTATACCTTGATATTATTATCGTCCGTCCTCGAACTGAGAAGACAATAATTCTCCTGGTGTTTTGTCTTATCCAGTTATTTCCCCATTACGGCCACGCCTTTACCTAGTGAAAATTAATCACAGACCAGCAACTACGGTAATTTCTATTCTTTAGGGGTTCACAATTTACAATTTTGACAAACATCAAAGAAATTCGCCGCTTTAAGAAAACTGCAGCTGCAACATATTTGTTAAATATACATTTAAAGGGTCTTTTGCATTCTAATAACATTTGGAAAATTTCAACAGTATTTAACAAACGGTTTCTGAGCAATAGCGTTTTGAAGTTGGGCAAGTGATTTGAAACGAGCTATAATGCGAATAATTCTTATAGATTTTAGGTATATTTTTTTGGCAGTATGTGGTTGGTAATATGCCAGTACCTCCTTTCTTTCCCCGAAAAATCCAGTACCCAATTATCAATTACGGTTGGGTTAACCTTGAAACTTCGGATCAAGATCAAACCTGACCTGTTGTCTTTAATCCTTCTTCTTCTTCTTCTGCGATCATGGCTCATTCAGACTAAGACTCCAGACTCTCTTGTGAAGGCAGCTGTCTGTTTCAGTGATTTGGTTGACCCGCAGAGTTTCTCATCCAGGGAGGTGGGAATGGACCACATTGTCCTCCTCAGGTCTGTGTACTGGAGGCAATCCTGAAGAACCTGTTTTGTTGTCATGTTATCCAGGATAAAGTGGCATTGGTTGGTAGTTCCTATTTTGAGTGTGGAACATGTGGTTTCTCATTCTGTTGTGGCCAGTACGTAGGTGAAGTATGATGACTTGATCCTTCCTTGATAGTTGGAGGTATCCATCCCTCTTGTTATACTTTGGGTGTTCTTCTTTCCATTTTTCATGATACTGGCCTTTGATGATGGGTTTGGCTTCATCGTAACTGACCAGATGGTTCTCTTATGGTAATCTCCGTCCCACCTTAGCTAGTGTTTCTGCAGCACATTTGTTTCCTTGCATATTACAGTATGATAGTATCCACTGGATGACCACTCTCTGGAAGTTATTGTACAATTGGTCTAGGGTTGTTCTTAAGTCATCATTCTCACTGTTTCTGGGAGTTTCTAGAACTGTTAGGACTGACAACGCATCAGTCAGTATTACAAATTTTTTGTGCATGTTAATTTTGTCTTGTATAGCCAGTTTTGCAGCATCTTTGAGGGCTTCATTTCTGCTTCATAGTTATTTGAGAATTTCCCAGTAGCTATTGACTTGGATCCAGGATTGACTTGGATCCAGGATCTCTTCCTGGTTATTCAGTCTCAAGAACATACCTCCTCCTCCATTTCTGGTGGTGTTTTGTAGCAGAGCCATACGTGTATATGTGAGACCAGGAGTCCTGTGGGCAGTTGTTGTCTATGTGTTTTTCTGCGATGTGCTTTCTCTCTGTATCTGTTTGGGTGTCTTTTTTCATGATTCCTGTTATGTCTTCCTCAAGTTCTGGGTCCTTAGTCCAGTTCACTAACCACTAGGCTACAGCAGCTCACTTATATATTAGAAGAGGGAGGGTAGCATTTAGAAAAATATATAAAATGTATTTTAAAAAATATTACATGGGTCTTACATAATAAATAATGCATAAAGAAAAGTTAATAATATGTTTATATAATGTATAATGCATTGTGGGTAAGAATTGTGACGTTAAAAGCCTTAATGCAAAACTTGCTGCAAGTAACAAAAAAGCAGATTAGTAGAAGAAGGAATTTTAGAATCTCATGAACAACAAGTTAGAAATTAACACATAAAAGAACATTAAAAAGCAACGGTGAACACTAAGATAATTACTCCTCTGGAACCTGTAGAGAAAAGAAAAGATGAAAATCTAATATAAAAAAATATACTTAAAATAAATTAGGACAAAAATGAATGAAACTGGTGCAGATTGCTTATCAGGCTCAGAAATCTTGGTATGGTTTTATATTATAAAGATTATGATTCTGATCAACCCATACTGACCATGAAGCCCAAGTCTACATATACTATATATACATGCTTAAAAGTTGTATTAGTGCAATTTGCTTCTTCTGGTGCAAAAGATTGTTTTATGACTTCATGATGCTTCTACTGAAGGTGTGCTGCATGTAATTACTATTCACATATAACAAAAAATGTCAAATATATATTAAATTTAATTGTGGAGTATCAACTGTAATGAACTATCATAATATTCACTTTATGATTAAAAAAAAAAAGTTGTTAAAATTAAATTTATACTTTAAAATGTACAGTTATTTTACAAATAGTAACAGACAGAAGGTAGGACATAGAGCAGAAATTATAGACTCTGTGTCCAACGATCCTTGTTATCAAGCATTCAGACCTTATACAGGACGAGCATTGTATCTTGCTGAGGGAGCTGATGCCTGTTGTTCGCTATCGCCTAAGTGTTTTTTTTTTTAGTGTTTCTCTAGGTCTACCACTTTTTCTTTTACCCTCTGGTTCCCATCTGAAGGTCTGCTTTGAGATTCTTTTTTTCATTTCTCTTCTCACCACATGGCCAACATAAGACCACCTTCTTCTCTTGATCACAGTTTCATGCTTTGTCATTTCTCTTATTTCTGGACCAGTCTTGAATTCATTCCATGGTATATGAACTATTTTTCTGAGGCATTTGTTTTCAAATGCATGCAGTTAATTTTCTATTTCTTTAGTTGTTTTTCAGCTCTTGCATGCATGAGTAAGGGTGGATAATACATTTGATTTCAAAATCCTGAGCTTTGTTTTTCTTGGTAATTTTTATTTCCACTTTTTTAATCAAGTTTTCTGAAAGTCATTGTTGCCTTTCCTATTCTAATTCTAATTTCCTTCTTTGTATTTTCTTCTTGATCTATATAGTTTCCATGCTATACAAAGTGATCTACTTCTACCACTGCTTTGTTGCTTCCAGGTATATTTTTCTTCTGGGCGAATTGGATTTTTTTTTCATTAATTTTATCTTTTCTTGGTTTATCTCAAGTCATATTTTTCTAGCTATTGATGACAAACGCCCGTGCGCTGCCGGGGTCCGAAAGGGGAGTAAAGAATAGCGGCGCTGTACCCTACCAGGCATGTTCGTAAGAGGCGAGAAAGGAGGGTTAGTTAGGCATGGGACTGGCTATACCATACTGTAAAAAAAATAAACCGAAAAAAACTTCACAAACATGGACAAGTCAAAGAGAGATAAAGTTAATCCGTCAACCAGGAAAGAGCAAAATTGATAATCACGAAGGTACAGACTTTCATTAATGGATGCTTACGCAGAATAAAGGGATGGAAATGGCAGGACAAAGTCACTAACGTGGAATTATGGAAATGTACCGGTCAAATATCAGTGGATAAAGAGATACAGCGAATACGAATGGCGATGGATAGGACACACACTACGGAAGCCAACTGAGAATATTACACAACAGGCCCTTTTTTGGAATCCCCAGGGGAAAAGACAAAGAGGAAGACCAAGGAATTCTTGGAGAAGACAGATCGAAGCAGAGATGAAGATGATGGGGAAGACATGGAATCTTCTTAAAAAAATTGCAAAAAACAGAACGACTTGGAAAGTGTTTGTTGAAGACCTATGCTCCACTGGGAGCTAAAAGGTAGAAGATTGATGACAAAGTATTCATTTTTTTTGTTGGCATCCTGTTCACATTGCAATTGATAAGAATTATGTTGTCCGTAAAACCAAGGTCCTCCAAGTGTCCATCCAATGCCTCTATTACCTGTACAGTATTTCTGTATTATAAAATCAATGGCAATTCCAAATAACAAGGGAGATAACATACATCCTTATTTCCCTCTGGCATCAATCTAGAACCATTCACTCAATCCTGCCTCTGTGCGAATTGCACATTATTGTTTTTTTTTTTTTTTTTTTTTGGTGCTCGCCAGCTTTTACCTCTGACGAAGTCCCTAGAGACTAGGAATTGAATTTTGCGTGTTAATCCGTTTTTCCCTGGCAGCCGTGTGCACAGGGGTCCCTCGCCGCACAGGCAGATAACTCCGCCTTCGTAGGTACTCATATTTTTTCCATCGATGAGTAATTGACGTTTCAAGCTGGGCCTCGCTGCTGAGACCAGGGATGGTTGCCGCAGAGAAAAATCATAAGTAAAAATCCCAACTGATGCGGCCAGGATTTGAACCCACAACCTCTCTGTCTCGAGGCCGGCATCTTGCCTCAAGACCAACCAGACCCCTGAATTGCACATTACAAGCCATTGCACAGATCTTCCATAGTCTGAGTATGTTTCACAATGAGTCTCTATGTATGCTATCAAAAGCCTTTTTATGAAATCAGTGAAAGTGGTTTCTGTTTTTCTAATAATAATATAATTCTTAGAGTGAAAATATGATCGAGGCAGCTTCTTCCTTTCCTAAATCCTGGTTGTTCTTCACTTCACACATAACAGTAACAGTATCTACTCAGACCACATCTTAATCTTTCTAGACCACTAACCAATACACCAGCTCCACTCATGAAGGTACTACAGGACCAAAACCGACAAATCGCTTGAAAAGAATATAGTTGAATATTTTAAAGTAAAGTAACGACTCTGTATAAATATTCACCAATACTTGTATTCGATATCTAGAAGAAGCTTTATAATTACTTCCTTCAATTACCACCTAGTAATTTTTCTTTGTTATGTAGATATAGTAGTTGAATTGTCAATATAAATGTATCTTTTTTTCGGACAAATTGCGGCCACACCATTTCTTGTGCCTAATTTCATTATTTGTGGACATAAATGCATCAAGTAAAGTGTATTTTGAAGAACTTTGGATTAGTTTGTGTAAATTTTTAAGAAGAATGGATTGCAACACACTTCTAGTCAGTGAAAGTAGAGGTATTTGAAATATGATATTTTTAATTGAAAATTATCTGCCTTTGAATATCTGTATACTATTTATAATAAATAATATCTTTTTTCCTTCAGATATCATCAGAAGATTGTTATTTTCATTTTCTTCAACCATTTTTCTTTCCAGTGATATATAACATGTACCACATTTAATTATATTATTGCATGAAATTGTAAAATGAAAAAGAGAAGTGATGGAATTTTTCTAAATTGAAAATTGATCTGGTCCAAACATAAAGTTTGCCAAATTCTCATCATCATCATCATCGTGTGCCCTCTCCGCAACAAAGGTTGGCTACCATGGATCGCCATTCTATTCTGTTTCTTGCTTTGATGGTGCAGGCTGACATAGATTGACTTGTCCATCTTTTGATGTTACTCGTCCATGTTAGTCTTGGTCTGCCTCTTTTGCCTTGTATTTTTCCTTCCAATATTACTTTTAGTAGGCTGTTGTGTCTTTTAACATGCCCCAAAAATTTAATTTGTCTTGTCTTAATTGTGTTCAGTAGTTCTATTTTTATTTTTAGTTGTTTTAAAACTTCATCATTTGTTATCTTTTGTTTCCATCCAATTCTACCTATTCTTCTATATACCTATTCTGCCCAATTCTAGTAAGAGTTAATTCAGTTCATGATGATCTGACAGAATACCTAGTACCTAGACTTAGAAGCAACTGATAGAAGAGTCATGCTCCTGAGTTATTGCAATCCTTCAGATTGCCCTTTTTAAAAATATATTGTGGCAATAATAATAAATAGGATATGACTTCTTGATTAGTTACAAATACTAAACTAAACACTTTACATAAATTAATAAATTAAATAACTATAAAATAAATTATAAACAATTTATAAATAATAACATAATTTTAAAAAGTGAAACTGGGTATTTAAAATAAATAATAATAATTACAAAGTAACATTTAATATTTAACATATCATATCATGTATCATTATTGTAACATTAGTCAATCAATACAATACTGTAATACATATGATATTGATTTGTAATCTTGATTCACTTGACTTCATACTTCATCATGTTGACATTGTTGAGCACCATTCATTCTCTTCATTTTCATTCAAATTCCGTATTTATTCACTGATTCAGAGGGATGGCCACGTACACTACACTCTGGCTGACAGACACTACTTACTTACTCAAATGACTACTGACTACAATTGTGATAATGATGTATACAATCAATTCAAAGTCAATCATTAAAGGCACATGACAACGACATGATTATTCATCTTAGTTTAAAGTAGTAAAGTAAAGTAATGATGTTTTTACTTACACCCGACCGCACCGCAGATGATGAGCCAACGATTTCAATTTGAAACTAATGAAAACGCTGAAACGTATAGTTCACACGTTGCATGTCAGATGAAGTGTTATAATAAATGTATTCCCTTTACATGTTCGAGATATTCCAAATGGGTGCAGTAATAAAAGATCAAGCTTGTCTCAAGCATAAAATGAGCAAAAGTGAAACTGAAGTTTTTTCGGGGAACCAGTAAATGCTGAAGACAAATCATTTGCGTTGAAGTTTACATGAGGCAAGACGGCTATTTCTAATCTTTTACTTTGAAGAATGGTATCAGCATCATCATGTGCCATGCCGGTTGGTGTAGACGATCATGTTCTTCCACAATCTTCTATCCACCGTGCAACGTATCAATTCTGTGATTGACTATTTTCCATGCCATAACACCAAGCTATCTAGAATTTTCTCTGTTTGTCGTCCACGATCTCTCTTTCCTTGTATTTTGCCAGTTGTAGCCAAATATTCCAACTTTCCTCTCCATACGATGTGCCCCAAAAATGATTGTTATCAACGTGAAGTGTAGAATGACATCATCAATAAAAGGCCAGTGATTCTATAACGTCACAAGATTCAAGAAAGTGCACCTATTACGCCCTGTGTTGTATGGAGCATGGGCTAGTTGGCACGTTATCGAATCAGCAATCTATGTTCCTCTGACTTCCGACTCAGTCATATAGTGTTATTTTCTAATATGTGACATAAAATGAGAAATAAGGTGCTAGTGCCCTTGTCATTATATTATCACCGAGACAAAAAAGGTGATGCTATATAATGTTCTTTACCATCCCATTCAGCAAGGTTCGACTTACAGTGGCGTATACTGGTCTTGGGGTCTGGGCTACCGCTGACATAATAAATAAAAACATACATTATATTCAGTAGGCTAACATAAAGTAATATTTTCTAATGACTTCACTACATTTTAAATTACTTACTTATTTATGTTAATTATATCCGTCTTGTTTGGGACGAAAATGTCTCGATGACTTTGTCTTGAAAGTACTGTTGGGTTGGTTTCTAAGTTTCTGAGAGAATGATTTCTCGATGGACATTAAAGCCAAACCAGATTAGCGTTCTTGTGTCTGAGTTGAGCGACAATAAGATTTGATTCTCTTGAGAGCAGAAAAAGTTCTTTCTACAGATGTTGATGCGCATAACGTAGTTATAAATAGGAGCCAATGGTGGGGTGTACTAAACACTCCAAGGTATGGTGACAGCTTTACAAATAAAGAACACAACACAATACTGACGTTTCGGCCTGTGGCCTTCTTCAGAATACAGGGACAACGACAACAAGCGGTGAAGCACAATTACTACATGTTAGATGATCAAGTGGAGGGCGAGGAAAGTAGGATGCAGAAATAAGAAAAGAGAGAAATGAGTATTACATGATGAGAGGTATGATGGGCGTCAAAATATATAAAATAGAAAAAGAGAAAAATGTATAATAAATTGTACTTAGCTGAGCTCAGAGCAGGAATTCTGTAATCCGTTCTGAAACGAGTCGGAATGACTAGAAGACAGAGAGCATGTATAGAAAGCAACCCGTGACCAAGACAGGTCAGTTGAGAGGGCAGACGGATCTAATATCGGGAAAACCAAAGGGGGGGGGGAAGGGAAGGGGGATAGACGAAGACACTCCTGGGACACGACAAGCAATACATATAAATCACTCAACAATGGAAGTGAGAGATCACGCGAGAGGTTAAGAGAAAGAAATTGAATGACACGACAAAGTAGTGAACTAGGCAAACGGTGAGAGAGATGGACTCTACAGAATGGATGGCCTCGAACTGAAAGAGTTGAGAGGTAGGTCAACGAAAGGAAGGATTGGATACTGGAGGAAGAGATAAGGAGAGGAAGAATAATAAAGCCGGTATAATGAGAAGGGCGATAGAGGGGTTGTCCGGAGGAAGTTAGTCTATCGGGAGGTAGGGAAGTATTAGAGGAGGTGACCTTCCCGACAAACTGACCTTCCCGATATTAGATCCGTCTGCCCTCTCAACTGACCTGTCTTGGTCACGGGTTGCCTCCTCTAATACTTCCCTACCTCCCGATAGACTAACTTCCTCCGGACAACCCCTCTATCGCCCTTCTCATTATACCGGCTTTATTATTCTTCCTCTCCTTATCTCTTCCTCCAGTATCCAATCCTTCCTTTTGTTGACCTACCTCTCAACTCTTTCAGTTCGAGGCCATCCATTCTGTAGAGTCCATCTCTCTCACCGTTTGCCTAGTTCACTACTTTGTCGTGTCATTCAATTTCTTTCTCTTAACCTCTCGCGTGATCTCTCACTTCCATTGTTGAGTGATTTATATGTATTGCTTGTCGTGTCCCAGGAGTGTCTTCGTCTATCCCCCTTCCCTTCCCCCCCCCCTTTGGTTTTCCCGATATTAGATCCGTCTGCCCTCTCAACTGACCTGTCTTGGTCACGGGTTGCTTTCTATACATGCTCTCTGTCTTCTAGTCATTCCGACTCGTTTCAGAACGGATTACAGAATTCCTGCTCTGAGCTCAGCTAAGTACAATTTATTATACATTTTTCTCTTTTTCTATTTTATATATTTTGACGCCCATCATACCTCTCATCATGTAATACTCATTTCTCTCTTTTCTTATTTCTGCATCCTACTTTCCTCGCCCTCCACTTGATCATCTAACATGTAGTAATTGTGCTTCACCGCTTGTTGTCGCTGTCCCTGTATTCTGAAGAAGGCCACAGGCCGAAACGTCAGTATTGTGTTGTGTTCTTTATTTGTAAAGCTGTCACCATACCTTGGAGTGTTTAGTACACCCCACCATTGGCTCCTTGCTACCAGCTTTACCGCAGCATTGCAATTATTTGCCTGTTCCCTAGTTATAAATAGCCAAGGAAGTTCCGGTAATCAGACATAGTTTCACTTTCACTTTGTGACGATTTTGATTGGCTAGAGCTAAAAATAACACATGAAACCACATTCATTTAGCGGCAACACCCCCTAATTTATTTTGATTCCCATTTTTGAATGTCACGGTCGTTAATACTTGGTCCGGATAGAGGAAAAATGTACCGCTGGCTCCTAGAGGTTTCAATGTAGAATAGTTATAGCATTCACAAACGTTATAGTGACCAGAGGAAAACCTTGCTTTAATCAATGCAAATCAAAGCAAATAAATCATACTGGCTTATGAAATGTGTAACAGAATATTCGAAAATTTTTAATATAATTATTTTTAAAAATATAATAAATTATCATTTCCTTTTGTATTTCATTAATATGTTCAGGCTACCGGCGATAGCTGCGGTATCATAGAGAATACGCCACTGGACTTACATTTGAATTCACATCAGGCTGTAGATAATATATATCTTTCTATACTGCTCAGCTAATACTCATAGGGTACTAGATACAAATAAAAATACTGGCGTAGTAAAGTGTCTTCTACTATATGTGTTAGAGCAGCGGTCCTAACCTTTACGTGTTATGAACTTTCATAATAACCATTAGATCATTTCGAATTATGGCTTTTCTGACCTACCTGTAAAAAGACAAGTAGGCTGCCTTCAAGTAACTCTTTAATACTTATCAATGTGGCTATACAAGACTGTCAGGATATGAGCTAAAACATCTGCTGAGAACACAAAATACACTCGGACAAAGCTGAAGAGATCTCAGCCGACAGCAAAGATTGAAGAACACTTGGTAGTCCATGCACCAATAGTAAAAAAAAAGAAAAATTAAAGTGCCCCGTCACGCCATGTGGCGTATAGGGAATATGGTGTTAGTGACCATACATTTTACAGACCTCCGGCATATGATTTTTGGGGCAATGTGGTCGGTATTACGCCTGTGCCGCTTTACTTTCCCAGAAAAAAATCCGGTACCCATTAAAGGCTGGGTGAACCGGTGGCCGTCTGTTTGGATCGAACCCTACCTCTTGTCCCTTGTAGTCCAGTTCACTAACCACTGAGCTATCGCGGCTCACTCATGCACCAATGGATGGTAACGAAGGCAGAAAAAGAAATATTTAAATTCAACTTCCCAACGCTCACACAATATATGAGTCTCTACTCCAATGCAAATGCCCTTTATTTTGTGAATGTCAAATAGTGGTAACTCAGCTTCAATGTTAGCATAACCGTAGTTCATCTCAGAGCACTACGTATGCAGCAATTGTGCACCCGATGTTCCATATAACGTCTTACACAATGTGGATCATATTGCCGACTTAAGGAATCATTTAATATTCTTCTACCAATGACGTCTCAATTATTGACGGAATTTAAATGAAGATTGCAGCACCCGCTTACTGTTTTACGTGAAACTATTCTAGAGGGCCCTTTTACAGAATATTACCAGCTCAATTGTACAATTTTTTGGAATCCCCAGGGGAAAAGACAAAGAGGAAGACCAAGTAATTCTCGGAGAAGACAGATAGAAGCAGAGATGAAGATGATGGGGAAGACATGGAATAATCTTAAAAGAATGGCAAAAAACAGAACGACTTGGAAAGTGTTTGTTGAAGACCTATGCTCCACTGGGAGCTAAAAAGGAAGAAAAAGAATAAGAAGAAGAATTGTACAATTAATATTAAGTCAAATTTAGCAAAAGATATGATAGCCTATTAAAATAATACACGTTATTAAAATTTAAAAATTGCAATTGTTTCGATGGACAAGATGTTATGAGTTTGTCCAGTGGTTTATTGTAAAACAAATAGTATTCCTACCTGTGCATTGAATATAACAATGATTGCCTTCATTCTAAGACGTTGAGGATGTTATGTTAAAAAAAATGAAGGAATTACTTCACACAAACACAAATCTACCTTGGTTAAAAAATTAAGTAATTACTTCACACATACACACACCTCATCATCATCATGTGCCATACCAGTTGGCGTAGACGATCATGTCCTTTCACAATCTTCTATATACCTCGTTCTGAAAGAGGCCAAGAGGCCAAAGCAAAAAAAAAGAGCTAATATCCAATATTAGTAAGGAACAATCACCATTTTTAGCCATGTAATGAGAAGGGAACAGCTGAAAATATATTATGACAACTGGGAAAATTGAGGAACGACGGGATAGAGGGAGGCAAAGAGAAAAAAATACCAGACAGCTTAAGAGAATGGATTGGGAGGTAGTTAACAACAGAAATGATAAATAACTGTCAAGATCGAAAGTTGTGAAGAGACACGATCACCTACACCAGCAGACATGGTACTTGATAATGATGGTGATAATTCAATTAGATTAGAAGATCAGGCATTGCTACTGTACTTATTGTGCCTGTGATAGTCCGTGTTTGGAGCCGATAATAGAAAAACAAAGATCATCTCCAGGCCTCAAATATGGGGTATAATGAATACGGTGTTAGTCATTTTTTAAAAATCATTGTTTAATTTTAAAACCTACCTTGGTTAAAAAATGTAAATAATTACATCACACATACACAAACCTCATCATCATCATATGCAATAGCGATTGGCGTAGGCGATCATGTCATTTCACAATCTTCTATTTACCGTGCATCGTATCAGCTGTTTTGTTGACTGCTTTACATGCCTTGACACCAAGCTATTCGGTATTTTCTTTCTTTGTCGTCACGATGTGCCCGAAAAAAAATGTTGATTGTTTCTTTGTGATGTTTTTAGTAGCTCCCTTTTAGTGTTGGCCTCTTTTAGAATTTCCTCATTGGTCTTTTTAGCTGTCCATAGAACTTTCAACATTCTTCTGAGAAATCCCATCTCTGTGGCCTATAATCGTCTTTTCATTTGTTTGTCTACTGTCCATGGTTCGCTTCCATAGGTCAGATGGTTCTATATAGCACCGATGAACTCTCTTTCTCACTTCTATTGACATCGATTTGTTACATAAGATATTTTTCATTTTCTGAAATGCTATTTTGGCCTGAGCTATTCTGCTTTTTATTTCTGTGGTGCATCTTCCATTTGATGTTATTATTGTGCCCAAGTATTTGACGCATTGCACTTGTCTGAGATTTGTCTCGTTTATTTTTACGTTGCATAATGGTGATGATTGTTTCTTCGATATGACCATTACTTCTTTTTTCTTGCCATTCAGACTGAGATCTTTCTTTCTGCGTTCTTTTATTATTATGTCTATCATTTCTTATAGTTCATCCTCTGTTGCTGCTATTAAGACTGTGTCATCCGCATAAAAAAATCTCCAATTAGTTATTTTGTTAAATTAATTAATTAATTTTAATTATTATTAATTATAAAATGGAATGACATGACACAGTATCCCGGTTCGTAATGAAGTGTATTTCAGCAGCACTAGCACTCGCAATGAAGCATACCCTATTTGTGCTTAACGTTGGCTTAGTTTTTTTTTCTCACTTCAATTGTGATGTAATATGACAAGTATTTACACTGTATTGACAATAGCCTTTAATAGGCATATTTTTTTCAGTAATGAGGTTAGGATTACGCCAGTGTCATCCAACTCTCTCCTTTTTAGCATGACAAGTCCTGCTTCTAACGTGTATGTCCTGCTTCTATCACGTATGTCCTACTTCTAGCGTGTAGGTCCTACTTCTAACGTGTATGTCCTGCTTCTAACATGTATGTCCTGCTTCTAACGTGTATGCCCTGCTTCTAACGTGTATGTCCTACTTCTAGCGTGTATATCCTGCTTCTAACGTGTATGTCCTACTTTTAACGCGTATGTCCTACTTCTAACCTGTATGTCCTACTTCTAACGTGTATGTCCTGCTTCTAACGTGTATGTCCTACTTCTAGCGTGTATGTCCTATTTCTAACGTGTATGTTCTGCTTCTAACGTGTATGTCCTGCTTCTAACGTGTATGTCCTACTTCTAACGTGTATGTCCTACTTCTAACGTGTATGTCCTGCTTCTAACGTGTATGTCCTACTTCTAGCGTGTATGTCCTATTTCTAACGTGTATGTTCTGCTTCTAACGTGTATGTCCTACTTCTAACGTGTATGTCCTACTTCTAACGTGTATGTCCTACTTCTAACGTGTATGTCCTACTTCTAACGTGCATGTCCTACATCTAACGTGTATGTCCTACTTCTAACCTGTATGTCCTGCTTCTTACGTGTATGTCCTGCTTCTAACGTGTATGTCCTACTTCTAGCGTTTATGTCCTGCTTCTAACGTGTATGTCCTGCTTCTAACGTGTATGTTCTTCGTTCAGAAGACATTTACCTTCAAGTATTGGAAATAATCGTCACATTATCATATCCAGCTTTTTTGTGTGGAAAAGAAACTTTTTTTTCAGATAAAAATGTTCTGATTTTCTGTGTTAATCTTTCCTATCGATGGTTTTCAGGCTCACTCAAAGGTAGCATGAAATTCTTTTCTGGAAATTAAAGACAGCATTGGTGGAGTGATGACTACGCCAAACAAAAATTAGACAATGATTTTAAAAAATGACTAACACCGTATTCATTATACCCCACGTTTGAGGCCCGGAGATGATCTTTGTTTTTCTATTATCAGCTCTGTTGTTGACCTTCTCCTAATCCATTCTATTAAGCTATCTGGTATTTTTTCTCTTTGCCTCCCTCTATTTCTTCGTTCCTCAATTTTCCCAGTTGTCATATTTTCCAGCGGTTCTCTTCTCATTACATGGCTAAAAAATGATGATTGTTTCTTCCTAAAATTGAATATTAGCTCTCTTTTTTTGCTTTGGCGTCTTTCAGAACGTTTTCATTACTCTTCTTAACTGTCCATGGTATTCTCAATATTCTTCTATAAAACATTTCTATAACCTCCAGTGATTTTCTTGGCTGTTGTCCATCATTGGACAATAATTGAATAGACAAAACAGATGCAGGAACAGCGCTATCATGGCCTCGTTTTGACTTCAGATTGTTACCAGTTAGGTCAAATGTGAAATGAAGTGACCGTTCTCTGAAGCCGCTGATCCTGATCGTAGCCACCCCCCCCCCCCCACCCCCGGAGCGATAATAAGATTTGTTTATGCAAAACCGTTTGTTTGATTAGGGCTCGACAGTTACAGTGTTGCGTAACGTTGTGTGTTACGTGTGCGGCAGACCCTCAAATGAGTGTACTAAAATTTATTTGTGGTACTATTTTATTAGCTGCGTAAAAGAAACATCATTGTCAATTATTGCATAATTATTGTTGTTTAATTTGCTGATTTATGCCAGCGATAGAGCCTTCTCTACGAATAGTCAGATGGCCTCCAGCTTTATTGTTAACACAGGCCAGAGTTACGTCCCTTTCTGTTTGGCGTGCTGTCTTCAATGTCGCATTTAGTGGTTCTATTCTGTTTCTTCTTAATCCTCTGAACTCCGGTCGGAGCATAGGGTAATCACAAGTATAGGGTAATCTCCACCCAATCTGGTCTGGATGAATCATGAGCAACTCTCGCCAGGACCTGCCAGTCTTTTTAATTTCATCATGTACGGTTCGCCGCCATATCCCCAACTGTTTGCCAGGTTCTTCGTTTGTCAGGTAGTATAAGAATGAATCCCATTCCAGTGACTGCCTTACACGGGTTCACAAGAGAACGATTTGATCAGTACATAATCTCCCACTTCTACATCCTGTCTGTTCTTCTCTGAGCAAAATATCTTCCCAGGTACTGCCAGCAGGTTTGTACCTCTCCAATTTTTACACCGACTAAGGACCCCTTTCTTAAGGATTTTGACAGTAATACATTTTTCCCCCATGATTTTGGTACATTTTTTTTTATCTTCCCATATTTTATTGAATAATTTTTCTAAGAATTTTGCACGCAGTCCTGGATCTGCCTTTTACATGTCAGCAGAAATGCTATCTTCACCAGGTGCTTTGTTACTTTTGGTATGTTTGATGGCAGTTTCAATTTCATGGCATGTAATCTTCCCATTCTTCATTTCAAATTGAGCAAGTAGAGGAGAAACAGAAACTTCACTTACTGGTTCTGGTCTGTTGAGAATTTCTTTAATGTGTTCCTCTAATCATTTCAATGTTTCATTTTCTTTAACTAATGTTCCTCCATTTTTACATCGCGTAATGGCGGTAACATTTTTGAAGCCATCTTTGTGACCATGTTAACAGTTCTGCTTTCAACTTGCTCTAAGGCTTCCTGTGCAATAGTTCTATATTTAGACTTCAAAGTGAGCTACATTAAAAAAAATGGGGAAAAAAACAAACAAAAAAAAACCCCACTATAATTTCGACATTTTCCAATTGCTGGGGGTCTGCCGGATGGATTTATTGAACCGGAGAATAAAAGTCGCATGCCTAATGCAGTCGCTGCGAATGAGCAGGATGTTGTTTAATTTAGATTATCCCATATGTGTATGCGATAACCAGATAGCTAGATCTGTTGAAAAGAAGCGCTCATGTGCAAACGTATAACTATTACCTTGGATGTATGTGTAGGATATGGTGTTGTGACTTTTTTCCTAATACAAGTTTTATATTACATTTCTTGTATTTGATGAAATTATGGAAGAACTCAATGGTATCTAGAAAAATCTTGTGACAAATAAATTATGACAACTATATGGAAAACTTTCCTGACGATCTCTTATGTCAGTTAAGATTGGCTTATGATTGGCTTATGTCAGTTAAGATTGGCTTATGATTGGCTTATGTCAGTTAAGATTGGCTTATGATTGGCTTATGTCAGTTAAGATTGGCTTATGTCAGTTAAGATTGGCTTATGTCAGTTAAGATTGGCTTATGATTGGCTTATGTCAGTTAAGATTGGCTTATGATTGGCTTATGTCAGTTAAGATTGGCTTATGTCAGTTAAGATTGGCTTACGTCAGTTAAGATTGGTTTATGATTGGCTTATGTCAGTTAAGATGGGCTTATGATTGGCTTATGTCAGTTAAGATTGGCTTATGATTGGCTTATGTCAGTTAAGATTGGCTTATGATTGGCTTATGTCAGTTAAGATTGGCTTATGATTGGCTTATGTCAGTTAAGATTGGCTTATGATTGGCTTATGTCAGTTAAGATTGGCTTATGATTGGCTTATGTCAGTTAAGATTGGCTACATTTAATCACATCCACCTTAAAAGTGAACTGTCATTTATGCAAGTCCTAAATTTCAAAACTTGTCTATTTTTTTAACTAGTCAAGTTTATGAAAGATAATCATTTATATTCTAGACTGAAAGAAGTATACAAATGAAGTGAACTTGTTACTATTACTGGTACTACAAGGTCAGTAGACTGCTCGTTTTCTGTTATCATCGAGTGCCGTCTCCGCAACGAAGGTTGGCCACCATGGAGCGCCATTATGCTCTGTCTCTTGCTTTGATGGTGCAGGTTGTCATAGGTTGATTTGTCCATCTTTTGATGTTACTCGTCCATGTTAGTCTTGGTCTGCCTCTGCCTCTTTTACCTTGTATTTTCCCATCCATGATTACTTTTAGTAGGCTATTGCGTCTTTTAACATGGCCCAAAAATCGCATTTGTCTTGTTTGAATTGTGCTTAGTAGTTCTCTTTTCATTTTTAGTTGTTTTAAGACTTCATCGTTTGTTTTCTTTTCCTTCTATCCAATTCTACCTCTTCTTCTATATATCCACATTTCAAAGGCTTCAATTCTATGTTCTGTTTTCTTGTCTAATGTCCATGTATTTTCCACCATATAGGAATATTGATAAGATGTAACATTTTGCTATTATTAGTTTTAGCCCTGGTGTTATTTGTTTTGATGTTAGTATGTTCTTCATGATATCATATTACTTTTGCAATTCCTATTCTTTTGTTTATTTCAGTTGTACATTTTCCATCACTGGTTATAATATGTTCCAGAATTATTAGAATATGTCTCTGGAATTAATATACACATGAAAAAATGAATACAGTCTTTAAGATATGGAAATTTACAAATATTATGTATATTAGTTGATTACGGATAAACTGGTTTGTCCATCTAGAAAGAGACAGATCCAGGGTAAGATGAAGAGACAAATAATAATAAATAAATATTATTATAGAGGGACACTTCCGAGGCGATAATCAGTGAATCAATTCAGAGGAAGAGGTATGTTTACAGCACTCGGAAAAATGACAAATAATCAACAACAGAAAAAAATATGGACCAAGGCAGGATCGAACCCGTACTCAGTGGCACAGCGCCTTGCCACGAAAAGCCAAACGCTTAGGAACTCTGCCACTCAGCTAATTAAAAAATTAGCTTCGTAGGCAAAGTCCTTTCGCCAAGGCTTTCCTATGACTATAGCATAAGATGTACATCAGGCTATAAAATCTTAAAATCTGAGGTGGAAAAAGCTATAAAAACAATGAAAAGGGGAAAAGCAGCAGGACCTGAAAGCATACAGATAGAGATGATACAGGCACTTGAAGATTTTGGCATTGAAGTGATTACAGACATATGCAACGACATATACCACACAGGATACATACCAAATGAACTAAAAACATCAACTTTCATTGCATTGCCTAAAAAGAATGGTGCAGTTGAATGCAGTGACTTTAGAACAATAAGCCTAATGAGCCATGTTACAAAAATCTTGCTAAAAGTTATACAAGGAAGGATTCAGAATAAAATCAATACTGAATTAGATGAGCAGCAATTTGGATTTAGGAAAAATAGCGGGACAAAAGAAGCCATATTCTGCATGAGAACATTAATCGAAAAATACACAGAAGTAAACAAACCAATATATGCCTGCTTCATAGACTACACCAAAGCTTTTGATAGAGTACACCACAAACAACTTATAGAATGCCTAAAAGAGATACATCTAGATGACATGGATATACGACTAATATGCAATCTATACTGGGAGCAAACAGCAATAATAAAATATAACAAAGAGTTCTCTACACCCATTGATATAAAAAGAGAAGTAAGACAAGGATGCATCCTTTCACCAAGCTTGTTCAATCTATACACTGAGCAAATCTTTAAAAACATCATAGAGATGCCAGGCCTACAAATTAATGGAAAGATAATCAATAACCTAAGATATGCTGACGATACTGTACTACTAGCAGAAAATCCTAAAGACCTACAACAATTACTTAATGAAATAAACACGACAAGCAAAAAATATGGACTAGATATGAATATCAAAAAGACTAAAACTATGATCATAAACAAAGAAAATACTCAAAACCCACAAGTGGATATCAAAATTGAAGGAATAGACCTTGAGACAGTTCAGAACTATAACTACCTTGGACATACTATAACCAGTGATGGAAAATGTACAACTGAAATAAACAAAAGAATAGGAATGGCAAAAAGTAATTTTAATGTCATGAAGGACATACTAACATCAAAACAAATAACACCAGAGCTAAAACTAAGAATAGCAAAATGTTACATCTTCTCAATATTCCTATATGGTGCTGAAACATGGACATTAGACAAGAAAACAGAACAGAGAATTGAAGCCTTTGAAATGTGGATATATAGAAGAATAGGTAGAATTGGATGGAAGGAAAAGAAAACAAATGACAAAGTCTTAAAACAACTAAAAATGAAAAGAGAACTTCTGAACACAATTAGAACAAGACAAATGCGATTCTTAGGCCATGTTAAAAGACACAACAGCCTACTGAAAGTGATCCTGGAGGGGAAAATACAAGGTAAAAGAGGCAGAGGCAGACCAAGATTAACATGGACGAGTAACATCAAAAGATGGACAAATCAACCGATGACAACCTGCACCATCAAAGCAAGAGATAGAGCAAAATGGCGCTCCATGGTAGCCAACCTTCGTTGCGGAGACGGCACTCAATGATGATGATGATAGCATAAGGCTGCGATCACAGCTCGGAAATATTCTTTCCTGTTAAGACAAGTATCTCCCGGATAGAGTAGGGCTGAATACTTGCGTTGCAGACAAACATTTAGGACGAAACAGCACGAATAGTAGTTTCCAGTGGTTTAAACTGGAGACAAATAATAATAAATAAATATTATTATAGAGGGAAACTTCCGAGGCGATCAGTGAATCAATTCAGAGGAAGAGGTATGTTTTTTCTGTTGTTGATTATTTGTCATTTTTCCGAGTGCTGTAAACATACCTCTTCCTCTGAATTGATTCACTGATTGGAAGTTTCCCTCTATAATAATATTTATTTATTATTATTTGTCTCCAGTCTAAACCACTGGAAACTACTATTCGTGCTGTTTCGTCCTAAATGTTTGTCTGCAACGCAAGTATTCAGCCCTACTCTATCCGGGAGATACTTGTCTTAACAGGAAAGAATATTTCCGAGCTGTGATCGCAGCCTTATGCTATAGTCATAGGAAAGCCTTCGCGAAAGGACTTTGCCTACTGCCTACGAAGCTGATTTGTTAGTTAGCTGAGTGGCAGAGCTCCTAAGCGTTTGGCTTTTCGTGCCACTGAGTACGGGTTCGATCCTGCCTTGGTCCATATTTTTTTCTGTTTTTGATTATTTTTCATTTTTCCGAGTGCCGTAAACATACCTCTTCCTCTAAGATGAAGAGACAATGTGAAGGAAAAGTTACAATAACATCAAAGATGGTAGATTATTGCGATCAAAGATAATAGATTATTTTTTCTCTATTTCTTTCTTTTAATTCTTCCTCTATGAATTGTGAATCAATGTATAAACTTTGGTAGGTATCAATTATTGATCAAGAATTGGAAGTTGCAGGTCTCCTTTTTGCTGAGAATTGCTTCAAATAAAGTCACTCTGCTGCTAACATTCACTGTTGTTGTTAGGAAATCTTGGGAATCAGTGCCGATTTTAAAAAAAAATGCACGATGAATCTGAGGCGATTAACCGCATGATAATAGAAAACATGTCAACTAAATGCAACAAGTGAAGAAGAAGTAGATGATGAGAAAATATTTACCTATGAACACTTACAATATCATGCTTTTAATTTCATCTGGGATACAAAGATCAGGTTTAAAAGAAAGATCATGTGTAAAATAAATGGCGCCAAACAATAAATAGCAGTATAATTTTTTGGTCAATGTTATATGTTAATTACGAGTAAGAGCACTGGCTCCACCATTTCCAAAAGATAGGATGTAGAACGAGATTGAACTTAACGCTTCAGTTCTTTCATTATTTGTATACATTATTGAGCGCCATTCATTTGTCAAAAGTGGCGCCGTGATAACATTTCATGTGCACATTCTAGGCTCAAGTTCAGGGTTTCACTTAACACTAATCACGTCGGCCTTGAAAAGTGTGGATTGATAACGTTCGACAACTCTATTGTTCTCTGTCCTGGGTACACGGAAATAAGTGCTGCTGACCATTCAGTTGTGCGGGGAAGGAAATGGAGCGGAATAGTCGGGGTGGGGGTCGTGTGAAGGTATCTGACCAGTCCATCTACAACATAGGATTAACTAATGCTTGTCTGTCAATATTGGTAGACAACTGTTGGTTATGTATTGGCTCTTTTTTATATAAAAACAAACGTACCGAAACTGAAAGATAGTGATAATTGTGAGTGTGTTCCGATGAATATTACTGTCAACTTTACATTACATTTTGCGATTTTGTAAATAATAATTTATTGGAGGAACTCTGAGACATTTCTGATTAGTTTTATCCAATCTTCATCATTTTCTGTGATTAGTTTTATCCAATCTTCATCATTTTCTGTGATTAGCTATATCCAGTCTTCATCATTTTCTGTTTGTCTATGGCCGAGTCAGCTTTAGGTTGTCAAGAAATCAAGGACCTGAAGAAAGAGGATTTCTTTACCACATTCAAGCTTGAGCCGGAGCACGTGATTGATACCGGAATGTGTGGAGAGATTGTTTTGGCGAAATCTGTGTTGAGACCAGAAGTGAAGTGTGTGGTGAAGAAGTTCATGCTTTCTGACGTCAAGAAAAGGGACAGAAATTCGAAAATGTTCCAGATGGATATCAAGATAATGCAAAACATTGACCACCCGTTCTTGATGTACTGCATTTTTTCTGGTCAATGCACCGATTACCTGGCCCATTGCACGTGTTACTATTCGAGAGGTACACTAGACCGCTACGTGGGTGACATCAGCTCGGAAATGTCAGAACTTTGTTTCACTCAAATATCGTGCGCACTTCGGTACCTGCACACACATAATATAGCACACCTGGATGTGAAACTGGACAACATCTTTCTGGACTCTGAGTTTAATGCCATTCTCGGAGACTTTGGTCTCGCTGTGGAGATGGCACCTCATCAGAAGACCCTGACCAAGAGGCAGTGCGGCGGTACGCGGTATTACTTTGCTCCAGAACGGAAAGGGGCGCCCAAAGATAAAGAGCTGGACCCGTACAAGGTCAGTTTATATTTCTACATTATAATGTTTTTACAAATATTTATCAGATCTTTGTTGATTACTCCTGTCCATGTCGCTTATGCAGTTCAAGGCGATGAGAGAGTTCAAGGCGATGAGAGAGTTCAAGGCGATGAAAGAATTGAACGCCTTCTTTGGTGAAACCTGTAATGGGTGAGATTTTCCAGAAAAATTCGAGGCGTTTAAAAAAGACATAAAACATATGTCATAAATTATGTATGCTCGTTTTACATTTTAAATTCTGTCGCTTACAAAATGATTCCCAATCCCATGGATGGAATGCTTCCTGGAAGCAACTTCATGTCATGATGGGTAGTTCTCTTATTATATATTCTTGAAACTTCTATATCTCTTGTGTAATCTTATTTCGCAATGACCATTTATTGGAGAGTGATACGGTTTTGCAAAGGAAATAATTGTATGCATAAACAAATTCTGGAGTAAAGCTAAGCAAAGAAGGACAGAATAAATACAATGATCGATGATGAGTGTGTGCGATTAGCAAGCTACGGGAACTATCGACGAACATCTGTTAGAAAGGTCTGGGCAACACGGATCTGCGTGTAAAAAAATATGTACATAAATAAACAACTGTGTGTAGCAGTTTTACTAAATGAGCGCACACAAAAGTTTCGGCCATAGGCTTCTTTGGCTTTCCTATTCTTTTGTTTATTCTAGTTTCACATTTTCCATCACAGATTATAGCATGTCCAAAACTAGTTGTAGCTCTGAACTGTCTTCGGGTTTATTCCTTCAATTCTGATATCCACTTGTACTTCTTCTAAGGGAGATAAAAAGTTGTTTTACGCCATCTAGCAGTCCAATCATTGTCAATTGATGTTTTTGTAGCGTTTCTTTGATGTCTGTCCATTTTTAATGTGGGCCTGCTTCTTGCTCTTCTCTCCTTGATGCTTTGAACAGATAACACTATTTTTAGATAGGCAAATCATTTTTGTTGTTGTTTCTGTGTGCAGTTTAGGATTTGTTCAATTCTCTCCCTTTCTCTCAAGACATATTTCTGATTCTGTTTCTTCTAGTCACTCCAAATGTTTTTTTCACACATATAATTTCCTACAATCTTGTTACACAAAGTACCGTTTGCTGCTATATTATTTTTTTTAGTTAAACAAACGAGATTTTACTCTGCTCTATTGTCTTTACTTATTATCTCACAGCTTGACTCATACTCTCTTGGGGTTGTGCTGTACAGCTTGACTTTTAAGAAGCAACCCGACAGAAAAATAGAATATTACCTGGAGGTCACAAGGAATCTAGAGCTGTCATCAAGAATCAGGTAATGTATACTTGGAATTCTTGATATTTTATGGACAATATTTCACAAAATAGTTAAGAGAGTGATTGCGTATCAATATAGTTAAAAAGAATAAACAACTTTTTATCAACGTTGATTGATAATTGTAGTTAACGTTGCGATTGCTGTAGGAGTATATAGAGAGCCATTGTATTGATCTAACTTGACGACAAATTACGGGCAACTGGAAAGTTCTTAAATATACCTTTAGTTCATGACCTTTGCTAGTTAAATTGTGTGGGCTGGCAAGCAAACAGACAGAGAGACAGGTAGGCAGACAGACAGACAGACACAGACAGACAGACAGATAGATAGATAGATAGATAGATAGATAGATAGATAGATAGATAGATAGATAGATAGATAGATAGATAGATAGATGGATAAACAGATGGATGGATGGCTGGATGGATAAACAGATGGATGGATGGATGGATGTATGGATGGATGGATGGATAGATAGATAGATGAAGAACATTTAAGCAATAAATAATTGCTATTGATCAGTAAAATATTTTGCTGAAACATGACTTATCTCATTTTCTTGAATATTTCTTTTGTTATATTTTGTCTCTATTTTATTTATTTAAAAATACTCGCATGTATAGGAAAGGGTTACTTTGACAATTAGATATCAACTTCTTTTTTTCCTTCCTCATTTGTCTTTCAGCGTCGAGGGGAGATATAATTTGCGATCTTTTTGCTTTTCTATTGGCCTCTGCATCTGTTATTTTCCCTAGTTTTTCTAATATTCCATCAATCCATCCTTTTCGTAGCCGGTCATTGGGTGTTGTGTTTTCACAAAAAAAAAAAAAAAGATTCTCGCTGTGTATTATTTTGATCTTTTTTGCCTTATCACGTGGCCAAACCAATTATCTGTTGTTTCGTTATGTACTATATGGCGGAATTATACTTAGCTTTTTTCCTCCCCTCAGTTCTTCATTTCTGATCTTATCTCTCAAGCTGTTTAGACAACTATCATATTTCCCCACATTGCCCATACATGAACATGTGTATAATACTTGTTTTGCTTTATCTTGCTCACAGAAGCCTACTCTTGAAACTGTTGGAAGAGGATCCGTCTAGCAGACTGACTGTTGCAGAATTTCTGACCATATTTAGGAGGGGACATCGCTACCAGTCTCTCATCGACAGCTTCTAAAACTGTTGTCAGAAGTTGAGAAAGACAACAGATCCGGGCACAGAATATATATTGTTTGAGTAAAGGGAGACGATATTTTATTTGAGTAAAGTCCTATTTGAGGTACATAAATTAAAATTATCTCCTCTTAATTGGCGTCGCTACAAAACTACAGTGGTTCTCAAATGATCATAATTATCTCTATGTTCATGAATGTTCACCACTAACGCAATTTATTTTATTTTTAGGTTAGGGGTTAAGAGTAGGAAGCATAGGGCATTACCCTAGCGTTGTTTCTTTTTTCCCTACAATTAGGGATCTTCTAATGACGGATTAGAGAACCACCCTGCAATGTTAATCAAGGGGACGTTACTCTTCTGAAATGAAACAATTTATGTCCCTTTATCAAGGTCCTAGTTTAAGTACATAAAATAATTCATCTCAATTAAAATTCGGAATAGTAACGACCATTGAGTAACATTGAACATTATTTGATCTAATCTTTCATTAGAAGACCCCAGACTGTAGACATAAAAGAGAAACAACGCGAGAGTAACGTCTTAAACCATTAATCCTAACATAATTGTTATTATTTGAGACCCACTGTAGTTTTGGTGTGACATCAATTAAGGGGAGATCATTCGTTTCGCTCAAATAATTTATGCGCTCATGCTAGGAATTTGCCGTTTATTTACCCTTTTATTGAAGTTCAAAAACCTAATTCAGATCTGCAAATTTTGAGTTTAGCAACATCTCGTTTACGTGTGATATATGCTTTTTGCTTGTTGATATAATAACTGTGGTTGCTCATTTATGATCAAGAGATGTGGAATTTAGATTACAAATAAATTTATCATTAAAAAATGTGTTTTCAGTTTTATCGATATTTTTGTTTGTTTTTTTTTTAAACAATTTTTTACTGTCTAAAATGTATTGAGAATTTTTTGGACTTACCATCCTCATGACACATCGGACAACTTGGCAAGTGTTGGATTCTCTCCTTAGTATAATCCTCCCCCCTCCCCCCCTCCCCAATAACATGTTGCGACTGAAACAAATTTCTATGTTGATTTACCAGACTTTTTTGGTTCCCCGCTTCCCGTTTCTCTGTTCACTCCAACTTTTGACGTGATGACTTTACAGTCCTCATATTTGTAGATTCATATTCACTGTCCGAATCACGTACTCGTCCTGCCTCCTTGAGAGCACTTTCTGTTTGAGCGTTCTTCTTCTCTCCTTCTCTTGTTCTCACCTTCTCTTCTACTCTCCTTCTCTTGTTCTCACTTTCTCTCCTTTTGTTGTTCTCACCTTCTCTTCTACTCTCCTTCTCTTGTTCTCACCTTCTCTTGTTCTCCCCTTCTCTACTTCTCTCCTTCTTTACAGTCCTCATATTTGTAGATTCATATTCATTGTCCGAATCACGTACCCGTCCTGCCTCCCTGAGAGCACTTTCTGTTTCAGCGTTCTTCTTCTCTTCTTCACTCCTCCTCTCCTTATGTTCTTCTCTTCATCTCTCCTCTTCGTCTCTCCTTCTCTCCTTCTCTTCTTCTCTCCTTCTCTTCTTCTCTACTTCTCTCCAGTCCTCATATTTGTAGATTTATATTCACTGTCCAAATCACGTACTCGTCCTGCCTCCTTGAGAGCACTTTCTGTTTCAGCGTTCTTCTTCTCCCCTTCTCTTGTTCTCACCTTCTCTTCTACACTCCTTCTCTCCTTCTCTTGTTCTCACTTTCTCTCCTTCTCTTGTTCTCACCTTCTCTTCTACTCTCCTTCTCTTGTTCTCACCTTCTCTTGTTCTCACCTTCTCTTCTTCTCCCTTCTCTACTTATCTCCTTCTCTCCAGTCCTCATATTTGTAGATTCATATTCATTGTCCGAATCACGTAGTCGTCCTGCCTCCCTGAGAGCAATTTCTGTTTCAGCGTTCTTCTTCTCTTCTTCACTCCTCCTCTCCTTATGTTCTTCTCTTCTTCTCTCCTCCACTTCTCTTCTTCTCACTTTCTTTTCTTCTCTCCTTCTCTTCGTCTCTCTTTCTCTACTTCTCTCCTTATTTACAGTCCTCATATTTGTAGATTCATATTCACTGTCCAAATCACGTACTCGTCCTGCCTCCTTGATAGCACTTTCTGTTTCAGCGTTCTTCTTCTCTCCTTCTCTTGTTCTCACCTTCTCTTCTACTCTCCTTCTCTTGTTATCACTTTCTCTTCTACTCTCCTTCTCTTGTTCTCACCTTCTCTTCTACTCCCCTTCTCTTGTTCTCACCTTCTCTTGTTCTCACCTTCTCTTCTATACGCCTTCTCTTCTTCTCATCTTCTCTTCTTTTCACCTTTTCTTCTTCTCTTTTTCTCTCCTTCTCACCTTCTCTTCTTCTCTCCTTCTCTTCTTTTCTTTTTCTCTCCTTCTCTTCTTCTTTTCTTGTTATTTATCTGTTAAGTGAGCGTGGATGCGTCGTGTCGCTAATTCACATCATAGCCGGGATATCTGCGCCTTTCGACCCGACACGTCCGCCGTCAGCATATATGGGTAGATTAGCGTAACAATTTTTGCCCTGACAGCGGCCATTTTTTGTCTGCTCCTTTCGATTGTAAACTTCCAAGGGTTTTTTTTTAACGGCGAGTGCACATGGGACTTCATATTTTTCGCCGCTTTCCTAGATGGCTGGTCTTCGGATCTCACTACCCACTTGCCGGATGAGGGTAAAGCCACAAAGAAACCACGGTTCGATTAAAAAAAAAAAATTCCCACCGTCTGTTGTGGGAATCGAACCACAGACCTTCCTATCCAGAGGCGGACGTCTCACCTCTAGACCAAGCAGTACCTTTTCAACGTTCAAGTCTTGTGATCATGTGAGCTTGCCTCTTTGCCCTGTTTCATGATGGAGGGCTAAGGATTTCATCATAACTCCCGATGAGATGGTCGGTTCTCGTATATGCCCATATGTCCTGATTTCCCCCTAAACCTGCGCCGTGGCTGACACACTCAGTTTACAGCAGGCTGAATCCTTGAGAACATTTAAAATGTCTGCCCGGTTCATTGTTCTTCCCTTCTCCACAACTACAAAAAACGGAGCCTAATTTTCTCTTTCACCCGAATTCCCTGCCGTACAAATGAACCCGATTTAAATCAACTTTAAACTCGTCAGAGGCTCCAACTACTGTATTCGATCAGAGCCTATTTTTCTTTTCCTGGACATACTCACTGAATCAAAGCACTTGTGGGTTGAAATCTGTATCTCTAGATAAGTTATTACTTCAATTACTGCCATTGTTTTTATCGTCAGACTGCTTGTCAAGTCAAATGCACTTTTTCAATTTGTGCTGTATTTTTATTGCTTAAATAATATCCATAATTTTACTATGAACGGAGATTGTGTTAATTAATTAATTTCCACAATTTTAACGTCAATTATGATTGTTTTAATTATTATTTATAATTTTATTAGGATTAATTATCGTTTTTTTATTTTTTTGAAAAGACGATGGTCATATGTTGGACATGTGATGAGAAGAGATAATAACCGAATAGCAAAGCAAGCCCTCATGTGAGAAACAACAGGTAAGAGAAAAAGAGGGAGACACTGAGAAGAACATTGATAAGAGAGGCAAGAGCAGCAGGAATCTGCTCCCTCAATGAGATAGAGCTGCTTGCACAGAACAGAGACAAATGGCGAGATTTGATAAAATATCATTAAAAGAATTGAAAACTGATAGAACAAAAATTCAGATAAGAGGAGTATCTTGGTCTACGCCCTATGGGCCAGCTACGGCTCGAAAAGTCGATAGATAGATAGAATTATTGTTTTATAAATATTGCCTATCATTGATTCAAATCATTGAAATCAAAGACGGATTGATCAATTATATTATTTAGTGGTATTCCTATTTTACTATTATATTTAAAAAAAATAAATACACGTTTATTTGCCGTTACATAAAAAAAGCACGATGTCATCTTATGTGAGTTTTTGAATTTATTACATAATTGATGTCTTTATCTGCGTGGAATGTGTTGCCATTCCAGCCTCTCAAACTGTCCCAAACCTCCAAATGATGTGCCATAGTGCAGTTTTTACCTACTTCTTAAACAGATATTAAGCTGAAACTAAGACCCTCAAAGATGCTGCAAATTTTGCTAATCAGCACAGCAATAACGTGCACAAGAAACTGGTGATACTGGCCGTGGTATACTTTCAGTCTTAACAGCAATTAAAACTCCCAGGAATAAAGAGCTAGATAACATGACAACATTCCTAGAACAATTGTGCAACAATTTCCAGAGAATGGTTATCTGGTGGATACCATCACGCTGTAAGGAAACGAATGTTCAAACAAGTTGGCCAAGTAGGAAAGAAGATTACCACAAGATAACCATCTGGTCAGTTGCGAAGAAGAAAAAACCACCATCAAAGGTCAATATAATTCAAAATGGAAACAAGAACACCCAATATATAATGAGAGGGACAGATACCCCCGAATGTCAATGAGGGATCAGGTTATCATACTTTTTTTTTTTTTTTTTTGCGTTCGCCAGCAAAGACGAAGTCCCTAGAGACTAGGAACAGAATTTTGCGGCGTGTTAATACGTTTTTTTCCCTGGCAGCCGTGTGCACAAGAGTCCCTCTCCGCACAGGCATATAACTCCGTCTTCGGAGGTACTCATATTTTGGTCGTCCATGAGTAATTGACGTTTCAAGCCGTGCCTCGCTGCTGAGACCAGGGGTGGCTGCCGCAGAGAGAAATCATAAATAAAAATCCCAACTGGTGCAGCCGGGATTTGAATGCACAACCTCTTTGTCTCGAGGCCGGCATCTTGCCTCGAGACCAACAGTCCCCCAGGTCATCATACTTCGCCAACGATCTGGCCACAACAGAATAAAAAACTACAAGTTCACCCAAATCAAAATAGGAACCACCAGTCTATGCCCCTGTACCTGATATGACATGACAACAAAGCACATCTCACATGATTGCCCCCAGTTCACAGGCCTGAGGAGTGGCCCACTCTCACTACCATGGAAAAAAAAATCTACAGGGCACCTGAATCAATGAAACAGCAACCTTCATAAGAGAGTCCGAAATGCTGGTCTGAATGACGTCATGACCGCAGAAGAAGGCGAATAATTGTTTACCTACTACATTATATATATAAAGCATGCATACGTCATGACCACGAGTAGCATGACGATGGAGGTGATGGCAGTGACCAGGGCATTCATCTGGTTAGAGTCACAAGACTACACTCACGCCTGCATACTGAGTGATTCGATGAGCATTATAAGAAAAGTGTAGGCGGGCTATCTACGTATGCAATGGGTAGAGTCATTGCAGAAATAAAAAAAAAATACATACGGTCACCTTTGACTACGTCTCTGGACATACAGGAGTATGGGGAAATGAAAGGGCGGACAGGTTGGCTAGCGCCGCTATTGTTGAGGACGGTCGACCAATGGATCGGGCGGACATCATCAATGCTCTCCGAGATGTGGGAAGAACTCAGCACTTTGACAACCATGAGTCCACGTCACTACTTCGGATGAAAGAGATGGAAGTTAAGATGGGCACAGCCAGAAACGAGAAACTTAGTGGGTGTGTGAAAAGACTTATCAACCAACACAGAACTGGAATTGTCAGTCGCTGGATACTGCGAGACTTGCTGGGGAGGGATCTGAGCACCTATGGGCATGTTTGGAGTGCAGTGATGATGACCCACAAATAACTCAATATACAATACAGTCATCATCATCATCATCGAGTGCCTTCTCCGCAACGAAGGTTGTCTACCATGGATCGCCATTCTACTCTATTTCTTGCTTTGATGGTGCAGGCTGTCATAGATTGACTTGTCCATCTTTTGATGTTACTCGTCCATGTTAGTCTTGGTCTGCCTCTGCCTCTTTTGCCTTGTATTTTCCCTTCCAATATTACTTTTAGTAGGCTGTTGTGCCTTTTAACATGCCCCAAAAATTTCATTTGTCTTGTCTTAGTTGTATTTAGTAGTTCTCTTTTTCTTTTCAGTTATTTTAAAAAACTTCATCGTTTGTTATCTTTTGTTTCCATCCAATTCTACCTATTCTTCTATAAATCCACATTTCAAAGGCTTCAATTTTCTGTTCTGTTTTCTTGCATAATGTTCATGTTTCTGCACTACACAGGAATATTGAGAAGATGTAACATTTTGCCATTCTTAGTTTCAGCCCTGCTGATATTTGTTTTGTTGTTAGTATATTTTTCATGAGGGAGCCGCGATAGCTCAGTGGTTAGTGAACTGGACTATAAAGGACAAGAGGTAGGGTTCGATCCCAACCGACGGCTTCCGGGTTCTTTCTTCTTCTTTTACCTTTCAGCTGCCTGTGGAGCATTGGTCTTCAACAAATACTTTCCAAGTCGTTCTGTTTTTTGCCATTCTTTTAAGATCATTCCATGTCTTCCCCATCAACTTCATCTCTGCTTCTATCTGTCTTCTCCAAGAATTCCTTGGTCTTCCTCTTTGTCTTTTCCCCTGGGGATTCCAAAAAAGGGCCTGTTGTGTAATACTCTCAGTTGGCTTCCGTAGTGTGTATCCTATCCAGCGCCATAGTCTTCGCTGTATCTCTTTATCCACTGGTATTTGACTGGTACATTTCCATAATTCTATGTTAGTGATTTTGTCCTGTCATTTCCATCCTTTTATCCTGCGTAAGCATCCATTAATGAAAGTCTGTATCTTCGTGATTGTCAATTTTGTTGTTCTCCATGTTTCACAGCCATATAATAGGACCGCCTTAACATTTGAGTTGAAAATTTTTATTTTTGTATTTAACCTAACTTCTTTGGATTTCCATGTTTCCCAGTGCAATGAAAGCTCCTCTTGCTTTTGATATCCTTATTTTGGTATCATTTTCTGTCCCTCCCTCTTTATCTATATTACTGCGCAGATATATGTAAGATTGTACATATCTACTAATATCTACTAACAATAGAGGTAATTCTCCTAGTTTTATTTGGTTATTGCGAACTGTATTAATTCTCATAATGTTGGTCTTATCTCTATTAATCTTCATTCCTAGCTGTTTGCATCTCTCAGCAAGTATGCTCATTTTATCCTGCTTCCGGGTTCACCCTGCCTTAAATGGGTACCGGATTTTTTCTGGGAAAGTAAAGCGGCAAGGGCGTAATACCGAGCACATTACCCTAAAAATCATGCGCCGAAGGTCTGTACAATTTATGTTTACTAACACCATATTCCCAATACGCCACTTGGCATGACGGGGGTACTTTACTTTTTTAAAATATTTTTTTCATGGCATTAAAATTACTTTTTGTCATACCTATTCTTTTGTTCATTTCAATTTTACATTTTCCATCATTGGTTATAGTATGTCCCAGGTAGTTGTAGCTCTGGGCTGTCTTCAGATGTATTCCCTCAACTGTGATATTTAATTGTAGGTCTTGAGAATTTTCTTTGTTTATGATCATAGTTTTAGTATTTTTGATGTTCATTTCTAGTCCATATTTTTTTATTGTTATGTTTACCACATTAAGTAATTGTTGTAGGTCTTTAGGATTTTCTGCTAGTAGAACAGTATTATCAGCATATCTTAGGTTATTGATTATCTTTCCATTACTGTTTAGGCCTGGCATCTCTGAGATGTTTTTAAAGATTTGCTCAGTGTATAGATTGAACAAGCTTGGTGATAGGATGCATCCTTGTCTTACTCCTCTTTTTATGTCCATGTGTGTACAATACAGTATACATTATATATACAACACAATATACATTGTACATACAATATAGCATTACATTATATATACAACACAATATAAATTACATATACAATATAGCATTACATTATATATACAACACAATATACATTATATATACAATATAGCATTACATTATATATGCAATATAGCATACATTAGGGAGCCGCGATAGCTCAGTGGTAAGTGAACTGGACTACAAAGGACAAGAGGTAGGGTTTGATCCCAACCGACGGCTTCCGGGTTCACCCAGTCTTAAATGGGTACCGTATTTTTTTCTGGGAAAGTAAAGCGGCACGGGCGTAATACCGACCACATTACCCCAAAAATCATGTGCTAAAGGTCTGTAAAATTCATGGTCACTAACACCATATTCCCTATACGCCACTTGACATGGCGGGGGCTCATTACTTTTTTACTTATAGCATACATTATATATACAATACAGTATACATTAAATAAAAATATAGAGTGTCACACGTCGTGGCGACTGCTTTGACAAAGCGGTATTTATTTCTCTGGTTCCCCCTCTCTTCCCCCCCCCCCCCGACATACACCATCATATATACAACAAAGTATACATTGTATAAAGTCAGCATTTTGTAAAGTGGGTTGTAATTTTCTGTTGAAATAACATTGCGATTGTTCTCTCTCTTGCCACATTGTGATTGTTCTCTCTCTTGCCACATTGTGATTGTTCTCTTTCTTGCCACATTGCGATTGTTCTCTCTCTTGCCACATTGTGATTGTTCTCTCTCTTGCCACATTGTGATTGTTCTCTCTCATGCCCCATGGTGATTGTTCTCTCTCTTGCCACATTGTGATTGTTCTCTCTCTTGCCACATTGTGATTGTTCTCTCTCTCTTGCCACATTGTGATTGTTCTCTCTCTTGCCACATTGTGATTGTTCTCTCTCTTGCCACATTGTGATTGTTCTCTCTCTCTTGCCACATTGTGATTGTTCTCTCTCTTGCCACATTTTGATTGTTCTCTCTCTTGCCACATTGTGATTGTTCTCTCTCTTGCCACATTGTGATTGTTCTCTCTCTTGCCACATTGTGATTGTTCTCTCTCTTGCCACATTGTGATTGTTCTCTCTCTTGCCACATTGTGATTTTTCTCTGTCTTGCCACATTGTGATTGTTCTCTCTCTTGCCACATTGTGATTGTTCTCTCTCTTGCCACATTGCGATTGTTCTCTCTCTTGCCACATTGTGATTGTTCTCTCTCTTGCCACATTGTGATTGTTCTCTCTCTCTTGCCACATTGTGATTGTTCTCTCTCTTGCCACATTGTGATTGTTCTCTCTCTTGCCACATTGTGATTGTTCTCTCTCTCTTGCCACATTGTGATTGTTCTCTCTCTTGCCACATTGTGATTGTTCTCTCTCATGCCACATTGTGATTGTTCTCTCTCTGCCACATTATGATTGTTCTCTCTCTTGCCACATTGTGATTGTTCTCTCTCTTGCCACATTGTGATTGTTCTCTCTCTTGCCACATTGTGATTGTTCTCTCTCTTGCCACATTGTGATTGTTCTCTCTCTTGCCACATTGTGATTGTTCTCTCTCTTGCCACATTGTGATTATTCTCTCTCTTGCCACATTGTGATTGTTCTCTCTCTTGCCACATTGTTATTGTTCTCTGTCTTGTCACATTGTGATTGTTCTCTCTCTTGCCACATTGTGATTGTTCTCTCTCTTGCCACATTGTGATTGTTCTCTCTCTTGCCACATTGTGATTGTTCTCTCTCTTGCCACATTGTGATTGTTCTCTCTCTTGCCACATTGTGATTGTTCTCTCTCTCGCCACATTGCGATTGTTCTCTCTCTTGCCACATTGTGATTGTTCTCTCTCTTGCCACATTGTGATTGTTCTCTCTCTTGCCACATTGTGATTGTTCTCTCTCTTGCCAAATTACTATTGTTCTCTCTCTTGCCACATTGCGATTGTTCTCTCTCTTGCCACATTGCGATTGTTCTCTCTCTTGCCACATTGCGATTGTTCTCTCTCTTGCCACATTGCGATTGTTCTCTCTCTTGCCACATTGTGATTGTTCTCTCTCTTGCCACATTGCGATTGTTCTCTCTCTTGCCACATTGTTATTGTTCTCTCTCTTGCCACATTGCGATTGTTCTCTCTCTTGCCACATTGTGATTGTTCTCTCTCTTGCCACATTGTGATTGTTCTCTCTCTTGCCACATTGTGATTGTTCTCTCCCTTGCCACATTGCGATTGTTCTCTCTCTTGCCACATTGTGATTGTTCTCTCTCTTGCCACATTGTGATTGTTCTCTCTCTTGCCACATTGTGATTGTTCTCTCTCTTGCCACATTGTGATTGTTCTCTCTCTTGCCACATTGTGATTGTTCTCTCTCTTGCCACATTGGGATTGTTCTCTCTCTTGCCACATTGTGATTGTTCTCTCTCTTGCCACATTATGATTGTTCTCTCTCTTGCCACATTGTGATTGTTCTCTCTCTTGCCAAATTGTGATTGTTCTCTCTCTTGCCACATTGTGATTGTTCTCTCTCTTGCCACATTGTGATTGTTCTCTCTCTTGCCACATTGTGATTGTTCTCTCTCTTGCCACATTGTGATTGTTCTCTCTCTCTTGCCACATTGTGATTGTTCTCTCTCTTGCCACATTACTATTGTTCTCTCTCTTGCCACATTGTGATTGTTCTCTCTCTTGCCACATTACTATTGTTCTCTCTCTTGCCACATTGCGATTGTTCTCTCTCTTGCCACATTGTGATTGTTCTCTCTCTTGCCACATTACTATTGTTCTCTCTCTTGCCACATTGTGATTGTTCTCTCTCTTGCCACATTGTGATTGTTCTCTCTCTTGCCACATTGTGATTGTTCTCTCTCTTGCCACATTGTGATTGTTCTCTCTCTTGCCACATTTTGATTGTTCTCTCTCTTGCCACATTGTGATTGTTCTCTCTCTTGCCACATTGTGATTGTTCTCTCTCTTGCCACATTGTGATTGTTCTCTCTCTTGCCACATTGTGATTGTTCTCTCTCTTGCCACATTGCGATTGTTCTCTCTCTTGCCACATTGTGATTGTTCTCTCTCTTGCCACATTGTGATTGTTCTCTCTCTTGCCACATTGTGATTGTTCTCTCTCATGCCCCATGGTGATTGTTCTCTCTCTTGCCACATTGTGATTGTTCTCTCTCTTGCCACATTGTGATTGTTCTCTCTCTCTTGCCACATTGTGATTGTTCTCTCTCTTGCCACATTGTGATTGTTCTCTCTCTTGCCACATTGTGATTGTTCTCTCTCTCTTGCCACATTGTGATTGTTCTCTCTCTTGCCACATTTTGATTGTTCTCTCTCTTGCCACATTGTGATTGTTCTCTCTCTTGCCACATTGTGATTGTTCTCTCTCTTGCCACATTGTGATTGTTCTCTCTCTTGCCACATTGTGATTGTTCTCTCTCTTGCCACATTGTGATTTTTCTCTGTCTTGCCACATTGTGATTGTTCTCTCTCTTGCCACATTGTGATTGTTCTCTCTCTTGCCACATTGCGATTGTTCTCTCTCTTGCCACATTGTGATTGTTCTCTCTCTTGCCACATTGTGATTGTTCTCTCTCTCTTGCCACATTGTGATTGTTCTCTCTCTTGCCACATTGTGATTGTTCTCTCTCTTGCCACATTGTGATTGTTCTCTCTCTCTTGCCACATTGTGATTGTTCTCTCTCTTGCCACATTGTGATTGTTCTCTCTCATGCCACATTGTGATTGTTCTCTCTCTGCCACATTATGATTGTTCTCTCTCTTGCCACATTGTGATTGTTCTCTCTCTTGCCACATTGTGATTGTTCTCTCTCTTGCCACATTGTGATTGTTCTCTCTCTTGCCACATTGTGATTGTTCTCTCTCTTGCCACATTGTGATTGTTCTCTCTCTTGCCACATTGTGATTATTCTCTCTCTTGCCACATTGTGATTGTTCTCTCTCTTGCCACATTGTTATTGTTCTCTGTCTTGTCACATTGTGATTGTTCTCTCTCTTGCCACATTGTGATTGTTCTCTCTCTTGCCACATTGTGATTGTTCTCTCTCTTGCCACATTGTGATTGTTCTCTCTCTTGTCACATTGTGATTGTTCTCTCTCTTGCCACATTGTGATTGTTCTCTCTCTTGCCTGGTCTTGCCACATTGTGATTGTTCTCTCTCTTGCCACATTGTAATTGTTCTCTCTCTTGCCACATTGTGATTGTTCTCTCTCTTGCCACATTGTGATTGGTCTCTCTCTTGCCACATTGGGATTGTTCTCTCTCTTGCCACATTGTGATTGTTCTCTTTCTTGCCACATTGTGATTGTTCTCTCTCTTGCCACATTGTGATTGTTCTCTCTCTTGCCTGGTCTTGCCACATTGTGATTGTTCTCTCTCTTGCCACATTGTGATTGTTCTCTCTACTACAATTACTCTCATTTACTACTCCAGATCACAATTTATTAGGTTACATTAAAGATTCATTCTTATCTATAGTCCATTACACCCAATTCTATCTACCGCAACAGCATAAACTCTACTGTTCGAATTATGTTTATCTGTATCATCTACTTTCTATCGCTGTTATTTCCATTTATGACTCGCAAATATACGTAAATACATTTGATTTTATTTTCATTGATCACTTACAAATATCTTGATTGATTTATCGCTCTCATTTATACTTTATCACCCACACATATTTTTCATTTCGCGTTCACCATCTTACACCTCTGGCGAAGACGATAGAGACCAGGAACTGAATTTTGCGTGTTAATCCGTTTTTTCATGGCAGCCTTGTGTCCATGGGTCCCTTGCCGCACAAGCAGATAAATCCGTTTTCATATCTTTTCTAATCCGTATATAATTCGTTCTCATATCTTTTCTAATCCGTATCTAATTCGTACTTATATCTTTTCTAATCCGTATATAATTCGTACTTATATCTTTTCTAATCCGTATCTAATTCGTACTTATATCTTTTCTAATCCGTATCTAATTCGTACTCATATCTTTCCTAGGCCTACAAATTAATGGAAAGATAATCAATAACCTAAGATATGCTGACGATACTGTACTACTAGCAGAAAATCCTAAAGACCTACAACAATTTCTTAATGAAATAAACACGACAAGCAAAAAAATATGGACTAGATATGAATATCAAAAAGACTAAAACTATGATCATAAACAAAGAAAATACTCAAAACCCACAAGTGGATATCAAAATTGAAGGAATAGACCTGGAGACAGTTCAGAACTATAACTACCTTGGACATACTATAACCAGTGATGGAAAATGTACAACTGAAATAAACAAAAGAATAGGAATGGCAAAAAGTAATTTTAATGTCATGAAGGACATACTAACATCAAAACAAATAACACCAGAGCTAAAACTAAGATTAGCAAAATGTTACATCTTCTCAATATTCCTATATGGTGCTGAAACATGGACATTAGACAAGAAAACAGAACAGAGAATTGAAGCCTTTGAAATGTGGATATATAGAAGAATAGGTAGAATTGGATGGAAGGAAAAGAAAACAAACGACGAAGTCTTAAAACAACTAAAAATGAAAAGAGAACTTCTGAACACAATTAGAACAAGACAAATGCGATTCTTAGGCCATGTTAAAAGACACAACAGCCTACTGAAAGTGATCCTGGAGGGGAAAATACAAGGTAAAAGAGGCAGAGGCAGACCAAGATTAACATGGACGAGTAACATCAAAAGATGGACAAATCAACCGATGACAACCTGCACCATCAAAGCAAGAGATAGAGCAAAATGGCGCTCCATGGTAGCCAACCTTCGTTGCGGAGACGGCACTCAATGATGATGATCTTTCCTAATCCGTATCTAATTCGTACTCATATATTTTCTAATCCGTATCTAATTCGTACTTATATCTTTTCTAATCCGTATCTAATTCGTACTCATATATTTTCTAATCCGTATCTAATTCGTACTCAGATCTTTTCCGTCGACGTAATTGACGTCAATCGAGTAATTGACGTGTCAAGTCAGGCCTCGCTGCTGGGACCAGGGGTAGTTGCCGCAGAGAGAGATCACTAATACAAATATGGTGCAGCTGGGATTTGAACTCATAACCTCTCTGTCTCGAGACGGCGACTTGCATCTAGACCAACCAGACCCCCCACCCACAAATATAATATATCGCTCTCATTTATCTTTTATCACTCTCACACATGCTCTATCACAATACTTTCAATCATGTTTTTCATAATTACACAGTCCCACTCAGTTCCGTTTATTTTTATCTTTATTATTCTAACGCGCTATTCTCGTGGAAAAAGAAAGGTAGGAAAAGAGACTGCAATCAATTTAGAGGTATATCTCTTCTCAGCCATGTAGGAAAGCTATATGCTAAAATCTTAGAAAAAAGGCTGAGACCAATAATAGAACTACAGTTAAACGATTCTCAAATGGGGTTCCGGAAAAACAGAGGATGTACCGACACCACTATTCACACTAAAACAGCTTGCAGAAAAAACGACAGAACACAATCAAAACTTATACATAGCCTTCATTGACCAGGAAAAAGCATTCGACAGAGTAAACAGAGAACAACTGTGGGAGATACTAACAACATATGGAGTAAGCCTACATATAACTAACCTTATTAAAAGCCTCTACGTCAACAGCAGCTGCAGGGTCAGAACAGCAGCAGGCTACGCAGACCACTTTGAAGTTAGATCAGGCGTAAGACAGGGGTGCGTACTAGACCCCCTACTGTTTATTACATACATGGACCATATATGCAAGCTAGCCAACCCATCAGAGACAGAGAAGATCAACGAGCTTTTATTTGCAGACGACCAGGCACTTATACATGAAACAACAGAAGACCTACAAGAACACTTAAACAAACTCAACATCTCATGCACAAAATACAACATGAAAATCAACATCAACAAAACAGGAGTCATGAATGTCGCCAAAAATAAACAGAACATCAACATAACTACAGAAGGCAGACAACTAAAACAAGTAGAGGAATTCAAATACGTAGGAAGTCTAATGACAAACGATAATTCTCAAACAGCAGAGATAGAATCAAGATGCAACAAAGCTTGTCAAATCATCGGACAGTTATCACCACTATTGTCCAACAAGGAAATAACATGGAGGCAAAACGAGCACTATACAATACAATCTTCATCCCAACGTTGTGCTACCAATGCCAGACCTGGACCCTAGATGCAAGAACAATAAGAAAAATAACCTCCACAGAGATGAAATGTGTTAGACGAATGACAGGAAACAGTCTGAGAGATAAGATCAGAAATGAAGAACTGAGAAAAAAGTTAGGAATAGCCCCCGTCATAGAATATATATATAAGGAAACAACAGATAAAATGGTTTGGCCACGTGACAAGGCAGAAAGAACAAAACACAACACAACGAGCCTTCGACAAACGTTGTGAGAACACCAGACCCAGGGGTCGACCACGAAAAAGATGGGTCGATGGAATATTAGAAGCACTAGGAAACATAACAGCAGCAGAGGCGAACAGAAGAGCAAAAGACCGCAAATTATATTTCCTCTCGACGCTGAAAAGCAGATGAGGAAGGAAAGAAGAAGAAGCAGATTCTCGTTATCACGTTGACAGTGTTAAATACGTGCTCCAATCACTTTATTGATCACAATGACAAATCTCAATAAAGAATACGAACTCTGTAGAATAGGTGACAGACTCTTATTTAATCATCTTCTTTCCTTCATCATTTGTATTTAAGCATTGAGAAGCGATATAATTGACGCTCTTTAGCTCTTCTGTTATGTTTTCTAGTGTTTTTAATACTTTATTAATCCATTTTTTTCATGATTGACCCTTGGCTCTGATGTTCTCGTACCGTTTATTGAAGGCTCCCCGTTTAATGATTTTTCTGTCTTAACAGGTGAGCAAACTAATTTATCTGTTGTTTCTTCATGTAATCTATAGCGAGAATTACTACTGAAGTTTGACCTGAGAACTAGCGAAACCGAATGAGCAGATAACGGCTTGCAACTCATAGCTGAATTTCGGTCAATTTTTGAAATAAGATACTTTTTTTTTTGAAGATCAAAAAGGGAAGGCAAACTCAGTCTCATAAAATATCACTTTTGAAGGATCTTCGAGGCGGTCGCTAAGCTACGCTACAGTCGTTTCGCTGAGTTGTAAATTGTAAATTAAAGAAGGTGTTAACTACAATGTGAACACAAGAAAGTTTATAACTTAGTAACAGGCAATTGTGATACCACTCAGACTTAAACTGGATGTTTAACAAAATGGCTTCGGTTTTGCTTGAGGTTGGCGGGACGAATGTGACAGGATCGGGCGGACATCATCAATGCCCTCCGAGATGTGGGAAGAGCACAGGACTTCGACAAACACAGATCCACGTCACTTCTTCGGATGATAGAAATGGGAGTTAAGATGGGCACAGCCAGAAATGAGAAACTTAGTGGCCGTGTAAGAAGACTTATCAACCAACATAGAGCTGGAGTCGTCAGTCGCTGGACACTGAGGGGATTGCTGAGGAGGGGATCTGAGCACCTATGGACATGTTCGGAGTGCAATGATGATGACCCGTAAATAACTCAATAACTCAATGTGACAGGATCTGTAGCGCGGTTTCTATTTAATTGAATAATTAATGAAGTGTGTGTCCCTGAATGAAAGAGGCTGCCTTTAGCTGCCAATTTGTTATGAATGAAGGGTCAGACAACCAACCAATAAACGGAGGTGGCGTTGTTTTAGATTAAGTCTGTTAGTCTCTGAAGTGATGTGGCTAATATATGAGGCGGGGCGAGTGTTAGTATTCGTTAATATCATCGTTAATACTGAGATCTTGCAACAATAAGAGTAGTGCCACGTGACAATAGCTATAATTTTACACTTTATTACATTTCTTTAACTGTCAAACGCGATAGAAAAATTAACATAAAGGTTAAATAGACTCATTGTTTTCTCATTTCTTTTTGTTAATTATCTGATCCGTTGCCACAAAATAAAGGCAACCACATAAGATTACATAATAGGAACCACACGTGGTTGATATTTTAAAAAAATCAACCATTTAAAAGAATCAACCACAGATTATTCAACCTATTTCCATGAGCTTTGAAGAGCTACATTGTTGAATATTGGGCTTGGTGTTTTGTTAAGAGAAACACGTTTGATGTATTTCTGGTGCTTTCACATTCATTGGGTGCCGTCTCCCCATCGAAGATTGGATACCAGTTGGATGAGGCGGAAGAATCAGAAATTACCAACAGCTCAGAGAGTGAAAACAGCAAAGTGTGTGGGGTACAAGAGGCGTATTCAGGACAAGATAGGCGAATATGGCTGACCACCGTGGGAGAGATAGAAGCCTTACTTTATATCATTCCAAAGCAATTATATATATATATAATCATGGACAATAGGACAACAGACAAGAAAATCACTGGAGTCTGTAGAAATGTGGTTTTACAGAAGAATGTTGAGAATACCATGGACAGCTAAGAAGAGTAATGAAAATGTTCTGAAAGAGGCCAAAGCAAAAAGAGAGCTAATTTCCAATATTAGGAAGAAACAATCATCATTTTTTGGCCATGTAATGAGAAGAGAACAACTGGAATATATTGTAACAACTGGGAAAATGAGGGACGACGACATAGAGTGAAGAAAAGAGAAAAAATACCAGACAGCTTAAGGGAATGGTTTGGTAGAAGGTCAACAACAGAAATGATTAATAACTGTCGAGATCGAAAGTTGTGGAGAGACATGATCACCTACGCCAGTAGGCCCTGTACTTGATGATAATGACCAAAAAGGTGTTTTTTTTAAAAACATTTGCAAATGTGGTCCAGAGTTGACAAAGATGGCGGAAGTCGCCGGCTTTAGTTCTTCAAATCAAATGTTGAAAGTTCACAACGTTTATTGTCATTTTCCTTTGTTCTAAGCTGGAAAGTGTTCGTCAATTTCTTTGTGTTCACTTTCAAATCGTGTTTGTGACTAGATCTTATTTCACTCAGTTTTCTCTGCTCTTAAATTAATATATTATATATATATACATATTTGTTTTATATTTACATTATATATATATTTATATATATATATAAAAGTTATTGTATAATCGTTGTTTTCATAATGTCTGTACACAAAAATGGGAAATTAATTGCTCATGGAAACCGCTTTTGACATAAAGGTTTGTTTATTTTCTTACCCTCAGCTGTCTCATCCTCTAGGATACTAATTTCCCACTATCAACAAGATAATTTTATTCTTTTGATAAGTAATTGTTGGACTCATGAATGATGAATTCTAATATTGTTGACACTGACGCCGCTCGCTTTCAATGACAAAGGTCTACTTACATCACAGAGCACAGTAGCGACGCACAAGCTTACCTGCCATGAGATACGATTGTTTTCTGTTCTGGCGCTGATGACAGACTGCAGCTGGTAGCTCGCAGTCTATGATTAGCTCCATTGTTATTTAACGACAGCCACTACGTCGACCACGCAACAAACTTTTGGCTATAAATGTTTTAGGCACTACCAAGTGGCCTTCATGTCCATGTTTCAATTGATTGGTCAAAACCAGTTGATGAGATCCCCCCCCCCCCCCCCCCAACCTTGGCTTCCGCCAATATATAAACCCAAACGTTCACTATTTTGTTACCAGTCTACAAGAAAGCTTCATGCGTATGCCAGTACATATTTTCTTCTTTTAAACTGTGTGTAAATCTCTATACGACTAGTGCTGTTACTGTACCTATATCAGGTCATCAAAGATCGTGGACACAAGCAACTCTGCTCATTTTTTGTTGATCTATCAGGGCCCGCTACTGTCAAACATAGCTCAAGCTACAGAAACCGGTATTAGTTATTTTGAACTGGATGAGGATTTCTGTTCAGCCATGAATCTCCAGCCGGTGGAAGTAATTATGAAGGGAATGTGTGGAGAGATTGTTCTCACAAAAAGAAGAGGCTACTGGTTTGTTGTTAAGAAGTTCTCTCTGTTGAATAAAGGCAAACTTACAACGAAGAACATCGCACCTTTCTTTACTGAGGTCAAGTTGATGCAGACTTTAGACCACCCGTTTGTGATGAAGTGTATCTACGCTGGCTTGTGCCCAGACTACTTGGCCATCTGCACGGATTATTTCACGAGGGGCACATTGCATGACTATGTCGGTGATATTAGCACGGATCTGTCAGAGCTTTGTGTCACTCAAGTAGCTTGCGCACTCCGATACCTGCACAAGAATAATGTAGTACACCTGGATGTTAAACTTGAGAACATCTTCATGGATGTGAACTTTAACGCTGTTCTCGGAGACTTTGGAATCGCTTTCGAGATGGTCTCTCAGACGATGAATCTGACCGCAAGTCTGTGCCGCGGTACGCCTTGCTATTTTCCTCCTGAACGGAGAAAAGCCTCATTAAACAAGGAACTGGATCCTTATAAGGTTAGTGATATTAGTCTTGTTTATATGTTGTCTTGTGCTTCGCCTCTATCATCCTTACCTATTATAATATGTGCTACAAATACCCTGCACTTTACATGTGTTGTAAATATGAGTAATATCTCATTCTCTTTAGGATATTTGATGAGTAATATCTCGTTTATAAATATTAAATACCTATAATCACCCAGTTCCATGCCTGCTGGAGTAGGTTACCATGTCTCTCCTCAACTTTCGATCTCTTCGGTTATTTATCGTTTCTGTTGTTGACCTTCTGCCAAGTCATTCTTGTAAGTTGTCTGGTAACTTTTCTCTTTTGTTCTCTCTATCTCTTCGACTATCAACTTTCCCCGTTCTTACAATAGATCCCAGCTGTTCCCTTCTCAATACATGGCCGAAAAATTATGATTGTTTCTTCGCAATATTGGAAATGTAGCTCTCTATTTGCTTTGGCCTCTTTCAGACCGTTTTCATTACTCTTCTTCGCTGTCCATGGTATTCTCAACATTCTTCTGTAAAACCATATTTCCACAGCCTCCAATGGTGTTCTTGTCTGTTGTCCTATTGCCCATGGTTCACATCCATATGTTAAGACTGGCTCTACATAACATTTAATAACTCTTATTAAACTATCGGAGGTCATAATATAAATAATCTAAGGTACGTTGATGATATAGTCTTAATCGATAAGAGTGAAAATAAGTTACAAGAAATGTTGGACATTATAGTGAAAGAAAGCTATAAACGACTTATAGCCTTAATAGCAAAAAAAAAAACAAAACAGAGGTAATGGTAACAACAAAGAAAAAGACATCACCTCAGTGCAAAATAAAGACAAGTGGAACAATATTAAAACAGGTAAATGAATTTAAATATTTGGGAACTTTGTTAACCTCAGACGTAAGATGTACAAAAGAGGTGAGATACAGAATGGCTCAGGCAAAAGCAGCTATCCAAAAAATGAGGAAGATACTATGCAATCCATTTTTTGACAATAGAAACCAGAAAAAGTTTTCGTAAATGTTATGTAATGCCAGTCTTAACATTTGGATGTGAATCATGGACAATAGGACAACAGACAAGAAAATGACTGGAGTCTGTAAAAATGTGGTTTTACAGAATAATGTTACCATGGACAGCTAAGAAGAGTAATGAAAACGTTCTGAAAGAGGTCAAACCAAAAAGAGTGCTAATTTCCAATATTAGGAAGAAAAAATCATACATTTTTGGCCATGTAATGAGAAGGGAACAACTGAAATATATTGTAACAACTGGGAAAATTGAGGGACGAAGAGATAGAGCGAAGCAAAGAGAAAAGATAACAGATAGCTTAAGAGAATGGCCTGGCAGAAGGTCAACAACAGAAATGATAAACGACTGTCGAGATCGAAAGTTGTGGAGAGACATGATCACCGACGCCAGCAGGCCTGGAACTTGATGATGATGATTCTTATTAAATACATATAAACAAGATTTATTATTCAGAATTTGTTTGCTTGTATCCGTTATCGCTATCTTTACTACCCTCAGAATAATTCCTAAACAATCTCTAAAGCCTCTTCTAGTAGAGCCGTTCTCTGTTTTGTGTTAGCAATTTGCTGTCTTGTTTTTGCTTGGAACTACTACCTAGACCGAAAGTGCGAACTTTGAAACAGTAGCCGGATGTGAGTCTTCAAAGTAGCTTGCCATTAAGGGGTACCTTTTACAAAGCTACAATCACGAAGGGATTAATAAGCATTGCTATTTCTCGACATTCTTCGTTTCAGGCTTTCAGTTTAAAGAAAACAAATTCGTTACTTTCAGGATTTAAACCGTTAACGTTATCTCGGAGTACGCGAGTTGTATTTTAAAAATTTATAATTACTCTCTTGTTTGTGACACTTTCAACTTCAATGTAATTTTTTGCGCAATCATCATTCGAACGGTATACTACCCTTACAAGTTCTGGGCGCCAGGCTCAAGAATGATTAGAAAAATAAAAAAAAACATTGCAATGAAATGTGTTACAAGCCGGACAGGGAAAACAGCATGAGGGGCCATCATCATTGAGTGCCGTATCCGCATCGAAGGTTGGCTACCATGGAGCGCCATTCCACTCTGTCTCTTGCTTTGATGGTGCAGATTGTCATAGGATGACTTGTCCAGCTTTTGATGTTAGTCGTCCATGTTGGTCTGCCTCTGCCTCCTTTACCTTGTATTTTCCCTTCCAATATTACTTTTACTAGGCTGTTGTGCCTTTTAGCATGCATCAAAAATTTCATTTGTCTTGTTCTAATTGTGTTTAGTAGTTCTCATTTCATGTTTAGTTGTTTTAAAACTTCATCGTTTGTTTCACGAGGGGTATGACCAGAAATAAAGGAATAATAATAATTTCCGCCATGAAGGACATAAAGAAAAGTTGTAAAAAAAAAAGTAAAGTGCCCCCGTCACGCCAAATGGCGTACAGGGAATATGGTATTAGTGACCATACATTTTAAAGACCCTCGGCACATGATTTTTGGGGTAATGTGGTCGGTATTACGCCCGTGCCGCTTTACTTTCCCAGAAAAAATCCGGGACCTATTAAAGGCTGGGTGAACCCGACGCCGTCGGTTGGGATTGAACCCTACCTCTTGTCCTTTGTAGTCCAGTTCACTAAACACTGAGCTATAGGGGCTCCCAAAGAAAAGGTGTGCTCGTGTTAAATGTTGCCTCGCAGTGAGACAAAAAGATACGATTTACTGATTTACTACTAAACGACTAGATTGATGTAGAACCAGTTTAGTACTATCATCGCCATACCGGTTAGCGTATGTCCTTCCACGAGCTTCTATCCACAGAGCAATGCGTCAGTTCTGTTGTTGACTGTTTTCCATGCAATGACTCCAAGCTATCTAGTATCTTCTCTCTTTGTCGTCTGCGATTTCTCTTTCCCTGTATTTGTCCAGTTGGAACCAAGTATTCCAACCTCCTTCTTCTCATGACGTGCCCGAAAAATGTCGTAAGGAGCTCCCTTTTTGTGTTGGTCTCTTGGAGAATGCCCTCTTTGGTCTTTCTAGCAGTACAGGGTACTTTCAACATTCTTCTGAGAAATCCCATCTCTGGGACCTTTAATCGTCTTTCCATTTCTTTGTCTACTGTTCATGGTTCGCTTCCGTGGGTCAGAATTGACTCTGTATCGCAGCGATGAACTCTTTTTCACACTTCAATTGACATAGACTTGTTGCATAGACATTTTTCATTTTCTGAAATGGTATTTTGGCCTAAACTATCCTACTTTTTATTTTCTATGGTGTATCGTCTAGTATCATATCTAATCTAATTCACTAACATCTCTGTACAATTTTAATAAAACCTCTAACCATTTTACTAACATCTCTAACCATTTTACTACCACCTCTGTCCATTTTACTACCATTTTTAACCAGTCGGCCTTCTTCTTCTTCTACCTTTTTTAGCTCCCTGTAGAGCATAGGTCTTCAACAAACACTTTCCAAGCCATTCTGTTTTTTCTTTTAAGATCATTCCATGTCTTCCCCATCATCTTCAACTCTGCTTCTATCTGTCTTCTGCACGAATTCTTTGAGCTTCCTCTTTGTCTTTTCCCCTGGGGATTCCAAAAAGGGGCCTGTTGTGTTATACTCTCAGTTGGCTTCCGCAGTGTGTGTCCTATCCAGCGCCATTGTCTTCGCTGTATCTCTTTATCCAATGGTATTTGACTGGTACATTTCCATAATTCTATGTTAGTGATCTAATCTAATTTACTAACATCTCTGTACAATTTTAATACAACTTCTAACCATTGTACTACCATCTTTAACCAGTCGGTAGCAGTGTCAAAACAATTTACTATCGGTATTATCTTTAAACAATTTACTTAAATCAATACCTAATATACTATAATCTTTTATCAATACACTACCATATACTTTGTGATTAGTTTGCTACCATCGCTGATTAGTTTGCTACCATCGCTGATTAGTGTGTTACTATCGTTGATTACTTTGCTACCATCTCTGATTAGTTTGCTACCATTACTGATTAGTTTGCTACCATCACTGATTAGTTTGCTACCATGACTGATTAGTTACTGCCGTCTCTGATTAGTTTACTACCATCTCTAATAAATTTTCTGCTATCCTGATTGGTTTGCTAACATCAATGATTAGATACCATCACCCATAGACGCTGAAAGACAAATGAGGAAGGAAAGAATGAGAAGAAGACTGATTAGTTTGCAACAATCTCTGATTAGTTTACTACCACCTCTGATTAGTTTGCTACCATCTCTGATTAGTTTACTGCCACCTCTGATTAGTTTACTACCATCTCTGATTAGTTTACTGCCACCTCTGATTAGTTTACTACCATCTCTGGTTAGTTTACTACCATCACTGACTAGTTTGTTGCCATGTCTGATTAGTTTACTACCATCACTGACTAGTTTGCTACCATCTCTGATTAGTTTACTACCATCACTGACTACTTTGCTACCATCTCTGATTAGTTTACTACCATCACTGACTAGCTTGTTACCATGTCTGATTAGTTTAATACCATCACTGACTAGTTTGTTACCATCACTGACTAGTTTATTACCATGTCTGATTAGTTTGTTACCGCCTCTGATTAGTTTGCTACCATCACTGACTAGTTTACTACCATCTCTGATTAGTTGTATACCATGTCTGATTAGTTTGTTACCACCTCTGATTAGTTTATTACCGCCTCTGATTAGTTTATTACCGCCTCTGATTAGTTTGCTACCATCACTGACTAGTTTGCTACCATATCTAACCATCAGATTGACTCCTACTGCCTCGGTGTTGTGTTGTGGTCGCTGATCCTAGAGAGGTTTCCAGAAGAAAAAATTGATTATTATTACGAGGCTAGAAATAAACAAGACCTGCCCACAAATATCAGGTGAGCCTTTTCTATTGTATTCTTTCTCTTATCCTTAACTTCTGAACAATAGATTTCAACAACTGTCAAGACAACTTGTTTCATCTTTTTGAACGACACTCAACTCTATCCAATTTGCTCAGACCGTGGACTTTCTTCTCATTGGGGCATAACATAGGCACATTCCGTGTACGTCCAATACCAATATTCATCTCCAGGTCTCACCATTCTTCTCCAGAGCTCACTCTATGACTATTATCCCATGCTCTCTATCACTTCTTGTTTATCATAGTTTAGACATCATTATGTCTTTTCATTTACTTTTATATCACATAGTTTTATTCATTTTGTGATACCAAATTCTTATATCTATTCTCTGTTTTCGACACCTTATCTCCATCACTTCTTTACCGATTATATTTGTAGTGTCTGATGATGATATTTTTGGGTCTCTAGCTACTTGAATTAAATCTTTCACAATTTTTAACTAAAAAATCATCTTTTTTTGCGATTATATATAACTCTCATACACTCTCCATCTTCAACACACGAATATAAATGAAATCACATAACGCAAGGTAATATTAATTTCAACCATTGGGTTGTGAATAATTTATATCCGAGTACTTGCTGAATTTTACCAAAAATATTCTTGGAGAAGTGAAATGGAAGCAGAGATGATGGGGAAGACATGGGATGAACTTAAAAGAATGACAAGAAACACAACGGCTTGGAAAGTGTTGTTTGAAGACCTGTGCTCCACAAAGAGCTGAAAGGTAGAATAAGACTTATTGATTTTTCCGTCTGTCTTTCTTTTTGTATTAAAAAAAATTGTGCTTATTAAATATGACTAGGATTATTGTTTGTCCATTGACTGTATTTTATATTTAAAATACTAAAATTATCGACTATTTCCCTGTTTTTATTAAACACATAAAGATATTTGTTACATTGTTATATTTGTTTCGTTTAAATTCTTTCATCAGGAGCTGGCTACTAAAGCTGTTGACCAGTTGCCCATCTAAAAGGCCAACAGTCACGGATTTCCTGACCAGACTGATAGAAGAAGGAGTTCACCGCTGTGTTATAGACAACAACTAATAGTCTCCAGTCGCTGCTTTTATTTATGTTTGTGTATACAGTCATCCGGTCATTTAAGCTGAACACATAAACAAAAATCGGTACCTAACCATAAGTTCTGGCAAGACATCCGGGGAGAGAGAAAGAGATATAACTCTGGAGATTCACGACATGATGTAGTTATCAGACGTTGAAGCCGTTCACTCCTTACCTCCATAATCTCAATACTCGGGGAGGCCTTGATATTTATATGGACATTTAGCTCTGAACTCCTGTCTCATTGTGACGGTTTTAATATTTAGCTTTGTACACTAGTCTCATTGTGATGGTTTTAATATTTAGCTTTGTGCACTAGTCTCATTGTGATGGTTTTAATATTTAGCTTAGTACACTAGTTTCATTGTGATGGTTTTATTTTTTAGCTTTGTAAACTAGTCTGATTGTGATGGTTTTAATTTTTAGCTTTGTACACTAGTCTCATTGTGATGGTTTTAATATTTAGATTTGTACACTAGTCTCATTGTGATGGTTTTAATATTTAACTCTGTACATTAGTTTCATTGTGATGGTTTTAACATTTATCTTTATACACTAGTCTCATTGTGATGGTTTTAATTTTTAGCTTTGTACACTAGTCTCATTGTGATGGTTTTAATTTTTAGCTTTGTACACTAGTCTCATTGTGATGGTTTTAAATTTTAGCTTTGTACACTAGTCTCATTGTGATGGTTTTAATATTTATATTTGTACACTAGTCTCATTGTGATGGTTTAAATTTTTAGCTTTGTGCACTAGTGCTCCAAACAAAATGTGGGATGAAAGTTTGTGAATAAATTGTATACATTTAGTCCAAGAGCATCGCATGCTTTCACTGATGGACATTTGAAGATCAGTGTACTCAGTAAATGAAACAAAACTTAGGTTGTTCAACTACTGTGTAGTACCTTGCTAACATATAAATGTGAACATTGGAAATCCACCAAGACTTTAAATAGTAAATTAAACGCCTTTGAAAACAAATGTCTGCGTAGGATCTCAAACATGAGCTCGAGAGAATACATTGCAAACTGATAATAGACTAATCTAAAGAAGAAAACCTGTCGGGTTTTATAAGAAAAAAGTGTTGAAAATGCATCGATGATGTACTGAGAATGAATGAAGAAAGACTTCCATCTCATGTGAAAACCATCTAGTAAAATAAAACTAGGCAGACCAAGAGAAACCCTACGCAGAACAATTAGTAGGGAAAGCTCAACCATTTGACTAAGAAACAACCAGGAGCGAGCAGCAAATCGTTAATTGTGGAGAACTTTCACTTCCACCCTATGGGCTATGGGTCATTTTCGACCCGAGAGAAAAATTAATGATGCTCAAGATGGAGACATGCTAAACGTTTGATGAAGGCGTGGCCTAATCTTTAAGGAGATAAGCGATTATTTTAAATATGATTTCTACTCAAGTAATGCTATCGATTATTCTTTGATTTATTTTTTAATTATTATATTTACTGAAGTATTTTTAAAGTGATCTCTTGTATTACTATTTGATCCGTTATCTTTTGTTACTTATGTTGTTAACATTTATTTTTTAAAATTTGTTATTGTTTATTCTTTATAGTGTAATTGCTAATGTTATTATTAAAAATGTGTAATAGCTAACTATCTATTATTTCACTTATTTGTTTGAGTGTAATATTTTTTTAAAATAACGTATTGTAGTTATTTTGCTGTTAAACTTATTTCAAAACTTATATCACTTTATTCCGCTGTTTATTGATTCACATGCCCTGACCGACACATTTTGTGCTCAAATATTAATTTAATTGGTATCTGGTATATAGTAATAGTAATATAACAGAGGAATCGAATAAAGAAATAAATTATCTTCTTGCCATTCTGGTAGTTTATCTTCATCATTTCAGTGCAAGTTCTAGTAGATCTATCTATCTATCTATCTATCTATCTATCTATCTATCTATCTATCTATCTATCTATCTATCTATCTATCTATCTATCTATCTATCTATCTATCTATCTATCTATCTATCTATCTATCTATCTATCTATCTATCTATCTATCTATCTATCTATCTATCTATCTATCTATCTATCTATCTATCTATCTATCTATCTATCTATCTATCTATCTATCTATCTATCTATCTATCTATCTATCTATCTATCTATCTATCTATCTATCTATCTATCATCTATCTATCCATCCATCTATCCATCCATCTTGTCTCTGTCTCTGTTGTCTGTCTGTCACGGCAAACATATGACCACCTTCTTCTCTTAATTAAAGTTGATGTTTTCGGATGCGTTGTCACATCTCTTATTAATGCACTAGCACTGAACTCATTCTATGATATACACAATATTTTACTGGGCATTTGTTTTCAAATTTATCCAGTTTATTTTCTATTTCTCTAGTTGTTTTCCAGTTTTCGCATGCATAAGTATGGGTGGATCATACATCTGATTTGAAAATCATGAACTTTTTTTTTCTGCTTTGTAATTTTGATGTCTATATTTTATCAAGGTTTCTGATTCATTGCTATCTTCACTAATCTGATCATATTTACATTTTTTGTGTCTCCTTTTTGATCTATACACTTCTAAGATATACAAAGTGATCTACTTCTTCTGCTGCTTTTCCTTCCAGGTATTTTTTTTCCTTCTGAGCGAATTTGTTTTTCATTATTTTTGTCTTCTCTTTATGAATATCAAGTCCTATATTTCTAGCCATTGATGACGGGTCTTTTGTTGTTTCCTTCATGATGTTCACATTGCTATTGATAAGAACTTTGTCGTTCGCAAACTCCTCCAACTGAGATCCTACTGCCCATCCAATGCCAATGTTACACGTACAGAGTTTCTACATTAGGAAGTCAATGGCAATTCCAAATAACAGAGAACATTCTTGTATCACTCCACTATCAATCGAGAACTATTCACTCAATCCTGCCTCTGTGTGAACTACACATGAGAAGGCGTCGTACAGATCTTTGATGATGTTCATAATATTTTGGTAGTATTCCATACTGTCTGAGTATGTTCATAATGAGTCTCTGTCTATGCCGTCAATGGGATTCAGAACTGGTCTCTGTTTTTCTATATGTTCTTCTAGTGTAGTTCACAGGATGAAAATATGATCAAGGCAGTTTCTTCCTTTTCTAAATCCTGATTGTTCTTCATCCAAGACTGTATCTACTAGGGGAAAATTGAAAAAAAAAATAGAAAACATGGTATGTTAGAAGCTTTACGTGATTAGTAGACGACACAGATTTGATCGACGTTTCGGCCCAATAGGCCTTCAGCAGGAACAAACAAAAAACACATACACAGATATGTAAGTAAATAAAACTAATCCTACATAGCTAACCAGTAACGAAGCATCCAAAACAAAAATAATCGAAATTGGTTAAAGAAAATAATATAATAATACTGTATCTACTGCATCTTTGACCCTGTTCATGGTGGTCTTACAGAATACTTTACCGACAACTGATAGGAGACTCACACATCTCCAGTGCTTGTGGTTGTATCAACAAGATTTAAAACAACAAAATGTGTCGGTCATTTCACTATTGGTTTTAATTATTTAGCACGCGGATGTAAATACATAACTTGATTACATTGTGTGTAATGGGTGAATAATATGTAGCTTACACTGGCTGATAGATGGCAATCATCACAATGCTGATCGCTGTCAGACATGGAAACAACTGTAGTTAAACAAACCAACATTTCGAGATTCTCTCAGTAAAAGACACACACAGACGAGCGTCATGTTATACCATCATCATCATCAAGTATCGGGCCTGCTGGCGTAGATGATCATGTCTCTCCACAACTTTCGATCACGACAGTTATTTATCATTTCTGTTGTTGACCTTCTGCCAAGCCATTCTCTTAAGCTGTCTGGTATTTTTTCTCTTTGCTTCCCTCTATCTCTTCGTCCCTCAATTTTTCCAGTTGTTACAATATATTACAGCTGTTCCCTTTACATTACATGGCCAAAAAATGATGATTGTTTCTTCCTAATATTGGAAATTAGCTCTGTTTTTGCTTCGGCCTCTCTTCAGAACGTGATCATTACTCTAGTTAGCCGTCCATGGTATTCTCAACATTCTTCTGTAAAACCACATTTCTACAGACTCCAGTGATTTTCTTGTCGGTTGTCCTATTGTCCATCATTCACATCCATATGCCAATGTTATATACAAAATGTGTATTATTTTGTAGAGGTCCGGGTTCAAGTCCTGGGCACAAGTTTAGGAGAACTCAGAATATATCGTTCAGACATTCATTCGTTCGCTTTCGTCAGCTTTGACCTCTGACGAAGTCCCGCCCACTCAATTTTGTGGGACTGAATTTTGCGTGTAAAGTCTGTTTTATCCCATTACAGGATGCCCCTCGCCATGCAGGCAGATTTACTCCGACTTCAGAGGTACTAATTTTTAGGGAATTAGTAAAACCCAGGTGTCCTCGCCAGGGTGCGAACCCCGGCTGTTGCCGTGGTAAGCCAACTGCCTATCGATTGCGCTAACCGGACACTTTCGTTCAGACATTGTTGTTGAAGTTAATATCACTCTCGACAAACAAACCCATAAGCACTCTGTATGTTTTGGCAGATGACAAAGAGATTCCACGCGGCACACAAACAAACCGCAATCAGCAGCTGAGACACGCAATGACAGGAGATTCTGCGAAAGACTAACTCGTTTACCTAAAGGGTTTTCTTTCTCCTTCGTACGTTCATAGAGAGAATAATTGCTCAGAAGTTAACCTACCTGGTGGTAAGGATGCGGCTTCTTCCACCTACCCTCGTAGGTTACCGTCTAAACAGAGAGAGAGAGAGAGAGAGTCACAGAGAGAGAGTCACAGAGAGAGACACACACAGAGAGAGAGACAGAGAGAGACACACAGAGAGAGAGAGAGACAGAGAGAGAGACACAGAGAGAGAGAGAGTCACAGAGAGAGAGACAGAGAGAGAGAGTCACAGAGAGAGAGAGACAGAGAGAGAGAGACAGAGAGAGAGAGACAGAGAGAGAGAGTCACAGAGAGAGAGAGAGAGAGAAAGAGAGAGTCACAGAGAGAGAGAGACAGAGAGAGAGACAGAGAGAGAGACAGAGAGAGAGACAGACAGAGAGAGAGACAGATAGAGAGAGACAGACAGAGAGAGACAGACAGAGAGAGAGAGACAGACAGAGAGAGAGAGAGAGAGTCGGGTAAATGCTACGATCTCTGCCCACGAAGATGTTCACCACATGCGCGGCTGCGCCAGAGAGGTTGCATACAACTGTGTATCTCTGGATTTACTGATGTCTCTGCTTCTTGAACTCAAGATCAGCCCATTCTACCTTAATTGTATATATGCGGACCTTTTTCAACGAAATGATGGTATATAAGTGTGATAGGTCAGACAGAGAAAGTGGTTCTGGAGAACAACAGATTCAAGCTGTCTGGTATCTTTTTTCTTTGCTTCCCTCTATTTCATGTCCCACAATTTTCTCAGTTGTTACAATATATTCCAATTGTTCTCTTCTCATTACATGGCCAAAAAATTATGATTGTTTCTTCCTAATATTGGAAATTAGTTCTCTTTTTGCTTTGGCCTCTTTCAGAACGTCTTCATTACTCTTCTTAGTGTCCATGGTATTCTCAACATTCTTCTGTAAAACTACATTTCTACAGATTCCAGTGATTTTCTTGTCTGTTGTCCTATTGTCCATGCTTCACACCCATATGTTAAGACTGGCTCTACATAACATTTAAGAACTCTTTTTTCTTGCTTCCATTGTCAAAAAAATGGACTGCATATCTCTCTCATTTTTTGGAAAGCTGATTTTGCCTGATCCATTCTGCATTTCACCTCTTTTGTACATCTTCCGTCTGAGGTTAACAAAGTTCCCAAACATTTAAATTCATTTACATGTTTTAATATTGTTTCACTTGTCTTCATTTTGCACTGAGGTGATGTCTTTTTCTTTGTTGTTACCATTATTTCTGTCATTTTGCTATTAAAGCTGAATCCTTTATTTTTGCTTTCTTTCACTATAATGTCTAACATTTCTTGTAACTCATTTTCACTCTTAGCGATTAAGACTGTATCATCAGCATAACTTAGATTATTTATATTATGATCTTCGATTGCTATTCCAGGCATGCCCCATATTGGTCTTAAAATAGTCTCACTATAAATATTAAACAAATCTAGTGACAACACACAACCTTGCCTAACACCCTGTTTTATTTGTTGAAATTCTCAATTGGTTTCCAGTTCTTATGGCCGCTGTTTGTTGTCAGTACATGTTCTTTATTATTCTTAGATCTTTGCTGTCTACGTTTATGCTTTCTAAAATTGTGATTATTTCCTGATGCTTTACTTTGTCAAATGCTTTGATATAATCTATGAAACATAGGCATAGATCTGTTTTCACCTCTATGGCTCTTTCTACTAAAGATCTTATGATGTATATCGTTATGATGTATATGCCGTCATCACACTAGAAGTGACGTAGAAAGAGAATATAGCCAACAAAACCCCTTGATCGTTGAGACAGAAGAACAGGTTTTAATTTTGTAGAGCTCTTCCGGTTGTGACGTCATTTACACATATTTATTATTCGGCACGTACAGAGTGTACGCGGGGCTTTCCATGCTCTTGTTGGAGGCACAACTGTCAAGGAAGACTGCAGTAAACAAATAAAGTACATCCGTCACGCCAAGTGGCGTATAGGGAATATGGTGTTAGTGACCATAAATTTTACAGACCTTGGGCGCATGATTTTTGGGGTAATATTGTCGGTATTACGCCCGTGCCGCTTTACTTTCCCAGAAAAATAATACGGTACCCATTAAAGGCTGGGTGAACCGGAAGTCGTTGGATGGGATCGAACCCTGCCTTTTGTTCTTTGTAGTCCAGTTCACTAACCACTGAGCTATCGCTGCTCCCAAGACAGTAGTGGTTTAGCATTAACTACAAGTGGTTTTTGACCCTATGAAATTAAAGCGGTTACAAAAGCATTATCATGGCTTGAGACATAGCCTTGTACACATGTCCGTTTCTTCAGTGGCTTAATGAGTAAGCCATGAAAGATTGCACTCTCTATGCTCGACGACAGTGGTTAGAGTCTCTGGGGAGGTCTATTCTAAGTTTCTGCTTCATTTTCGTGCCAGGGCACTCTGGTGTAAGAGATAATGAACTTACTGACAGACTTGCTAGTTTGGCTGATGTTGAGTGCGGTAGGTAATGGACCCCTATGACGTGTTGAATGCCCTCAGGGACGATGATGAAAAACCAACTTAAAAAAGTGACCCTGAAGCCGCTGTCATGAACAGACTTCACAGACATCATGTAAAGGTGGGATGTTCCAGACAAGAGTGCCACGCAGGAATCCAAAGAAGACTTATCAACCATCATAACACCGGTGTCGTTATCCACTACACGTTGAGATGTATTTCGAAAGAGATCTCAGAACTTATTGAGTTGTTCGCTGTGTAATGAAAATGACCTGTCGACTAAACTAAACTAAACTAAACTAAACTAAACTAAACTAAACTAAACGAAACTAAACTAAACTAAACTAAACTAAACTAAACTAAACTTTCATATTGGTTGCGCTGCAATGCGTTATACACCTTGTAGCCCAGTAAATACATCTTGAGCACGTATTTGATCATAGCTGTTTCCGGAACGCAATCTTGCCAAACAAAAAAAAAATGTAGACATGCCGAGTATTTTTCATGTTTTTCTTCTCTTAGGTAGATATCAACTAGGAATGATATATTTCACCTGCATTGATTTTGTAGAACTTTCTCCTCGACTTTTATTTTAACAGAACACGCTACTTGAGTAAAGTCTTATTATGGTGTGATCTTCATTGACAATGTTCACTGCAAAATAACGAAGTTAACACTTAGAGCAGGGGTTTCGTTCACAGAGAATGCGAGTTGGACTTGGAAAACTCTAAAACAAAATGGTCGTTGTTGTAGTTGTTGTTGATTGAACGAATATGTTAACATACGTCACAGCATGTTGGTCACGTTTATATAAAAACGAATTTATAGTATGGGTGTGGTTGCTCCGTTCGCCTGATGTTCAAAGGAACCCGGGGTGAAATCCCAATGGGGCGACATTCTTACAGACCAACACTGATTCTACGTTTACCTATATTAAATTGGTATGGAATATTTTATTTGCGGGAGTAAAGCGGCCTGGCATACTATCCACATTTCTTATCAATGTGCCGACGGTCTTACAAATATTGGTAATGACATTAAATTACACAAAAAGCTACGAGGTAGATCGGTACTTACAACGAGCCACAATTTAAATTATGAATGCTTTTGTCTATCTGGATATTTCTTTATTGTGCTCAGTTCACAATTATTATAAAACAACTGAACTGAAAGGGAGGGAATCTATGGTTTCTAATGCACTTATATTCGTTGAGTAAACTTGGTAAAATAGCAACATTGGTCAAGGTAAAGTACTAGAATTAAACCGACGTCCTTAGCACGCGAGTTTCCACCCATATTTGCTCGGCCGCCTATCCAGAAATGTTCGGAGATTTCTGGATAGTGTCGCTTCAAGTATCGAAACTCACGATGCGAGGCGACATTCCTTACTTTCCCAGGGTATTAACCTGGTACCCATTTCTGCCAACGGCTGGGTCGACCGTAGGGGTATTTTTTTTTCCAACCACGAGTACAATTCACACTGCTCCCAGCGGGAATCGAACACAGGTTGTCCGAACGTCGGCAGTCCAGTCGGGTAGTTTTCCCAACTAGGCTACTGAGGTCCCCATAGCAACATTTATTTACACGTAATCATAGCTTACTATTTGAAGAAAAGCGCTTGGCGAATATCTATGATTGTTGTTAAAGAAAAGAAAACAATTATTATAAAATTCACTGAATTCTGTACAGATAAAGCTTTGGAAACGTATGAAATAAAAAGTTAATAAGTTAAGTATAATACAAATTATGAAGATCCATGTTCACTGTAGTAAAAGGTTAATAAACCAAAGCCTATAAAGCTTCTGTAGAAATGTCTTACAAACTTCACACAATTATGAAGACTCCTGCAGATAATAGCAAACTATCGAAATAGGAAAGACTGAAGATACATGATGTCAAAGATAACAAAACAAAAAGCACTTATATTTAAACAAAAGAGGTATGATTAAAGCGAAATTAATTGTTCTAACGTTAGAACTATATTTAGAAACGTTAAGTGTACAGGATTCAACAGTGGCTGACGTGCTGGAGATTACGCCATATTTGTTAGTGAGCGTTGGTTTAACTTCCCAGTAACGACTCGTCTTTCTTTAGTTCCGTCAGAAGAATGCAGGAGATGGTTGTGTTGCGTCAATGGAAGACCGCGAATTTGTGTGCACGTTTTGCATTTCTTTAAACGACACTGTTGTGAAAATTGTGTCATTTGATGTGTAAAGCTATTTAGTTATGGATACTAAATCATCAATGATATACACACTGTTATACATTTTCCGGACGTCAGTACAGTTCCAGTGTCAATGAAACTTGATAATTTACATACAAGAACTGTATTTATCAAAGTCAAAAATATTAGAAGATATCTTCTGTCTTTTACTCGTTAGATGGACAGATCACAGGATACATTCTATTTCAACACTGTGAACATGATTATCTGTTGTTTATAAATAAATAATATTTTAAAGATGAACACATTATTAATACACTTCAGATAAAGAGGGAAATTAGTGTGTAAATGAGTTCAGTTATAATACCATTTTAAAATCATTAAACGGACTAAGGTAACATTATGAAATAATGTTTGCTACGTAAACGATTGTGTGAGATGAGCTGTCAAACGCCACGTAAAGAAAACCATGTATGCTACACAAACGAATTACAAGTTCACACAAATACATATCAATTGCACTAACAAAAAAAACACTTTAATAGCTTAAAAGTATAAGCTAACTATAATAAGCGAACTAAAAAAAAGAGAATGAGATTTTTATTCGCCATGTTTTTGCTGTTTTATCTGTTGTGGGCGATCCTAATGCCGTTGAACTGGTCTCAGGATGTTAAGGTAATGCATTGCGATGCTGGATGGTTCGGTTCTAATTGCCAGTACAAATGTCGCTGTAAAAGTGGGACTTGTAGTCAGCCTCATGGGAAGTGCAAAAATGGTGCTTGTAAATATGGTTGGTTTGGCCCAGGATGTCAGTATGTGGATCTATCATACACTAACTATTTAGTAAAGGCTAACTGGATAAACGATGTTAGTTCCCGTACCTGCAATCCTGACCAATCATTAACAGTTACAGTAAACATGTGGTCAGAGTTTCCGTTTACCTGGCTCAGGTTACTGGTGAATCAATCTTCCTTACTGCAAGAGTTTCAGGTAACTTTTACTGACAAGAGGAATGAAAGAAAAATGTCGTGTAAGAACATGAGGAGAGCTATCGTTGATGAAAGAACACTGGACATCCACTGTGATATGGATGAGGTAGTTCAGTTTGTGACTCTAGAAGGGAACGGGGTAAAGTCTCTCTGTTCTCTTTACATCAGTGGAGGTCGTAATGTAGCACTACGTCAGAACACTACACAGTCCAGCACTTACTTTGATGCTGAATATAGCTATGCATTGTCTGCTTCCATGAATGCCGTGGATGGCAACTTAAATAGTTCATGGAAAGACGGAAGTTGTGCGTCTACCACTGATAAAGAGCAGAATCCATATTGGAATGTGATGTTTTCGTCGACATTTTTCATAAACAGATATATTGTGTATAACAGAAACAACATGGGACATCGAATCAAAGGATTCACTCTCAGAAGTTTCACAAAAGATCTTGTGATGGTCTTCAACTACACCGACATGAAAGATGAAGCTCTTCCTGTTTATGAAATAAGAAGCGCACCGAATACACCACCAGTTTCTATTGTAAGCATTCACACCAACAGCAACAATTCTGACAAGGCCCTGAGTATATGCGAGGTAGAACTCTACGGAGATTCAGTGTGTCCACCATCATTGTATGGACGTGAATGCCAGTACACATGTAACTGTGCTGTAAAGAATGAGTCATGTTTTGTCAGCACTGGAGGGTGTCCGTCAGGGTGTGCTGCTGGTTACCAAGGTGAGAACTGTCAACAACCTTGTAGTTTTGGCAAATATGGCGATGGTTGTAACTCCAGCTGTAGCCAATTCTGTGTCATCACCAACAAAACTCAGTCTCCATGTTTTCACAACAATGGCATTTGTGTGCATGGTTGTTTAAGTGTGTATCAAGGTCCAAAATGTGAGAACCTTTTAATGGTATTCCATGACGACATTATCCTTGTTGTTGTAGTTCCTTTGGCTGCTGCCATTATCTTGGCCATTGTGACAACTTGCGGAGTTATTCTGTGGAGACGATTTAGAATATCAAATAAAGAGTTGTTGGCTGTGGCTAATAGTAATGGCAATGAGAACCTGTATACTAGTTATGGAGAAGTTGAACACTGCCAGCGGAAAGTGACTATCTCATACAGTATAAGCAAATGCAATACACAAAATCAAGCAGTGACACAAATAACTACAACACAAACTACAATGATTAAGAAAACTCTGCTGGATAAACAAGAACAGAATGACTGTTTATATCTTTCTCTATATGATGACTCCATCTCTGATTTGACATATCAAAATCCAAAAGGCAATGTTTACAATAACACTATGTCTGTAATGGACTCTACTTCTATCTCTGTTAGAGATCTTACCAACTTTGTGGTTTCGCGTGATAAATCTTTCTTTCAACAACAATTTTATTCAATTCCTGTCAACAGCATTGCTACAACAAATACTGGAATGAGAGAAAAAAACAAACACAAAAATCAGTACAAGAACATTTGTGCTTATGACCATTCTCGAGTTCTTCTGAAAAAATCAAAGTCAAATATGTTGGGGGATTATATCAATGCTTCATACATCGGTGGTTATAAAGAACAACGGAAATTCATAGCGTCACAAGGTCCTACGCATTTTATTTTAGAAGATTTTATTCGAATGTTGTTAGAACAAGACGTCGAGATAGTCGTCATGCTAACGAACCTTACAGAGAATGGGAAAACAATGTGTGAAAGGTATTGGCCAGAAGACGATGTGATACCAGTGTATGATATCAAAGTGAAACTGATAACCACCCAAGTGTTTGCAGATTACACCATCCGTAGACTTCAGCTCTTGAGGGATGGTGATTGTATACATGAACTGACACAGTTTCACTTCACAGCCTGGGCTGATAAGGATGTCCCTACAACTGCCTGGAGTCTGGTAGACTTTGAGCAGCGCCTTGCCTCAGTCTCCACTGATAAACCAATTGTTGTTCACTGCAGTGATGGCTTTGGTCGTACGGGGACTTTTATTGCTTTGTGTGACGTCATGACGGAAGCCAAGGACACTGGTTACATTAATTTCTATGCAGCGGTACAGAAACTCAGACAGGACAGGGCTTTTATGGTGCAGACATCAGACCAGTACGAGTTCTTGCATAGAGCAGCTATGGTTGCTGTTGTCTGTATGGGAACAACAATTGTATCCAGTAATATCACAGAGAGTATCGAGGCACTGAAACATACAACGGAATCAGGGAAGTCAAGGCTGGAACAAGAGTTCAAGGCAATATGTGACGTATGTGATGACGACATTAGTCAATGTGATGACACGGACATTGAACAATATAGCAGCATCTGCGAGTTTGAACACACTTTTAACAACAAACAGAAGAACAGGTTTGAAAACGTTTTAGCGAGCGATAACTACAGGGTAATACTGATGGGAGGTAGAGATGAAGGTCTGGGAGATTACATCAATGCTGTCTTCATACCAAGCTTCAGAAGAAAGAGCCAGCAAATTCTGACACAGATCCCACTTCCAACCACAGTCAATGACTTTTGGCGAATGGTTACACAGTACAACGTCACGTTAGTGGTTGATTTTGAGGTGTGCTTCATGAACGCCGACTCCTCCATTGGCAATTACTTCCCTCGGACGGAAAATGAAGAAATTTCTACGCCATATTTGACATTAAGATCGCAGCACACGTATCATTGTGACCTATGGATAAATAGTAAGCTTCTCTTGACAGTCGATACGTCGATGGAAACAAAAGCAAACGCAGCGTCAGTTTCAGCAAACAATGAATATAAGCTAACACATATAACATATAAGGGTTCATTGTCAAACAAGACACCGTCAGATCTGTTAGCTTTAATGAAAGAGGTACGATCTTGTAGCTCGACAGGTAGCGGTAGAGTTGTATATATGTGTAGAAATGGTGCCGAGTACAGCGGGCTGGTGTGTGTCTTGTCTCTCCTTCTAGACAGGCTGGACAATGACCACCACGTGAACGTACCACTTGTAGTTGGAGCTGTCAAAGCTGTGAGACCTCAAGTGATATCAACAGCTCATCAGTATAATCTTTTGTACCAAGTACTTCAAACGTACAATGATTCCAACAATGTCTACAATAATTTACAGCAATGAGTCCTACCAACTTTGTTGAAGAGACTTACTAGCATCTTTTTTTCCCCAAAAAACCTGTTGCTCATGTAAATTTGAATATATTGTTTATAATAATTCTTGTGTAGTCATTGCATTTATATTTCCTACTTCTGAAAGTTCCCTTTCTAAGAATCATCAATTTACATGTCCTGTCTTTTTTTAATATCCATATGATAAACACAATGAGGATATCATCTTCAACATGTGCCATACCGGAGTTTTGTTTGAATCCCACCAAGCCAACTAAGAGTATTACACAAGAAGCCTTTTTTTTTTTTTTTTTTTTGGAATCTCCAGGGGAAAAGACAAAGAGGAAGACCAAGAAATTCTCGGAGAACACAGATAGAAGCAGAGATGAAGATGATGGGCAAGACATGGAATGGTCTTACAAGAACGGCAAGAAACAGAACGACTTGGAAAGTGTTTGTTGAAGACCTATGCTCCACATGGAGCTGAAAGGTAGACGAAGAATCCCAGCAGCGCAGTAACACGGAGGGTATTTTTTTTTTACTCTTGCGTTATAAACATACTAAACGTTAAGAAAGAGAGATAATGTCATCTGATTTGCTAACCGAACGTTACCTTAGGAACGGGGAGCTCATTTCTGGAATAACCTCTCTAATTCTCATACACATTGCAAGACCGATAGATGTCGATGAACATGTTTAGTAGGTTTGTTCTTTATATTCACTGACAATTTTCAATCATCATCATCAGGTACTGTGCCTGCTGGTGTAGGTGATCATGTCTCTCCACAACTTTCGATCTCGACACTTATTTATCATTTCTGTTGTTGACCTTCTGCCAAGCAATTCTCTTAAGCTGTGTGGTATCTTTTCTCTTTGCTTCACTCTATCTCTTCGTCCCTCAATTTTTCCAGTTGTTACAATATATTCCAGTTCTCTTCTCATTACATGGCCTAAAAATGATGATTGTTTCTTCCTAATATTGGAAATTAGCTCTCTTTCTGCTTTGGCCTCTTTCAGAAAGTTTTCATTACTCTTCTTAGCTGTCCATGGTATTCTCAACATTCTTCTGTAAAAGCACATTTCTACAGAATCTAGTGATTTTGTGGCGATTCATGATTGTACAAAGAAGTTACGACGGTGGTTTTCTGTTGCCTTCCGTCGATTTGTTTACGGTTGGCTCCGCTAGCTTTTGTCTAAAAAGTCAAAGCAGTGAGGTTATTTCTTTTGCTAACGGCCTTAATTACATGAGACACATTACAGCAAACAGGATACGGTGGCTGGTTGTACACTGACATTTAACGCAATGAGCTGGGGTGTGATTGTGTTCTGTATTCTGATCAAATATTAGGAGAAACTTGGCCTCCGTTGTATCCTCTCAATATCCGTCGCTGGTGCTCTGTGTACTGAAACAGATAAAGCTAAGATTGCAGTAGATGATGTCAGACACTGATGTAATGGTAGCTTCTAAAACGATAAATATACTCGTAAGTAAAAGTCAAGTACTCCTGTCACGCCAAGTGACGTATAGGGAATATGGTGTTAGTGACCCGTCACGCCAAGTGACGTATAGGGAATATGATGTTAGTGACCATACATTTTACAGACCTTCGGCACATGATTTTTGGGGTAATGTGGTCGGTATTACGCCCGTGCCGCTTCACTTTCCCAGAAAAAAATCCGGTACCCATTAAAGGCTGGGTGAACCCGGAAGCCGTCGGTTGGGATCGAACCTTACCCTTTGTCCTTTGTAGTCCAGTTCACTAACCACTGAGCTATCGCAGATCCCATACTCGCACATGTCAACCTGAAATTGGCTGCACTTATGATTGATATCCCAAACAACGTCTAAATAAGGAACTATTTATTTTGTGAGCAACAAAAAGTGGAGAAAAGGAAAGAATGAAGGGCGTCATAAAGCACTGTATTTGTCAATCGTAATTTTGGAAGAAGATGTCTGCATAACCGTTGAGAATGACGTGGCACGATTTATTGATTACATCAATATATGAAAAAAAAGAAGAAAAAATAACGTTATTATGATTATTTCCCAAATCGAATTGACACTCTTTGGCGAAAAAAAATCCCGGCAGGTTTCAGAAAAAGGAGAATATGCCTTAACGATAACTTCACTTTTGGAATTACACAACAGAAACGTATAGACAAACCCAAACCATTCATCTTTATTTTTATTTACTTTACAAAGAAATTTAACTCCGAGACTTGTAGATTTCCATGAAACAAAATAAAATGCCACAAAATTATCAGTATCATTAGAGATTTGTATAACGTCTAGAGATTTAAGATTATCCAAGAAAAGACGGTAGTAAAGGAAAAATAAAACTACTCGGTAAGAAAATACTATCTACATAGTAGGAAAATTAGTGGAAGAAGTATTCATATTTCTTAAAGGTGAATAGATCAAGTAGAAAACATGAAATAATAATCAGGATAACAAAGACAGCAATGACTCTCAGAAACTTTGAGAAAATATCTCAATAAAGAATCTAAAGCATTAAGGCAAAGCTAAGGATATTCAAGGGAGCCGCGATAGCTCAGTGGTTAGTGAACTGGACTATAAAGGACAAGGGATAGGGTTCGATCCCAACCGACGGCTTCCGGGTTCACCCAGCTTTAAATGAGTACTGGAATTTTTCCTGGGAAAGTAAAGCGGCACGGGCGTAATACCGACCACATTACCCCAAAAATCATGTGCCGAAGGTCTGTAAATGTATGGTCACTAACACCATATTCCCTATACGCCGCCACTTGGCGTGACGGGGGTGCTTTACTTACTTTTACTAAGGATATTCAACTTAAATGTATTATCTACCCTTACATATGCATGTGACATGTAGAAAAGAACAAAAATATTGGCAATAGAAACACATCTATAAGAGAAATGCTTTGTATACAATATAATAAATTAAGGCGAGTGCAGATACAAGAGAATTGGTCATGCAGTCAACAATCTCTTCTATGGCCAAGAAAGAAGGTGGACATATGTCGACGGTGGTAGGATGAGAAGAAGTAATAAGAGAATCAGAAAATATGTCCTCAAATGGAAAATAAGAGGAGAAATGAGAAAAAGAGATATACCACGAGAGACAATAAGCAAAAAAGGATTAAGTGAGGAAAGAAGAGCAGGCATAGGCTCACTTTTTGAGATATAGTAGTTCGCACAGGAGGGGTTGAATAGGTAGGGCTAGAAGTAAGATCCCTGCCCCTCAACAAGAAGGTCCCAGGTTCGAATCCTGCCACAGACGTTTTTGATTTTTGTTTTTCTTTGAATCCCATGTTTCTTCGTGGCTTTATTCTCCTACTTTTTCTGGATAGTGAGATTCGATGTCTAGCCCTCTCTCTGGATAGTGAGATTCGATGTCTAGCCCTCTCTCTGGATAGTGAGATTCGATGTCTAGCCCTCTCTCTGGATAGTGAGATTCGATGTCTAGCTCTCTCTCTGGATAGTGAGATTCGATGTCTAGCTCTATCTCTGGATAGTGAGATTCGATGTCTAGCCCTCTCTCTAGATAGTGATATTCGATGTCTAGCCCTCTCTCTGGATAGTGGGATTCGATATCTAGATCTCTCTCTGGATAGTGAGATTCGATGTCTAGCCCTCTCTCTGGATAGTGGGATTCGATATCTAGATCTCTCTCTGGATAGTGAGATTTAATGTCTAGCCCTCTCGGATAAGGGCAACAACAGGAGGTCTCCCGTGCAGTCTGGACATGATATAGAAGAGATATTGAGGTTACTATTTGACTTTTGTGTTTATATTTGCTTTAGATTAGTACTTTCCTGTACTAATCCATTTCTCTTTTTGCATAAATATTTCCTGTCACGTATCTGTTAAAGACTATTGCCGAAACGTTGTATTTTGTCTCGATTCTCTGTATATGTTTAGCTGCTTAATATCATTTTATATTTATTGTATACATGATAAAGAAGCCCTTAGGGGTAAACAGATGTAAAGTGCAGGCCAGGTTGCTGCTGTCCGGGGACATCTACCCATGCTGAGGACAGGTATCGACATTAAAGTTGCAGGTATGACAGTTTGTCTAAACTAGCGACACGACGCAGCAACGACTACTTGGCGGGTGAACGCAGAAGAAGAAGTGCTTGCCCAGAACAGGAACTTATGTAGAGCTTTGCGACTTCTATTCGCAATGAAATGTCAATGATTGTTCTTGAATGATTGTTTGCATTTCTATGACGTAATTAGACTTTAGTACAAACTTGTATTAATTCTATCAATGTTCATGTGCAGCTGATAATGTGTGTTTAGTTGATATACTTTTGCAGCAGTGGTATAACTGTGTTGTTTATAATTGATTATATTCAGTATCACTATTGATAAATTGATCTTTTGTCTCTGCAAATATAATTCGCTTTTACTTTATTATTTAATTGAGGAGCATTTTCTGCCCCGAGTGTCTTGTGTGCTCAATAGCAGTTTTATCGATATCTGTATACTTCTGCCATTTATATATTAAAATATATAGATCAAGAATATTCTTGTTTTGTGTAATAATTTCTCTTTCTTTAACTAGATTATTCAAACCTCTTATCGTTCCTTCCTTTACCAAATACTTTCTTCACTCCCTACCTTTTTTATTATTTTTGTTTTGTCTCGGAGGGAATGTGAAATTACACATCTCACCATAACAGCTACGCTGGAATTCTCAGCTTCTAAATCCATTAACAAAATAAGGTAATCAAAATTTTTATGAATAAATTAACAGTTCCCACTGCTAGACCTTAATAATAGGCATAAGGAACAAAATACAAACATTTTTCTTTTATGAACAAAGGCATCTTTCACAACAAGTTCACAACAATAATAGTTAAATATTGATGTTTATAAAAACAAAGTAAAAAATAATGTTGATTACATTTCTAAAAAAAGTGTTTGAAATCTTGACAAATCTAAATCAGTTACACTTCTCAAAACGTCCACGCTGCCCCAAATTATTGCTTCTCATTTGCTTGAAGACAGCACACTTTTTATTCCAGTGATTGGAAAAAGGGCTCCACGTTTTTTTTTCTATTTATTTTTTTACCGATCCCACTCAAGCTGTTATATCTTCACTGATCCCACTCAAGCTGTTATATCTTCACCGATCCCACTCAAGCTGTTATATCTTCACCGATCCCACTCAAGCTTTTATATCTTCACCGATCCCATTCAAGCTTTTATATCTTCACCGATCCCACTCAAGCTGTTATATCTTCACCGATCCCACTCAAGCTTTTATATCTTCACCAATCCCACTCAAGCTGTTATATCTTCACTGATCCCACTTAAGCTCTTATATCTTCACCGATCCCACTCAAGCTGTTATATCTTTACCGATCCCACTCAAGCTCTTATATCTTCACCGATCCCACTCAAGCTCTTATATCTTCACCGATCCCACTCAAGCTGTTATATCTTTACCGATCCCACTCAAGCTCTTATATCTTCACCGATCCCACTCAAGCTGTTATATCTTCACCGATCCCACTCAAGCTGTTATATCTTTACCGATCCCACTCAAGCTGTTATATCTTCACCGATCCCACTCAAGCTGTTATATCTTTACCGATCCCACTCAAGCTCTTATATCTTCACCGATCCCACTCAAGCTGTTATATCTTCACCGATCCCACTCAAGCTTTTATATCTTCACCGATCCCTTTCAAGCTGTTATATCTTCACCGATCCCACTCAAGCTGTTATATCTTCACCGATCCCACTCAAGCTGTTATATCTTCACCGATCCCACTCAAGCTGTTATATCTTCACCGATCCCATTCAAGCTGTTATATCTTCATCGATCCCACTCAAGCTGTTATATCGTCACCGATCCCACTCAAGCTGTTATATCTTCAACGATCCCACTCAAGCTTTTATACCTTCACCGATCCCACTCAAGCTGTTATATCTTCACCCATCCCATTCAAGCTTTTATATCTTCACTGATCCCACTCAAGCTGTTTTGTATTCACCGAATCCACTCAAGCTGTTATATCTTCACCGATCCCACTCAAGCTGTTATATCTTCACCGATCACACTGAAGCTTTTATATCTTCACCGATCCCACTCAAGCTGTTATATTTTCACTGATCCCACTCAAGCTTTTATATCTTCACCGATCCCACTCAAGTTTTTATATCTTTACCTATCCCACTCAAGCTTTTATATCTTTACCGATCCCACTCAAGCTGTTATATCTTCACCGATCCCAATCAGGCTGTTATATCTTCACCGATCCCACTCACGCTGTTATATCTTCACCGATCCCATTCAAGCTGTTATATCTTTACCGATCCCACTCAAGCTGTTATATCTTAATCGATCCCACGGAAGCTGTTATATATTCACCGATCCCACTCAAGCTTTTATATCTTCACCAATCCCACTCAAGCTGTTATATCTTCACTGATCCCACTTAAGCTCTTATATCTTCACCGATCCCACTCAAGCTGTTATATCTTCACTGATCCCACTTAAGCTCTTATATCTTCACTGATCCCACTCAAGCTCTTATATCTTCACTGATCCCGCTCAAGCTCTTATATCTTCACTGATCCCACTCAAGCTATTATAACTTCACCGATCCCACTCAAGATCTTATATCTTCACTGATCCCACACAAGCTCTTATATCTTCACCGATCCCACTCAAGCTTTTATATCTTCACTGATCCCAATCAAGCTGTTATATCGTCACCGATCCCACTCAAGCTCTTATATCTTCACTGATCCCACACAAGCTGTTATATCTTCACTGATCCCACTCTAGCTCTTATATCTCCACTGATCCCACTCAAGCTATTATAACTTCACCGATCCCACTCAAGCTCTAATATCTTCACTGATCCCATTCAAGCTGTTATATCTTCACCGATCCCACTCAAGCTTTTATATCTTCACCGATCCCTTTCAAGCTGTTATATCTTCACTGATCCCACTCAAGCTCCTATATCTTCACCGATCCCACTCAAGCTGTTATATCTTTACCGATCCCACTCAAGCTGTTATATCTTCACCGATCCCACTCAAGCTGTTATATCTTCACCGATCCCACTCAAGTTGTTATATCTTCACTGATCCCACTCAAGCTGTTATATCTTCACCGATCCCATTCAAGCTGTTATATCTTCACCGATCCCACTCAAACTGTTATATCGTCACCGATCCAACTCAAGCTGTTATATCTTCACCGATCCCACTCAAGCTTTTATATCTTCACCGATCACACTCAAGCTGTTATATCTTCACTGATCCCACTCAAGCTTTTATATCTTCACCAATCCCACACAAGCTGTTATATCTTCACTGATCCCACTTAAGCTCTTATATCTTCACCGATCCCACTCAAGCTGTTATATCTTCACTGATCCCACTTAAGCTCTTATATCTTCACTGATCCCACTCAAGCTCTTATATCTTCACTGATCCCACTCAAGCTCTTATATCTTCACTGATCCCACTCAAGCTATTACAACTTCACCGATCCCACTCAAGCTCTTATATCTTCACCGATCCCACACAAGCTCTTATATCTTCACCCATCCGACTCAAGCTGTTATATCTTCACTGATCCCACTCAAGCTGTTATATCGTCACCGATCCCACTCAAGCTCTTATATCTTCACTGATCCCACTCAAGCTCTTATATCTTCACTGATCCCACTCAAGCACTTATATTTTCACTGATCCCACTCAAGCTATTATAACTTCACCGATCCCACTCAAGCTCTTATATCTTCAACGATCCCATTCAAGCTGTTATATCTTCACCGATCCCACTCAAGCTTTTATATCTTCACCGATCCCTTTCAAGCTGTTATATCTTCACTGATCCCACTCAAGCTGTTATATCTTCACCGATCCCACTCAAGCTGTTATATCTTCACCGATTCCATTCAAGCTGTTATATCTTCACCGATCCCACTCAAGCTGTTATATCTTCACCGATCCCACTCAAGCTGTTATATCTTCACCGATCCCACTCAAGCTGTTATATCTTCACCGATCCCATTCAAGCTGTTATATGTTCATCGATCCCACTCAAGCTGTTATATCGTCACCGATCCCACTCAAGCTGTTATATCTTCAACGATCCCACTCAAGCTTTTATATCTTCACCGATCCCACTCAAGCTGTTATATCTTCACCCATCCCATTCAAGCTTTTATATCTTCACTGATCCCACGCAAGCTGTTTTGTATTCACCGAATCCACTCAAGCTGTTATATCTTCACCGATCCCACTCAAGCTGTTATATCTTCCCCGATCACACTGAAGCTTTTATATCTTCACCGATCCCACTCAAGCTGTTATATCTTTACCGATCCCACTCAATCTGTTATATTTCCACCGATCACACTGAAGCTTTTATATCTTCACCGATCCCACTCAAGCTGTTATATTTTCACTGATCCCACTCAAGCTTTTATATCTTCACCGATCCCACTCAAATTTTTATATCTTTACCTATCCCACTCAAGCTTTTATATCTTTACCGATCCCACTCAAGCTGTTATATCTTCACTGATCCCACTCAAGCTGTTTTGTATTCACCGAATCCACTCAAGCTGTTATATCTTCACCGATCCCACTCAAGCTCTTATATCTTCACCGATCACACTGAAGCTTTTATATCTTCACCGATCCCACTCAAGCTGTTATATCTTTACCGATCCCACTCAATCTGTTATATTTCCACCGATCACACTGAAGCTTTTATATCTTCACCGATCCCACTCAAGCTGTTATATTTTCACTGATCCCACTCAAGCTTTTATATCTTCACCGATCCCACTCAAGTTTTTATATCTTTACCTATCCCACTCAAGCTTTTATATCTTTACCGATCCCACTCAAGCTGTTATATCTTCACCGATCCCAATCAGGCTGTTATATCTTCACCGATCCCACTCACGCTGTTATATCTTCACCGATCCCATTCAAGCTGTTATATCTTTACCGATCCCACTCAAGCTGTTATATCTTAATCGATCCCACGGAAGCTGTTATATATTCACCGATCCCATTCAAGCTGTTATATCTTCACCGATCCCACTCAAGCTGTTATATCTTCACCGATCCCATTCAAACTGTTATATTTTCATTGTTTACAGTAGTATATCGCGAACCCATTAAAACTGTTTTATTTTCAGCGATCCCACTAGAACTGTTGAACTTTTAGCGATCCCAATAGAACTGTTGAACTTTCAGTGATCCCATTAGAACTGTTGAACTTTCAGTGATCCCAATAGAACTGTTGAACTTTCAGTGATCCCATTAGAACTGTTGAACTTTCAGTGATCCCAAAAGAACTGTTGAACTTTCAGATATCTCACTAGAACTGTTGAACTTTTAGTAATCCTAATAGAACTGTTGAATTTTCAGCGATCCCACTAGAATTGCTGAACTTTCAGTGATCCCACTAGAACTGTTGAACTTTTAGCAATCCCAATACAACTGTTGAACTTTCAGTGATCCCACTATAACTGTTGAACTTACAGCAATCCCACTAGAACTGTTGAACTTTTAGCGATCCCAATAGAATTGTTGAACTTTCAGTGATCCCCATAGAACTGTTGAACTTTCAGTGATCCCAAAAGAACTGTTGAACTTTCAGTGATCCCAAAAGAACTGTTGAACTTTCAGATATCTCACTAGAACTGTTGAACTTTTAGTAATCCTAATAGAACTTTTGAATTTTCAGCGATCCCACTAGAATTGCTGAACTTTCAGTAATCCCACTAGAACTATTGAACTTTTAGTAATCCCAATAGAACTGTTGAACTTTCAGTGATCCCACTAGAACTGTTGAACTTTCAGTGAATCCAATAGAACTGTTCAACTTTCAGTGATCCCAATAGAACTGTTGAACTTTTAATGATCCCAACAGAACTGTTGAACTTTCAGTGATCCCAAAGATCTATTTCATTTTCAGCTATCCCACTTGAACTGTTGACATTTCAGCGATCCTAATAGAACTGTTGAAATGTCAGAAATCGTACTAGAATTATTTAACTTGTACCGACCCCAACCAGATAGTTCAATTTCAACAATCATTCTCAAATTATTTTAATCTCAGCGATCCTCTTCTTCTCCTCTTCTACCTCTTCCTCCTCTTCTCCTCCTTCTTCTTCTGCGATCATTGTTTATTCAGGCTAGGATTCCGGACTCTCTTATGAAGAGTCTGCTTCAGTGATTCAAGTGCACCGAGAGATTCTCTTCCAGGGTTGTAGGTGTGGGCCACAGTAACCCCTTCAGGCCTGCGTGATGGCAGGCAATCCTGTAGGAATATCAGCGACCAGGATGATCCATTTACTGTAGCCAATATTTTTAAACTCCACCTGTCTACCAAACACTAGTCAAAACCTACTCGTTGGTGTTGCGTTTTCTATTGAATTTCTCACGTGAAATATAACATAGATCACCTTAGAGAAATAAACAAAAGACAGAACATTCCAATATGTTATATGTAGATGTAGGCTGGAGTTAGTTATCCAGGCGGGAGAGGAAATATGGACTCCGGTCGATCAGAGTGAATGAGGATGGTTTCTGAGGAAGTTAAATAAGAAGTTGATAAACATCTGTCGAGACAGAAAATTGTGGAGAGACATGACCACTCATCACGGTACTTGATAATGGAGATCATCCGTTAGTACTTATCCGATTTACATCTATAACTTAGTTTTCATCCTGTACACATGGCAAGATTTATATTTACTTGTTGTAAGATAATAACTTCCATTGTTCATGCACTAATAATGTGCTCTCTTACTTTAGAAACAGGAGTGTTCTTTATTGACAGTCGTACAACATTTCAAAAAGCTGCAAAATAACATACACATTAAAAATATTAATCATTGAAAAAAAAAAGAATAAAAAAAACGTAAATAGTTCATTCATTTATGTTAGAATTGTCATCCTAACACTCTGGGAAATCTCATAGGTGCTTGATTGCTTTTAACAGACGACTAAGTGTGTGCAAATAGTCGGTTTCAGTAGCTCGTTTGTTATGGAAGCACCAACTATTCCACAACATTTCGTCTCCTTTTGTTGGACAATGTATCCTTATCTCAAGACTGCATTCATACTGACAGCCGTGTCCTGGTCTTTTGGCGTACAATCGTTGGGAGTCGTCGCGACATCCATTTTGATAAGGCATTTCTTAGCCATTTTTTGCATAAAGTCATGAAGACAGAAAACCTATTTTAAAAAGCTTAAACATGCTTACGACTTTCATTTCATTTACATTATACATTTTAAAACATTCACTTACAAATAATTAAAAACTAATAACAATAACACAACAATATAAACACGAAGTAAAAAACTGACGACGATAGTTCTTTATTATTTTGCTAACTTCGTTTGCTCCTGCAATGAATTTTGATCTGACATCACCTTACTGACTTGATGTTCCAGCTGTCTATTCTGTATTCCACATTCACTTTCATTGTTTGGATGCTTTTACTGCCTCCCTATTAGACATATCAGCCCCGTACATTGCCCGCCTACTATACAAGATAACGTTGTCAATGAGCATGACTGCTCGTTAGTTTATTTGTTTGTGCGTTTTTTTTTTCTGGTACAAAAATGAAGAGACAGTACCATTTACTTAATGAGTACGTTCATACTGTCACTGAGAGAGTCCATGTCTATAACCAAAGTCAATACTTTGACAGCTTCCCATAGTCAGACTATTTGTAGTAAAGGTTAAAGTTTTGCTGTTTTATCGGTAAAATGAGCCTGGATGTCGTAGGAAGTGATGAGCCTGGATGTCGTAGGAAGTCATGAGCCTGGATGTGGTAGGAAGTGATGAAACTGGATGTGGTAGGAAGTCATGAGCCTGGATGTTGTAATAAGTGATGAGCTTGTATGTGGTAATAAGTGATGAGCCTGTATGTGGTAGTAAGTGATGGGCCTGTATGTGGTAATAAGTGATGGGCCTGTATGTGGTAGGAAGTGATGAGCCTGGATGTGGTAGGAAGTGATGAGCCTGGATGTGGTAGGAAGTGATGAGCCTGGATGTGGTAGGAAGTGATGAGCCTGGATGTGGTAGGAAGTGATGAGCCTGGATGTGGTAGGAAGTCATGAGCCTGGATGTCGTAGGAAGTGATGAGCCTGGATGTGGTAGGAAGTCATGAGCCTGGATGTAGTAGGAAGTGATGAAACTGGATGTAGTAGTAAGTGATGAGCCTGTATGTTGTAATAAGTGATGAGCTTGTATGTGGTAATAAGTGATGAGCCTGTATGTGGTAGTAAGTGATGGGCCTGTATGTGGTAATAAGTGATGGGCCTGTATGTGGTAGTAAGTGATGAGCCTGTATGTGGTAGGAAGTGATGGGCCTATATGCGGTAGAAAGTGATGAGTCTGTATGTGTTAGTAAGTGATGAGCCTGTATGTGGTAGACAGTGATGAGCCTGTATGTGGTAGGAAGTGATGAGCCTATATGCGGTTGAAAGTGATGAGCCTGTATGTGTTAGTAAGTGATGAGCCTGTATGTGGTAGACAGTGATGAGCCTGTATGTGGTAGGAAGTGATGAGCCTGTATGTGGTAAAATGTGATGAGCCTGTATATGGTAGGAAGTGATGAAACTGGATGTGGTGGTAAGTGATGAGCCTGTATGTGGTAGGAAGTGATGAGCCTGTATGTTGTAGTAAGTTATGAGCCTGTACGCGGTTTCAATGTGACGAGGCATCACACTGGCGCTTGTAAATTGATTCATTAACTCGATCGGTAATGACGTTAATATCTTTTGCCCACTATGAACTGTCTTCGAGCTGACTTGAAATGACTATAACTCGTGTATATTGAATCTTGAGGTTTATCGTGAATTGAAATTCCTTGGACGTCCCAGAATAACACTTGGACCATTGCGTTCAGGTTGTGCTCTTTTAGTTTTTGTGATATAGAAGCATCGCGTCCTTTGCTATCGTTTCTCGTTGGTATTTCGCGTTGTGGTTTGCTTAGTGATTTTGCCTGGGCTAGACTAGCCCTCTACACAACAGGCCGTTTTTTCGAACCCACAGGGGAAAAGACAAAGAGGAAGACTAAGAAATTTTTGGAGAAGATAGACAGAAGCAGAGATGAAAATGATGGGGAAGACATGGAATGATCGTAAAAGAATGGTAAGAAACAGAACGACTTGGAAAGTGTTTGTTGAAGACCTATGCTCCATAGGGAGCTGAAAGATAGAAGAAGTAGTAGAAGAAGAAGAAGACTAGCCCTCTGGATACAGCTTTATAACCACATCTACAGCCAACTAAGATAATGAACAAGTCTCATTGTTATCAACAACTACAAATGTTTTATTTACATACTACGCAGTATAATAACTCTCTCAATAAAATGGAGTCTCGTGGGCGACCGCTCCAGTTGTTACAGTAGTACTAAGGAGGTTCTGACTCCCTCCTAACTATAAAGTAAAAGTAAAGGTTCCCTTCACGCCTTGCTAGGCGTCTGGGGAATATGATGTTGGTGACCATATTTTCCTATAACCACGGCACATTTTTGGGTGATGTGGTCGGTATCACGCCAGGCCGCCTTTACTTCCCAGAAAAATCTCTGGTACCCATTTTAGAGGCTGGGTGAAAAAAAAAACCGCCTCTGCTGAAGATCGAACCCTGACCCTTCTGGTCAGAAAGCGAGCACACTAACCACTCAAGCCACCGAGGCTCCCCTCCTAACTATATCATGGCTAAATTCACGACTCTCTAATTATACAGTTCTACTTTAATAATACTCTAATAATTTGTCTACTGTCTTTATTCACTGAACACTCATTACATGAACTTAGAAAACATCGTAATGTCCACTCCACAAATTCCTATCATGTGTTCTCATCCTCTAAACATATCTCATCTCTTCTCATTAGCACGCTACTGTTATAGTAAGTAAAAGTAAAGTACCCCCGTCACGCCAAATGGCGTATAGGGAATAAGGTGTTTGGTCTGACCATACATTTTACAGACCTTCAGCACATGATTTTTGGGGTAATGTGGTCGGTATTACGCCCGTGCAGCTTTACTTTCCCGGAAAAAAAATCCTGTACCCAATTAAGGCTGGGTGAACCTGGAAGCCATCGGTCAGGATCGAACCCGACAGCTTGTCCTTTGTAGTCCAGTTCACTAACCACTGAGTTATCGCGGCTCCCGGTAATTGAAATGGCAGGACGTAAATTGTTTTAGAAATTGTCTGTGAGCTCTCTATAGTGACTCTCTAGTCTCACGCTATAGAGAGACGCATCTATCTATCTATCTATCTATCTATCTATCTATCTATCTATCTATCTATCTATCTATCTATCTATCTATCTATCTATCTATCTATCTATCTATCTATCTATCTATCTATCTATCTATCTATCTATCTATCTATCTATCTATCTATCTATCTATCTATCTATCTATCTATCTATCTATCTATCTATCTATCTATCTATCTATCTGTCTGTCTGTCTGTCTGTCTGTCTGTCTGTCTGTCTGTCTGTCTGTCTGTCTGTCTGTCTGTCTGTCAGTCTGTCTGTCTGTCTGTCTATCTATCTATCTATCTATCTATCTATCTATTTATCTATCTATCTATCTATCTATCTATCTATCTATCTATCTATCTATCTATCTATCTATCTATCTATCTATCTATCTATCTATCTATCTATCTATCTATCTATCTATCTATCTATCTATCTATCTATCTATCTATCTATCTATCTATCTGTCTATCTGTCTGTCTGTCTGTCTGTCTGTCTGTCTGTCTATGTATCTATCTATTGACCTTTCGAGTCGTAGCCGGTCTATAGGGCATAGACCCAGACACTTTTTCTCTTTTCTAAATCTTTATTCTAACAGTTTTGAATCCTTATAAAGATCCTTTATCAAATCTCGCAACTTGTCTCTGTTCTGTTCAAGCAACTCTATCTCAGTGAGGGAGCCAATTCCTGCTGCTCTCGCCTCTATGATCAATGTTCTTAATGGTCATTGTCAGTGTTAAAAAGAAGAAAGTTTTGTTGATCTCTATGATGTCACAAAGCCACTAAATTAATTTTTTTGCTAAGGAACAGAAATAAGCGGAAGAACAACAGAACAGAATGGTCTCATCTCTGTTTTCTTGATGTCATTAATTAATTAATAATTCAAATATTCCCAACAGCTTTGCCATGTATAATTAGATAATCTTGTGTCAAATGCTAAAACCAAATAGTTTATAAAGTTTAAAAATGATTTTCCTTCTTAAACAACACCTGGGCTAAAACAATGAATAGCAAAATGTTATATCGTCTCATCACTGACACAGACAGCTGCCTTCATAAGACAAGCCGGAATCCTAGTCTCATTGAGCCATGATCGCAGAAGAAGAATATCTTCTCAACATTCACGTATGGTACAGAAACATGGACATTAGAACAAGAAAAAAAGAACAGAAAATTGAAGCCTTTGAAATGTGGATTTATAGAAGAATATGAAGAATTGGATGGGAAGAAAAGAAAACAAATGATGAGGTTTTAAAACAACTAAAAATGAAATTCAAACAAGACAAGTGATATTTTTAGGCATGTCAAAAGGCACAGCAGCCTACTAAAAGTAATCTTTGAAGGGGAAAGTAAAAAAAGTAAAGTACCCCCGTCACGCCAAGTGGCGTATAGGGAATATTGTGTTAGTGACTATAAATTTTAAAGACCTTCGGCACATGATTTTTGGGGTAATGTGGTCGGGAATTACGCCCGTGCCGTTTTACTTTCCGAGAAAAAAATACGGTACCCATTTAAGGCTGGGTGAACCCAGAAGCCGTCGGTTGGGATCGAACCCTACCTTTGAGGGAAAATACAAGGTAAAAGAGGCAGAGGCAGACCAAGGCTAATATTGACGAACAACATAAAAAGATGGACAAGTCAGCCTATGACAACCTGCACCATCCAAGCAAGAAATAGAACGGAATTGCGCTCCATGATAGCCAACCTTCGAGGCGGAGACGGCACTCATGGATGATGATGATGATGATGTTCCTTCTTCATCTTTCTTCTGCCTTTCCTGAATCCTTTGACACTTTCATTTGAGAGAACGTAGACATTGAGAAACTTGTCGAGTTCTGTTTGAGTATGAGTAAAGGCCAAGCACTAAAGCTGCTCTAGCGGTTGAACAGTGTGATTGGTTCAGTGAAGGGGAAGCAAATCTCTGACTCTAAAATTTAGATCTCGCAAAGCAGAAAACGGGTGAAGACAAGGGCTGGACCCTACTCACTCGCTACCATGCGGACAATGATCAGAAACATATCGCTGGAAGCAGATTTACATTGATAGAGATCGCTGAATTTCGTATACTCGGGAAAATGGAAAAAGAGAGAATGGATGAAATCAAGACTGTTTTACAGCGATCAAAATATACATCGCTAGGTCCAGACGGTATATGTAAGTCCCTTTTCTTCTTGTCAGACGGTCAAGTAGTGGCTGTTGTGTATTTTTTTTAGGTTTTGTTTTTGTCGAACAGCTTCTCTCGTGGCTAATTCTACCAATGTTTGACAAACACAACGCGGTCACAGAAAGAACAAATCAGGCCCACTGGTCCACAGGGTTTTCCATCATTTTTCATGAGTCTTTTCTCTTCTAAGTTTTGCCTTAGCGCAGTCTCAAATGATGTTATACCATTCCTTATACATGCTCTCCATGATGTGCCTTCACTTGCCAGATGTTCCCAGTTATATTCACATATGGAGAAGTCATTCAGAGATGATTTACATATATCTCTATATCGTAGTTTAGGCAGATCACTGGTCAAGCAAGGACAAGATCTGATGTCAACGATGTACCGACAGGGAAAAGATCAGGAAAATGTTACTGAAGGACTGTAGCTAGAGATTTCTCGGAGAAATGAAAAAAAAAATAGAATGGTATAGGTAAAGCTTTACGTAATTGTTAAACGATACAAATTTGAATGACGTTTCGGGGCAATAGGCCTTCAGCAGGAACGAACAAAAACACACACATACAAACATAGTGAGACGGTAGCACTGGTCAACCCTACCGAAGTATGTGGTGTAGTTAAACGAGAGCACTGGTCAACCCTACCATGGTATGTGTTGTAGTGAGACGGGAGAACTGGTCAACTCTAACAAGGTATGTGTTGTCGTGAGATAGGACCACTAGTCAACCCTACCAAGGTATGTGGTGTAGTTAGACGGGAGCACTAGTCAACCCTACCAAGGTATGTGGTGTAGTTAGACGGGAGCACTGGTCAACCCTACCAAGGTATGTGGTGTAGTTAGACGGGAGCACAGGTCAACCCTACCAAGGTATGTGGTGTAGTTAGACGGGAGCACTGGTCAACCCTACCAAGGTTTATGTGTTGTCGTGAGATGGGAGCACTAGTCAACCCTACGAAGGTGTGTGGTGTAGTTAAACTGAAGCACAGGTGAACCCTACGAAGGCAAGTCTAAACAACCGTATTGTAACAATTGTGAGTCTGTATTCCGTTGTGGAGAGGACTAACACAGTGGAACATCTACAGGTGTGGCTTTATAGGAGTCTTACATTTATTGAGCAGATGGGAGCCGCGATAGTTTAGTGGTTAGTGAACTAGACTACAATGAACAAGAGGTAGGGTTCGATCCGGACCGATGGCTTCCGGGTTCACCCAGCCTTAAATGGGTACCGGATTTTTTCTGGGAAAGTAAAGCGGTACGGGTATAATACCGACCACATTACCCCAAAAAATCATGTGCCTATGGTCTGTAAAAATTATGGTCACTAGCACCATATTCCCTATACGCCGCTTGGCGTTACGGGGGCTCTTTACTACTTTTATACTAATTGAGCCATTGATCAAGTAGTTATGAAAGTTAGGAAGAACCTGGTTGCATCGCAGATAATGGGAGTGGCAGACTGTGAGAAGTGTCATCTTGTCTTCTTATACCAGGGACTGGTCGTTTCTGTGATGAAATATGCTCTGGCTATACTGACTCTCAATCGCGAGCAAATAAAATGTCGGGAAGTGATACAGAACGATGCTACGTACATCGTTCTTGGATGCGCAAAAGACATTTCGCGCAAAGATATACCCCATCATGAAACTAAAAGTAAACAGACCCCGTCACGCCAAGTGACGTATAGGGAATATGGTGTTAGTGACCATAAATTTTACAGACCTTCAGCACATAATTTTTGGGGTAATGTGGTCGGTATTACGCCCGTGCCGCTTTACTTCCCCATAAAAAATCCGGTACCCATAAAAGGCTAGGTGAACCCGGAAGTCGTCGGTCAGGATCGAACCCTACCTCTTGTCCTTTGTAGTCCAGTTCACTAACCACTAGCTATCACGGCTCATACCACATCAGGAAAGACATGAAACATTTGTCGAACATGTACCTACTTTCAAACCAAAGTTAACGCACAACATTCACTGTATGTCAGATCAGGAATCAGAAATATAGCAAGGTAGAGAGATTCACATCTTGTGTAGGAACAGACTGAGGACATTGGTCAATAGATTTGTTCAACTGAGGACCTAGAACTTGGTAACAATTTTCTTTAACCAATTTCGATTATTTTTGTTTTGGATATTTCGTTACTAGTTAGCTATGTAGGATCAGTTTTTATTTACTTACATATCTGTGTGTGCGTGTTTTTTGTTTGTTCCTGAGGGCCTATTGAGCCGAAACGTCGTTCAAATCTGTGTCTACTAATCACGTAAAGCTTCTAACATACAATTTTTTCTATTTTTTTTTATTTTCAATTTTCCCTAACAACAAAATCCAGTGATTGTGGAAGAAGTGCATATCTTGATGTTTTTTTTAAGAAAGCTTCTGAGGATGGAGTAATACGCACAGATGGGTTTGCTCTTCGGTATAGACAGAGGTTTTCACAGAGCAAGAGGTCGGGGGTGGGGGGTGGGGGGGAAGAGCTGACAAGGAAGACAACGGTACACTTGCTGAGACTAAATATAGTTTGACAGTAGAGGTCATGACAGTAATTAAGGCCTGGCTTTAGGCACATATTATGTTTTACCGGCGTATGATTTTTCTGTGAAATAAACATACAATGGTATTGAGCAGCTAGACTAACAGAAAGACAAGACAATCTACAACGTTTAGGCAAAAACCTATATCGTAAGGTGACCATTCGTCCCGGATTGTCCGGGACAGTCCCGGAATTTGACATTTTTTGAACCTTTGTCCCGGATTAGCTGCCGTACCGGTTTTGTCCCGATTTTGGCATATTTTTTAGCTTTTGTCCCGGATTTGATAAAAAATAATTTGGGACACAAACGTTTACCAATTTTGCCATTTTGGTATACGGCGTACATTTCTTCAATTAAAAAAAAATATTATTCCGTTGCTGTGTAGACAATTTTGTTTAATATCAAAACAGTAGAATGCGCTCCTAGTTTTAAATCTCGTATATATTCGTCGTGTTACTAACTTTCACTTTCACTTTCGCAAAAAATGGCACCGAAGCGTAATTGTAGTTTTAATCAAGATTTACAAAAGGAATACCCTTTTATAAAAAAGTCTACATCGTCATCAGACTTCACTGTAAGATGTAATATATGTTCATCCGGGTTTACTATTAACCATAGTGGACGTGGTGATATTAAGAGCCACATAAATAGTGATAAACATAAGAGAGCCGTCGCTACTGCTGCATCAAGCTCGTCGTTGACACATTTTGTTCGAGCTGAACAGGTTGGTGACAAAGAAGAACAGTTAGCTGCTACAGAAGGTGCCTTTGCATATCATACAGTGATGCACAATCACACGTTTAGATCTATGGACTGCACATCAAAATTGCTTCAGGTAACTTTAGAACCAAAATTTGCTTGTGCACGTACGAAAACAGAAGCTATTATTCGGAATGTGTTCACACCCCATGCTCTAAACGAGTTGAGATGTGATCTAGGAAACGTAACATTTATCTCCATACTGACAGATGCCTCCAACCACAAAGAAATCAAGATTTTTCCTTTGCTTGTCAGATACTTTGATCGCAATAAGGGACTGAAAGTTAAAATATTAGAGTTGAAGTCATTGCCGGGTGAAACATCTGATATAGTAAGTAGTTTTCTTATTGACTGTCTAACTGAAAATGGCTTAGAACTGAAAGTAGTTGGATTATGTGCAGACAACACAAATTCTAATTTTGGGGGCGCTGAAAGAAAAGGACAGAACAATGTTTTCACAAAACTGAAAGAAAACCTTGGACATAGTTTGATAGGTGTTGGGTGTGCTTGCCATATTTTCCACAACACTGTTCGAGCAGCTGCAGACGTATTGCCTGTTGATGTTGAAATGACTATTGCAAAAATTTATCTGTACTTCAAATCATACACAGTTAGAGTTGAAAGTCTCAAGGAGTTTTGTCAGTTTGTCGACACAGACTTCCAGATGATTTTAGGTTATGCACAAACTAGGTGGCTTGCGCTCTTGCCTGCTGTTGAAAGGGTTCTTTACATGTTCCTGCCTCTAAAATCATATTTTAAATCTCAAGACAGATGCCCAGTTTTTATACAGGAATTCTTTGAAAACCCACTGTCTGAGGCATGGCTTATTTTGGTTCACAGTCAGGCATCCTCATTCCACGAAGCAGTGCAGAAAGTAGAGGGACAGATGGTCACTGTATTTGAAGTCATTGACAACATCAATAGGTTGAAAGCTATCTTGGAGTCCAAGCTGGAAGACGGCTTCTTGCCATCAAAAGTTCAGATAATCCTTAAAAAGCTGGAAATGGAAGGATTTCCACGTGATGATGTGAAAACGTTTAACGCCAGTGTTTCTTCATTTTATGAAACAGCTTTAAGTTATTTGAAGAAATGGGCTGCAAATAATTTTCAAAACCTAGAGTCTTACAGCTGGGTAATGCTGAACAGAACACCAAATTGGGAAAATATTGAGAAGTCTTCATCATTAGTGAGTCAAACAGTGCCTTCAGTCGACTTTCCAGAAAATGAAATGTATGACGAATATGTCTACATGAAACAGTTCGTTACTTCACAAAAAATAGTGAGTGGAGTCTTAATAAAACATTACCAGGGCAGCGTTGGGTTGAACTAGCTTCCCACTTCAGAAACAATCATGTGCCCGTTTCACATATTCTGAAGTTGGCAGAGTTCTTTTTGTGTCTACCTGGAACAAATGCTGCAACAGAACGAGTGTTTTCTCTGATGAACAGTTTGTGGACAAATGATAAAACACAAATAGGTGTTGAAACTTTAAAAGCCATGTTGATCACCAAAGTGAACTATGAGGGAACATGTGTCGAATTTTATAAGATGCTGCATACAAAGAAGGACATTTTACAGAAAATTCACTCATCTGAAAAGTACAGCATCTCTGTTTCACCTTCAATTTGAGTGAGTATCACTGGTTTTTTTTTTATCTCCTGATTATCCTGATAGCCTATTGTAGGTCTATATTATTAGATGTTTTAAAATGTATGTATTATTCACTTGAAAATGACTGCAAGAAGAAATGTAATTTTATTGGTGGAAAATTGAAGTAAAATTATTCCGTCCCGGAATGGGATTCAAAAATATGGTCACCTTATATATCAGGTATATTTCTGAGACTCATAGAGTCATCATCATCATCAAGTACCGGGCCTGCTGGCGTAGGTGATCATGTCTCTCCACAACTTTCGATCACGACAGTTATTTATCATTTCTGTTGTTGATCTTCTGCCAAGCCATTCTCTTAGGTTGTCTGGTATCTTTTCTCTTTGCTTCCCTCTATCTCTTCTTCGTCCCTCAATTTTCCCAGTTGTTACAAAATATTCCAGCTGTTCTCTTCTCATTACATGGCCAAAAAATGATAATTGTTTCCTTCCTAATTTCGGAAATTAGCTCTCATTTTGCCTTGGTCTCTTTCAGAACGTTTTCATTACTCTTCTTAGCTGTCCATGGTATTCTCAACATTCTTCTGTAAAACCACATTTCTACAGACTCCAGTTATTTTCTTGTCTGTTGTCTTATTGTCCATGATTCACGTCCATATGTTAAGACTGGCTCTACATAACATTTAAGAACTCTCTTTCTTGTTTCTGTTAACAAAAATGGATTGCACAGTAAACTCATAGAGTAGGCTCATGAAAATATAAATCGACTTTGTTGGAAGGTGGTTGTTGCAGTCTCAAAAATTCAAGGCTAATCATAATCTGCTTCATTCTAGTGGTCACGCTGATGTAAAACATATTCATGTAGTGTTGTACAAGATTAAACAATGTTGATTGTTCTTCCATTTTTCTTGTAATTGGAATTTGAGATTCGTGACTTTACCTCAAAATTATGATATTTATAAAGTCAGCTTTAGAGAGAATATCAAGGACAGTAGAAGATGCGATTTAAATAAACGAACTCGCATACACATTTCTTCTAAGCAGGTCGTGTCTGGGACAAGATAAAAAAAATATTTTCTAAATGCTTGGATTATTATCACATTCTTAGCATCACAATCAGTTTTATTATTCTTTAATCAGAGAGGCTATTATTTGTAAATCAAGTGTTTACTTAACAGCTCAGGTGTTTGAACAATTTTGAACTCAGCCACGTTGTCCATAAACAATGGCAAGGCTACTTTCTTCACTCCGGCCACTCCTTGTCGTTTGCTCTCTGATTGGTTGATAATGTTGAAGGACAATGCCTGTGAGATACAATTGCCCATTGCTCGGTCTTGCCATTGGTCTGATAAGTACGAACCCTTTGACTCCAATATTGGACTTTAGAAAATATATAAACCATCTTTATACATTTAAATCGCCAGTCTCAATTACTTTGCAGCTATCGGTTTATCAGAAGCTACACAGCTCATAGTAGACAATTTGCTGCACTAATTTGTGTTGCTCTATCACAACCATCTGCTGTCAATAATGGCTCAAGCAAGTGTACCAAGTATTAAAATGTTTAACCTGAATTATGATCTCTGTACAGCCCTTAAGCTTGAATCAGTACGGGCAATAGACACGGGAATGTGTGGGGATATTGTCTTGACAAAGTTTAAGGGCAGCAAATATGTGGTAAAGAAGTTTACCCTTTTGCGTAAAGAAACAAATGACAGGAATATAAGGACTTTCTTTACTGAGGTCAAGCTGATGCAGTCTTTGGACCACCCGTTTGTGATGAAGTGTATCTTTGCTGGTCGGTGCCCTGAGTACCTGGCCATCTGCATGGATTATTGTCAGAGAGGCACATTGATGAACTGTGTTGGTGAGATAAGTCTGGATGTGTCAGAACGTTGTGTCACTCAAGTCGCTTGCGCACTTCGGTACCTCCACACGAATAATGTAGTACACCTGGATGTTAAACTCAAAAACATTTTCGTGGGTTGGGACTTTAAGGCAACGCTTGGAGACTTTGGTCTCGCCGTGAAGATGGCACCTCAGCAGAAGATGCTGGTCAGAAGACAGTGTGGTGGTACCCTTGGTTATATAGCACCAGAATGGATAGAAACCCCTTTAGACAAGGACATAGATCCATATAAGGTCGGTGTTATTATTTTTGCTTTTATTATTGTGTGTGTGTGTGAACTGTCCATGACATTTCCTTGTCGTCTACTCTCTACCACAGTCTTCAGCTCTGTCTTCTACTGTCTCCGCTCTATCTACTACCGTCTACTGCTCTGTCTATTAATGTCTACCGCTCTATCTACTACTGTCTACTGCTCTGTCTATTAATGTCTACCGTTCTGGCTATTAATGTCTACCGCTCTGGCTACTACTGTTTAATGCTATGTCTCTTGCTCTGTCTACCGCTGTCTATTACTGTCTACTGCTCTGTCTACCGCTGTCTATTACTGTCTACTGCTCTGTCTACTACTGTCTACCGCTGTCTATTACTGTCTACTGCTCTGACTACTCCTCTGTCTACTACAAAATTATCTTTTTTTCTTAGATTATACCAACATCATCGTGTGCTACCGCTGTCTATTACTGTCTACTGCTCTGTCTACTCCTCTGTCTACTACGAAGTTATCTTTTTTTCTTAGATTATACCAACATCATCGTGAGCCTTTTCCGCGTTGGAAGCTGGCTACATGTAACACCGCTTCAATATCTCTTGAATTGATAGCTCTTGCTGACATAGATGTTCTTGTCCATCTCTTGATATTGTCAGTTTTCTATAGCCTTTGTGTGCCTTTATTCCGTTTATCTTGTATTTTTCCTTCCAGAATGACTTTCTGTAAGATATTATTGTGTGTTTCAAAATGTAATTAGTATTCGAATCGTGATAAGCAGTTCCTTCATTCATTTTCATCTATGTAAAGATGTCATTGTTTTCTTCTGTTTTGTCATTATTATATGAATCAACAGAGTACATTATCTACACCAGACTAACATGTTTAATAGATTTAGTATAAAAAAAAATATTTTATTATTCTCAGTATTAGTTCTGATTTGAACGGCCATAAGAACTAGAAATCAGTGTCTCATCAAATAATACAGGGTGTTGGGTAAGGTTGTGGGCTGCACCAGATTTATTTAATATTTATAGTGAAATTATTTAAAAATCAATAAGGAGCATGCCTGGAATAACAATTGGAGGTCATAATATAAATAGTCTAAGGTATGCTGATCTTCATCTTCTACCTTTTTATCTCCCAGTGGAGCATAGGTCTTCAACAAACACTTTCCAAGTCGTTCTGTTTTTTGCCATTCGTTTAAGATCATTCCATGTCTTCCCCATCATCTTCATCTCTGCTTCTATCTGTCTTCTCCAAGAATTCCTTGGTCTTCCTCTTTGTCTTTTCCCCTGGGGATTCCAATAAAGGGCCTGTTGGGTAATACTCTCAGTTGGCTTCCGTAGTGTGTGTCCTATCCAGCACCATCGTCTTCGCTGTATCTCTTTATCCACTGGTGTTTGACTGGTACATTTCCATATCTCTATGTTAGTGATTTTGTCCTGCCATTTCCATCCTTTTGTTCTGCGTAAACATCCATTAATGAGAGTCTGTACCTTCGTGATTGTCAATTTTGTTGTTCTCCATGTTTCACAGCCATATAATAGGACCGCCTTAACTTTTGAGTTGAAAATTTTTATTTTTGTATTTAACCTAATTTCTTTGGATTTCCATATGTTTCCCATTGCAATGAAAGCTCCTCTTGCTTTTGATATCCTTATTTTGGTATCATTTTCTGTTTCTCCCTCTTTATCTATATTACTGCCCAGATATATGAAAGATTGTACATCTAATAGAGGTATTTCTCCTAGTTTTATTTGGTTATTGCCAACTGTATTAATTCTCATAATATTGGTCTTATCTCTATTAATCTTCAGTCCTAGCTGTTGTGATCTCTCATCTAGTATGTTCATTTTATCCTGCATCTGTTGATGGCTGTGTGATAGGAGAGCTATGTCATCAGCAAAGTCTAAATCATTAAGTTGTTTGGTCAGTGACCACTGGATTCCATTTCTGCTATTTTGAGTTATTTTCACAATCCAATCTTCAAAAACTTCACAAACATGGACAAGTCAAAGAGAGAAAAAGGTATGCTGATGATGCAGTCTTAACCGCTAAGAGTGAAAATGATTTACAAGAAATGTTAAACATTATAGTGAAGGAAAGCAAAAATAACAGACTCACCCTTAATAGTAAAAAGACGTAATGGTAGCAACAAAGAAAAAGACTTCATCGCACTGGACAATAAAGACCAGTGGAACAATATTAAAACATGTAAATTAATTTAAATATATGGGAACAATGTTAACCTCAGAGGGTAGATGTACAACATAGGTGAGATAAAGATTAGCTCAGGCAAAAGCAGCTTTAAAAAAAAATGAGGAAGATACTGTGCAATCTATTTTTGACAATAAAAACAAGAAAAATATTTCTTAAATGTTATGTAGAGCCAGTCTTAACATATGGATGTAAATTATTGACAATAGGACAACAGACAAGACAATTTCTGGGGGCTGTTGAAATGTCGTTTTACATAAGAATGTTGAGAATACCATGGACAGCTAAGAAGAGTAATGAACACGTTCTGGAAGAGGCCAAAGCAAAAAGAGAGCTAATTTCCAATATTAGGAAGAGGCAATCATCATTTTTTGGCCATATAATGAGAAGGGAACAACTGGAATATATTGTAACAACTGGAAAAATTGAGGGACGAAGAGTTAGAGGGAAGCAAAGAGAAAAGATACCAGACAGCTTAAGAGAATTACTTGGCAGTAGGTCACCAATAGAAATGATAAATAACGGTCGAGATGGAACGTTGTGGAGAGGCATGATCATCTACGCCAGCATTCAGGGCACTTGATGATGATGAATCAGGCATATAGTGGTATTTAACTTCTGTATGCTTTTCGATTAATATCCTCATGCAGAATATGGCTTCTTTTGTCCCACTGTTTTTCCTAAATCCAAATTTTTGTTAATCTAATTCAGTATTGATTTTATTCTGAATCCTTCCTTGTATAACTTTTAGCCAGATTTTTGTAATATGGCTCATTAGGCTTATTGTTCTAAAATCGCTGCATTCAATTGCACCATTCTTTTTTGGCATTGCAATGAAAGTTGATGTTTTTAGTTCATTTGATATGTGTCCTTTATGGTATATGTCGTTGCATATGTCTGTAAAAAAAAAAAAAAGTAATGTACCCCCGTCACGCCAAGTTGCTTATAGGGATTATGGTGTTAGTGACCATAAATTTTACCTACCTTCGACACATGATTTTTGTGGTAATGTGGTCGGTATTACGCCCATGCCGCTTTACTTTCCCAGAAAAAAAAAATCCGGTACCCATTAAAGACTGGGTGAGCCTGAAAGTCGTCGGTTGGGATCGAACCCTACCTCTTGTCCTTTGTAGTCCAGTTCACTAACCACTGAGCTATCGCGGCTCCATGCATATGTCTGTGATCAGCCCAAATCTTATGATGTACTTTTATCATCTCTATCTGTTTGTTGTCAGGTCCTGCAGCTTTCCCATTTTTCATTGTTTGTACAGCTTTTCCATTTTTCATTGTTTGTACAGCTTTTCCATTTTTCATTGTTTGTACAGCTTTTCCATTTTTCATTGTTTGTACAGCTTTCCCATTTTTCATTGTTTGTACAGCTTTCCCATTTTTCATTGTTTGTACAGCTTTTCCATTTTTCATTGTTTGTACAGCTTTTCCATTTTTCATTGTTTGTACAGCTTTTCCATTTTTCATTGTTTGTACAGCTTTTCCATTTTTCATTGTTTGTACAGCTTTTCCATTTTTCATTGTTTGTACAGTTTTTCCATTTTTCATTGTTTGTACAGCTTTTCCATTTTTCATTGTTTGTACAGCTTTTCCATTTTTCATTGTTTGTACAGCTTTTCCATTTTTCATTGTTTGTACAGCTTTTCCCACTTACGAATGTAAGAGTTTATAGTCCAGTGTGAATTTTATCATTGGTTTCTTGTCCCTTCCACAAAAAATCATGATGTATTATATATCTGCCATCTATTAATTATATCTTTGTTGTCAGTTAGCATTTTTCTTTCCCTTTTTTTGTTTGCAATACATCCACTTTCTGTTGCTGTTTTTCTACAAGTCATTCTATATATTTCTGTGTGCATGCATCCCTCTTAAATATTGTTTATTTTCCATAGTTTCGATTTCTAAACATCTTTGGCTGAGCCAGTCTTATTTTGTCTTTTTTTTAAATGTTGCGTATTTCATTATCTATTTTGTTGTATTGTGTAGTATTCTTCGCTTTTCTTCTTTCTTCCATTTTTCCAAGATGGCGTAAGTTATCTATTTTTGTTTTTTGTTCTTTTCCTTTTTTTGTGGTACAGTATGGCGCAAGTTTCTTGTATGTTTTTCTCCATGCATTGCCATTTTAATGTAACTTTTTCTTCAGGATTTTCTCTTATGTCCTGCGCAGTCAGTCCCTTCTTCCAGCAGCTTCTGATATTCGTTCTTTACTTGTATTATATACGTTTTATTAAAACATCTTTTTGATTTAATGCTATTATGTCAAGTGGCATTGTTGACGAATTAGTCTTTTGTTTGTTTCTCTTTAGTTTGACTTTCATTTTAATCATTACAGGATTGTGATCTGAGTTAATATCTGCTCCTGGATAGGCTTTGACTTTCTTGACGCTGTTACGGAACCTATCATTTATCATTATGTAGTTTATTAGATTCCTCTTCTTATCTCCAGGGGTTTTCCATGTGTATAGTTTCTTTTTCTCTTGCTCAAAGTATGTGTTACATATTATTAGCCTGTTTTCTTCACAAAATTGTATTAATTTTCCCCCTTTTTCATTTCTTTTTCCTAAACCATGATTTTCTTTAATGGTCTTATATCTACCGTTTCCTATTTTAGCAGTCATATCGCCCATTACAATCATGTTGTCCATAGATTTCACTAGCTTCATAACTTTATTTAGATCTTCATAGTATGCCGCTATTTGTTCATCTGTATAGTCTCGAGTATGTGCATATATCTATATTATTGCTTTATCGAATGGTTTTGCTTTCATTTTGAGTAGTATAATCCTATTGTATGACCAGTGGGCACTTAAATATATATTTGTAGCTCTCTTTTCATTAGTATTCCTTCACCTATTTGATGTTCTGTTGTGTTACCTGAATATATAAATGATTATTTTTCGTCCTGTATGTACCTCCACTCTTTCCATCTTGTCTCTGATTTGCTTAAAATATCTATGTTTAATCGTTCAGCTTCTAAAAGATTTTCCAATTTTCCTTCTTGTTAAAGAATCCTAACATTCCATGTACATATTCGTAGATCATGATGTCATAAGTTCGAATTTCTCTCCATATAACATGCACAAGAAATTGGTGATACCGACATATGCATTGTCAGTCCTAACAGCTCTAAAAACCCCCAGGCACAGTGAGCTAGATGACTTGAGAATAACCCTAGACCAACTGTGCAATAACTTCCAGAGAGTGGTCATCCAGTGGATGCCATCACACTGTAATATACACGGAAACGAACACGCAGACAAATTAGCTAAAGAGAGAGGGAGATTACCACAAGAGAACCATCTGGTCAGTTACGATGAAGCCAAATCCATCATCAAAGGCCAGTATCATGAAAAATGGAAACAAGAACACCCAAAATATAACGAGGGGACGGATACCACCAACTATCAAGGAGGGGTCAAGTCATCATACTTCGCCTACGCACTGGCCACAACAGAATGAGAAACTACATGTTCACCAAACTCAAAATAGGAACTACCAACTTATGCCACTCTACACTGGATAATATGACAACAAAACATGTTCTACAGGATTGCCCCCAGCACACAGACCTCCTGAGAAGGACAATGTGGCCCACACCCACCTCCCTGGAAGAGAAACAATACGGGGCAACCAAATAACTTAAACAGACGACTGTTTTCATAAAAGAGTCCGGAATCCTAGTCTGAAGGAATCATGATCGCAGAAGAAGAAGATGCATTTCTCTCCATAGATTTCTTTGGAATAGTACGTGATGGGGTTCCAATCTCCTTCACGGTGGTCACCACATTCGTCTTTCGTGCCCCGAATATGCCTCTTGTGTACAACACAGACTTTGCTATTTTCACTTTCTGAGCCTTTTATCATTTCCGATTCTTCTGCCCCATCTACCATCACAGACTTTATACATTCGGGATGGACATTATTGCTAAGTGCCTGCCATTGTTGTCCAAACAGATGTTTACATGTCGAACTGCGAACACACGTTGGCCTATCGATGATAGGTAAACACGTCGACACAAGAAGAATAAATAATATGGAAGTAAAGTTCAGTCCATCCGCTCGTCAGAAGTAAATATAAATGAAACGGGGAATAACAGCACCTTATTTCACAACTAGACTGCCGTCTCCAGTTAGTACAGTGAAATCGGCAAATCTTTGGTTGTTAATATTTCATTGACACTTACTCCTATTGTCTTTAAATATCTTATATTTATATAAACTTACTTCTCTCATTGTATCTGATAAATTAATGTGACAGCCATTAAACAAATGGCATTATCGGATATTTCCTAGAAAGTTGCAATTACGAGGATGATAATTCTACTCACAAACAATTGATCTATTTCTGTCATTAATTGGTTTAAGTCACTCGGTCGGTTATAGACACTAAGAACTAATTCAGCAAAATATCGTTGGGACGGCGTGAGAATGTCACATGATATTTTTTTGGGACAACCACATTAATGTTAAACTCTCCAATTATATTTTTGTCGTTGAAATATGGACTTCTAGCAACGATAATAATTCTTTATAATTTATTATATTTTTGTCGTTGAAATATGGACATCTTGAAACGATAATAATTCTTTATAATTTATTATATTTGTGTCGTTGAAATATGGACATCTTGCAACGATAATAATTCTTTATAGTCGAAAATGCATATTAATTTTAAAATTTATAATTAGTAGGATTATCTGTACTTGTAGAATCTTTATCTATTTGCTACTCACTATAATCTCCAGTTGGACTCCTACTGTCTAGGTGTTGTGTTGTGGGCGCTGGTCTTGAAGAGATACCCTCATCAGAACCTTCACTATTTCTTCGAGGCATGGAAGAGGCGAGATGTACCCAAACATCTAAGGTAGATTATTGTTGTCTTTATCGTGGACGTCTCAATATAATAATAATTCAGAACAGATTGTTTAAGCTTCCTCTACATCTATCTATCTATCTATCTATCTATCTATCTATCTATCTATCTATCTATCTATCTATCTATCTATCTATCTATCTATCTATCTATCTATCTATCTATCTATCTATCTATCTATCTATCTATCTATCTATCTATCTATCTATCTATCTATCTATCTATCTATCTATCTATCTATCTATCTATCTATCTATCTATCTATCTATCTATCTATCTATCTATCTATCTATCTATCTATCTATCTATCTATCTATCTGTCTGTCTGTCTGTCTGTCTGTCTGTCTATCTATCTATCTGTCTATCTGTTTGTCTATCTGTTTGTCTATCTGTTTATGTATGTGTATGTTTATCTATTTGTTTAGATGTATGCTTATATATGTTTGTCTATCTGCCTGTTTTTGTTTATCCATCTGCGTGCTTGTTTATAAATATTTTTGTTTATAGATGTGTGAATTATTGTCTATTCCTTTGCATTCTATTGTTTTATACTTTGTTCAATTAATTTAATATGTATTACCTTATCAGGAGCTGGCTGCTGAAACTGTTGGTAAGATGCCCATCTGAAAGGCCAACTGTCACGGATTTCCTGGCCAAAATGAGACGCGAAGGAGCATACCGTAATGTTATAGACAACAACTGATAGGTCGACAATTGGATTTCACTTCACCAATGTTATATTACCTGGCCATCAACACCCATTGTTATATTACACTGTATCACATTCTATCTATCTTCCTTTCGAGCCGGAGACGGCACATAGGGCAGAACCACAATCTCAAAAACAGAAGCCTTGCGTACCAAAATGGCACATATTGCAGAAATCACTGCTATTGTATTACATAAAGAAATTCAATATTGGTGTTGAGTTCCGTAGTATAATCAGCTCGTTGTGGCAATACTGGTGTGTTCTGTTTGTTTAAATCTTATGTTTTAGATAATTGGAGGATGAAATTACTGGTTGTGATGCTGTTAAATAAGAATTTAATATTGTGGAGGATCAAATCAACATACGGCATGGAGAGCTTCAAAAATGTAATTGGGAATAATTATGGGCATAGTTTCAGAGATTCATTTTGAAAAGAAAAACTAAAATTTTAGTTTTTCTGCCCGCAGGTTTAGTTCTAAGGTTCAGTTTTGTCAATAATTATATGTAAAACAACTTCTCTGATATTATCTTTTCGTTTCTGTTTTAAATTCTTATATATTATTCCGTGAATAGCTAAATTCAACATCGTGTCATGATATCATTGTACGATTTTTAATTATGGTTTATTTAAATATTTAATTATAAATATTGTTAATTTGTTTATCTCAAAATGCTTTCTCTTTATGTGTCAAACGCTAGTATCAATTTATTGTGGCTATCGTGCTGATATGGTAATTGTATTTTTCTTCTATCAACTACTTTTGATTTCCTTCTATCGCCTCTGACCAGAAGGCCAGATAGCAACATTTTTATTTGCCAGCAATACATCCCGCCGCCCTCCTGCTTGAGAACCACATTTGAACACTGACGTGAAAAAAAAAAATGTCGCAAAATATCATTTTGATAAATCTTCTGTTACTTATTATTATCAATTTTGTGACGTATTTTCACGTTAACTGTGTAGCTTTTCAACATCTGGCATGTTGCAGTTTAAGATATCATTGTACCACATTTTCATTTATGAACATCTTTAGTTGATTCGTGATAATCTTTCATTTGAATATCGTGCTCCACTTTTATTCTACCAAATTTCTCGGAACTGCTTTTTTCCCCACTATTTAAATATTTTTTTCCCTACAACTAATTCTCTATTTTGTGTGTGTGTGTGTGTGCATAGAGACAAATACTAATAAATGAATATTATTATAGAGGGAAACTTCCGAGGCGATAATCAGTGAATCAATTCAGAGGAAGAGGTATGTTTACAACACTCGGAAAAATTGACAAATAATCAACAACAGAAAAAAATATGGACCAAAGAAGGATCGAACCCGTACTCAGTGGCACAGCGCCTTGCCACGAAAAGCCAAACGTTATGGTACACTGCCACTCAGCTCAGTTAGCTGAGGTCCATCCTGCCTTGGTCCATATTTTTTTTTCGGTTGTTGATTATTTGTCAATTTTTCCGAGTGCTGTAAACATACCTCTTCCTCTGAATTGATTCACTGTGTGTGTGTGTGCATGTTCGTTGTTAACCTTTCCTTGTTCTCCAGTAACGATAGGATGCACTTTAAGTTTATTATTCTCATTAAAAAAATTATGTAACTGTTATTTCTGTCGGACTGATTTGGTCTGAACATTTGTCGGCTAAATCTAATATAACGATATTCCATGTTTGCATTATTATTTTTACTGAAAGAAATGTCACTAATATTGTCTTCCCCAGTTGACCAACCTATTCACTTTAATTTTTTTTAACTTGAGTTTATCATAAATCTTGCAGTAGCTCTTCTATTTGTGCACATATTTTTTAACTGAATGATGTCACTTCCCAGATTTTTTGAGTTATTTGCGGGTCATCATCATTGCACTCCGAATACGTTCATAGATGCTCAGATCTCCTCCCAAGCAAATTCCGCATCGTCCAGTGACTGACGACTTCAGCTCTGTGTTGGTTGATAAGTAGTCTTATGTGCCCATTAAGTTTCTTGTTTCTGCCTGTGCCCTACTTCCAAGATTTGTTTAATTGTGGTTTTGATGTCCCTAGTATCAATTATTTTAACATGTACTGGGGTTATGTGTGTTTTTTTTTTCATTTTATTTTTACTACATGTTTCAATTTATGCATTTATCGTCTAGGATAATCTACTATTTTTATGATCAGTTATTTATTTTGTAAATGTTATAGTTTTAACGTATATTCACCCTTTTTTTGTAAAGTCTTAAATGTAGATAATTTATCAACAAATAAAAATTGCTAACAAATTTATCACAATTACTGTTCGTTTATAGTTGTAGCTGTTATTGTTTTCTTCGCACAAGACTGATCTGACAGCGTATTTCTCGAAATGTTCACATTTAAATCATTAACGCAGCCAGCACTACACCATCCTTACACTTCTTATTGACAGTTGAACAAACTTTAAAATACTAACGACAAATAGAAGAGGAATTATGTCCTATAATAACAACAACCACATCATCCTTAGCTATTTGAAGACATTCACAAGTGCTGTTGAAGTATCGTTTCTGTATGTTTTGTTCAGCATGTAGTGGGTGTAGCAAAAGCTGCGACTTCATCATCGGTACGTGTCACGGCAAATGCTCACATGGGGTCTATGGACACGATTGCTCCAGGTCTTGTCTCAGTGTCTGTCCTTTATGTGGGAAAAATCCGGAAAATGCCTACAATGTAAACATCCGGCTATATCTGTAATGACACTTGTCCCGATGGTAATTTTGGGCTACAGTGCAAACAGACGTGTTCTGATGGCTGTGACATCATATGTGACCCGGAAAGTGCAGACTGTACGTGCAAGGACACGTCCAGACAACTGTTTCAACGACACCTGTGAACAGTCAACCGGGAACTGTGCATGCAAGGGAAAGTTCTACGGGTCAGACTGCACTCTCAAATCTGTAGTAACCTGTAGACAGTTAATCGAAGCCTGCGTCTCGTATGTCGATGATTCACACGTTAAGAAGAGTCTGCAGACTAACCCAAGCATATGGATACCTTAATGTGTTTATGTGCTAGACTTGGCTCATTTCTTGGTGTTTTTCCGTGAAGACATGTCTCATATCTTAGTGTTTTTCTGTGCTAGTCATGGCTCATATCTTGATGTGTTTCTGTGCTAGCCATGGCTCAAATCTTAGCTTGTGTGTGTGTGTGTGTGTGTGTGCTAGCCATGGCTCATATCTAGGTGTGTGTCATGTTAGTCATATCTCATATCTTGGTGTGTACGTGTTCATCATGTCTCTTATCTTTACGTGCGTCTGAGTTTAGTAATATCTCATAACTTAGTGTGTATCTGTGTTAGTCATGTGTCATATCTTTGTGTGTGCATGTCTGGGTTAGGGATATCTCATATCTTGGTGTGCATGTTTATGTTAGTCATATCTCATATCTTTGTGCGTGCATGTCAGTGTTTGTCACATCTCATATTCTTGTGTATGCATGGCTATGTAAGTCACATCTCATATCTTTGTGTGTGCATGCCTATGTTAGTCATATCTTATATCTTTGTGTGTATGTATATGTTAGTCATGTGTCATATATCTTGATGTGTGTCGGTGTTAGTCATGTCTCGTATCGCTGTGTGCATGTCTGTGTTATTCACATCTCATATCTTTGTGTGTGCATGTCTGTGTTAGTCACCTCTAGTGACTCGGACAGATGGTGCTCGTAAACCTGAGAGGGCAGACCATCTAAGGGCAGAATCCCCCTACAGAAAAGACAATCTGCTGCCTTGCCGGAAGATTGGGGACAATCAAAGGCTAAGGACAGCAAACCTGAAAAAATGTTGGCTGAAATCGGATGCACTGGGCCACTGGCGCAGAACACAGTGCAACGTATTAACGGGTGTTCAGTCAGAGTGGATCTGGCGGACTCTAAATGTGACGTTCTGTCTGTGAGGGCGATCAACACACTTAACCTGACAGCTGACTTCATGTGGGAGTCTGGAATCCTACTCTGACTGAGTCCTGATCGCAGAGAGAGAGAGAGAGTATGTATCTTCTGCTTAGTGTCTACAGCCACAGATGTCAAATTCAGAAAGTTCCCATGTTGTGCGATGTGTCATTTTAAACTTCTAGCCTACTGCACCTTCTAATGGTAAATGTTAAGAAACGATGTGGATGTTACAAATGATCCTGGTGGACTGAGTGGATATGGTAACCGCCAACCCCTTGGTCGTTATTAAGGTGGAAGAAGACTAATAAGAGTTAATTCGTCGTTACGAAGGAGTTAATCGGACCATGGATTCAAATACATGGGAACAATGTTAACTTCGGATGGTGGATGTACAACAGACGTGACGTGTAGAATAGCCCAGGAAAAGGCTGTATTCCGTCTCTTCTCCTCTACCCTCGTGTTTAGAGCAACTCTTGACACGTCGAAGTGAATTCTAGACAATAGCATAACAAACAGAAAATTGAAGTTGGTTTTACATAAAGATGTTGAGAACACCATGCACTCTAAAAGACTAACGAAAACACTCAAAAAGAGGCCAAAGAGAATGAAACGCTTTTATCAACAGGCAAACCTGAGACAAAGAGAAGAGTATGTAAATAGTTCCCTTTCCGCATTGCTTGTCGTAAGGGAAATATGGTGTTAATGACCATACTATGACCACAGAAGGCAGTGCCTCGCCTGCAGTGAAGCCATTCCGTTCCAAAAGCAAAGTCAAAATGTCTATGTTGTGCAAATTTTCTTAAGTTAATTTGTATTTGTCCATGTTGCTACGATCTCATTGAGGAACAAAACCAACACAGTTTGAAGACACTTACAGTTGACATGATCACGTCTGATAACCAGCCGTACGCTAATCTAGGTCTGTTGTTTGATGTGCGACGGGGATAATCTGACGATGAACTGTGTGTCTATATGTCGGAATTTGAGTCAACAACGATAAACTAACATCATCAAGCGCTATACATTTTAAAAATATACGACGATCATCATTTTCAAGAGGACGTGATCTTCCGGTATGTGGTGGATAGGCGGCGAGAACAATTGAAGGCTGTGCATGAAAAGTGTTCCTTGTTGCAGTTTCCTCATATTCCAAGTCCGGCTTGTTGCAGGAGCTACTGAGTTAAGTGATCTGTGCACACCGTGAGCTGTGTGTCTCATCCGTTTTGATCATGTTTCGATATTCCAATTGTTTACGATGAGTGATGACAGCGTATGACAGGGAACCGTTGGCTGTATTCACTTTCTGCGCAGTTTTGCCTTATGTCTTTTGGCGTGTGCTGAGACTGTTACGATGGGGACTACAGTTACCTTTCTTTGTTTGGGAGATGAGATATTAATTCGGATGATTACGCTGGCACGGGCGGTTGAGCAATTATGGATTTTAATTCGTTTGCAGTGATACCAGGGCCTTCCATAACCAAATAACTATGACCACAACACATTTTTGAATAGCGTAGTCGATATCACGCCAGGCCGCCTTTACCTCCCAGAAAAATCTCTGATCCCAATTTTTAGAGGATGGGTGAACACCGGAGCCTTGTAGGTCCGACAAAAACTCACCACTTTTGGGGATTGAAGCCGAACCCTTCTGATCAGGAAGCGAGCACACCAAGTACCCAGCCACAGGGGCTCCCAGAAGAGGATGTGAAATGAGACAACAGATCTTCAGGAGATATCTGAGTAAATACATTTTCTATATTTTCTCTTCTTTAAAGAAAGCTGGAAGATTGGTCTCAATCCAGTGAGGGACAGGGTCTCGTTTTGGTCTAACATTTTAAGTTGGTTACTGACAAAGCTTATGAACGTTATCTTAGGAAGTCACAGAACACTGCCTGCATGGAAGGGAATGTGTTACGGATGGAGAATGGTAAAAACATCATAAAATGTCTACCTCAAGCCCAAAGTTGATGTGTTCATTTGTGTTGGTAATGAGCTAACTGATATAATGAAAACATTTTTTAACGACGTCTCAAATACCTAACCCTGGACTCAATCCTCTAACAGACCTGTCAGACTATGAAACTTAGTTACTCGTACAAGTATGACTGCTATTTTAAAAATCTATTTTTTTTCCGCAGTGAAATTCTCTGTTCACTTGTCTATGAGTAACATTAATATAGTTCCTTGACGTACACGCGATATGTAGCCACTTTGCTTATTGACATGTGGTATTAAGTGTAGATGTCAACACAAAGAACATATAGAAATAAGTACCAGATACTTTCCAGATTTGGCAAGTGGTGTCAAATAAACTTGTAGCCAATACAAAACCATTTCAGAAATGACGGATGATGACATTTAAAAAAAATTCACCACATTTCTAATGTTTACTTCATGGACAGCTTGAAGAGATCATACCGTTCTCCATTTATTCTTCTTTCAGAGATTGAAGTAAGAACAGTTATGTCCCTGGAATATTCTTGACTAAACGTACGCAAGAGAAGTACACGACAGTCATGATTTTATTTGTTCTCCCGTCAGTCAACAGAAAAGGAACTAAAGGATTCAGAGAATTCAATTGTTAGTTTTAGGTTCTCTATATAATTTCTTCGTTCTGTGAATAGTTTACATCTCAATACACGTATCTCTCTGTCTCTCTCGTCTATATTCCTTATTTATGTTAAATGTAGAAGCTAAATACAGTACTTTTTAAAGTTTCAAACAGCCATCGTAACCATACAAGTCTACGGCTTTGAATCGAAGTAGTGTGTAAGTCATTCTTCTCAACTTATATTGTTTCATTATTTCTCCGGTTGAAGATAGTGAGTTGTGGAATTGACACATCAATTCCTTTCCTAGTATAAAGACAACTATCTGTGCACTCGGATATTGGTCACTAGTTCCTTTGTCTACCATACAAGTGAGCCATCAATGTACTCAAACATTGGTCACTAGTTCCTTCATCTACGATACAAAAAAAAAAGTAAAAAAAAGTAAAGTACCCCCGTCACGCCAAGTGGCGTATAGGGAAATATGGTGTTAGTGACCCTATATTTTACAGACCTTCAGCACATGATTTTTGGGGTAATGTGGTCAGTATTACGCCCGTGCTGCGTTACTTTCCCAGAAAAAAATCCGGTACCCATTTAAGGCTGGGTGAACCCGGAAGCCGTCGGTTGGGATCGAACCCTACCCCTTGTCCGTGGTAGTCCAGTTTACTAACCACTGAGCTATGGCGGCTCCAAATCTACCATACAAGTGAACCATCAATGTACTAAGATTTTGGTCACTAGTTCCTTCATCTAGCTCACAAGTGAACCATCAATGTACTAAGATTTTGGCCACTAGTTCCTTCATCTACCATACATGTGAACCATCAATGTACTAAGATTTTGGTCACTAGTTCCTTCATCTAGCTCAGAAGTGAACCATCAATGTACTAAGATTTTGACCACTAGTTCCTTCATCTAGCTCACAAGTGAACCATCAATGTACTCAAACATTGGCCACTAGTTCCTTCATCTAGCTCACAAGTGACCCATCAATGTACTAAGATTTTGGCCACTAGTTCCTTCATCTACCATACAAGTGAACCATCAATGTACTCAAACATTGGCCACTAGTTCCTTCATCTAGCTCACAAGTGAGCCATCATCCTGAGCTTTGTTTTTGTGCTTAGTAATTTTGATTTTCATAATTGTTCAAGGTTTTGGAAAGTCATTGCTGCCTTTGCTATTTTGATTCTAATTTCTTTTTCGTGTCTCCTTCTTGATCTATGCAGCTTCCATGATATACAAAGTAATATACTTCTTCCACTGCTTTTCCTCCAAGTTATATATTTTTTTTGGCGAATGTGATTTTTCATTACTTTTGTCTTTTCTTTGTTGATTTCAAATCAAATTTTCCTAGCCATTGCTTACATTTTTTTTTTTTGTGCATCATGTTCACATTGATAAGAAATATGTCCGTTGTTTACCCTCATTTGATTACATTTGTAATTTTTATTTCGGGAGTTGTAAGTATTATCTTACTTTTTCAGTTTCTGTAGATCTTCCTGTTATTATTCTTATTATTTCAGATTCTCAACGAAACCCCAAACTAGTTCATAACATATGTTTGTTTATTATTATTTCATCTAAATCTTGACTAAGTAAATATACCCTTCTTTAATTTTGAAATTTTAATTAACGTTAAAATTGTCTGAGTATAATTTAGCGACGGAAAAGTAAGTCGAGGGCGCCATTGCACCCGAAGGTTCCGCCTTTGCTAGCGTTGGCCAATAGTGTCTGTTTTACCCTATATACCTTCTGCTCAAATGGGGGAGAAACATGGAGAGCGTAAATTCAAGGGAAAATACTCGAACAGATCTTTTAAGACAAACATTGATGCAATTATTTACCTTTGTTCTAACACGGTTGCGGTATATTCCTTGTTGCCAGAGATGACCAGCACGGCATCACGGGTAAACTCATTGGTAATTAATCGCCTGCTAGTGAAGTCGAAGTGTGAACACATTGGTACTCCAGTGATGGTATGTTGATCTAATTGAACGTGATCGACAAGAGCTGATAGCTCTCTGACTTGGTGATGTGGACTGCATTGTTCAAGCTATTGGTATTATTTATCTTCTTCAGCGCTCACATCTTTTAAATCGTGCCATTTTGACACTTTTATACCGTACCATGGTGAAGGGCTGGAGCCGCGATAGTTCAGTGGTTAGTATACTGGACTACAAAGGACAAGAGGTAGGGTTCGATCCCAACCGACGGCTTCCGGTTCACCCAGCCTTTAATGGGTATAGGATTTTTTGTCTGGGAAAGTAAAGTGGCACGGACGTATTACCGACCACATTACCCCAAAAATCATATGCCGAGGGTCTGTAAAATTTATGGTCACTAACACCATATTCCATATACGTCACTTGGCGTGACGGGGACTCTTTTTTTTATGGTGAAGGACTAATAACAATATCAAGATGTTCTAGTAACAGGGTTGTTAGTCATATACCGTGTGTGTTTGAATTTTTCGCCTAAGTCAGGGCCATGACAGACACACCCCGTCTTCAACAGGTTGGATCTTGGTTTGACGTAAGAGGTATCTTTTTCGTATGGTGGATGCAGGCCAGGCCTGTAGAGTCTATCCTGCCCATTAAAGGTATTATAATATAAAGTCTTCAATATTAACATTCATCATCATCAAGTACCAAGCCTGCTGGCGTAGGTGATCATGTCTCTCCACAACTTTCGACCTCGACAGTTATTTATCATTTCTGTTGTTGACCTCTGCCAGGCCATTCCCTTAAGCTGTCTGGTATCTTTTCTCTTTGCTTCCCTCTATCTCTTCATCCCTTAATTTTCCCAGTTGTTACAATATATTTCAGCTGTTCTCTTCTCATTACGTGGCCAAAAAATGATGATTGTTTCTTCCTAATATGAGAAATTAGCTTTCTTTTTGCTTTGGCCTCTTTCAGACCGTCTTCATTATTCTTCTTAGCTGTCCATGGTATTCTCGACATTCTTCTATAAAACCACATTTCTACAGACTCAAGTGATTACCTTGTCTGTTGTCCTTTGTCCATGATTCACATCCATATATTAAGACTGGATCCACATAACATTTAAGAACTTTTTGTTGTTGTTTCTATTGTCAAAAATGGATAAAGTCTTTAATTATAACATTATATTATAATAAAACGATAAAATCTTAAAATACCAGGTCTCCAAAACTTTGATCTACTTAGATATGTATTAAGTTGTCACCTAACATAAAGAGTCAGCTGGAGATGATTACAGTTTACAGTCACTTCCAAAATATGTTTCTCGAGGCCATTGCTTTTCTTAAAGTTTACCGGAACGTGTCCTGGGTCGTTCCGTTTAATAAATCCCTGGATGCAACTATCCCCTCTAGTTGTCACTGTCTTTCGTTTATGTCTGTAAACTAACGCAGTCGAGACCCGATTACTTGATGTTGCTATTTTATTTCTGTTCATGTCTATTCATACGAATTAGCGACCAAAACTGGGTTGTGAAAATAGAAAGTCAAAATGTAGACAAGAACGCCATGTAGGGGAGACAATGATTACTTGTAAACCAACGTAGTGACGTCAGTCATAACACACGGGAATTTAACCTGAAGATGTAATTTCATGAATTTTGGACTTTCTGGTGCATAGTCGGGATGATCTGTTGACACATTAACTGGCTGGATAACTCACACTCTCGCTTACTCTCTCGTCTCTCTCTCTCTTCTCTCTTATACATTTTTCTAATTATATTTGTTTTAGCAGACCTGAAAAGTATCTATGGTGCTACTCTTTTTGTTCTTCGTTAGTTCGTTTTTTTTGTTGCATCGTGTTTTGCAACATGCGATTCATTTAGAGCATACGACATCAGCAATATTTTTGGTATGGGACTGCTAGCATTTCTTTGTCTTCCCTTATGTTTAAATACGGCAACATTAAGCTGTAGTCCCAGTTGTTTGCACTAGTAATGTTCAGTCTTACTAGACTTCAGTTTTCTTTCTCCCTATTCCGACACATATTCGGTTTTCTTTCTCCCTATTTCGACATATATTCAGTTTTCTTTCTCCCTATTCCGACACATATTCGGTTTTCTTTCTCCCTATTTCGACATATATTCAGTTTTCTTTCTCTCTATTCCGACACATATTCAGTTTTCTTTCTCCCTATTCCGACATATATTCAGTTTTCTTTCTCCCTGTTCCGACATATATTCAGTTTTCTTTCTCCCTATTCCGACACATATTCAGTTTTCCTTCAACTGATTTTGTTTGAGTGCCAGATCTAATATGATTGTCCTGCTCCGTGTTTTTGAGGATTTTGTTCCCGCCCTTTTGCCACTGACTCTTCTATTCTATCCAGCGGAGTAGGTTTAGTTTTCAACATCGGCAAAGCAAATACTGGGCCCTCCAATCTGCGTGTTTAAATTTAGCTTCACTACGTTTGCTATCTCTTGGAAGTTCGCGTCCTTAAGGATGTTTGGCTTAAGCCAACCCATTCTTCAGGCTCCCTTGCTACGCCATTGACTTTGTCGAAAAGGAGTAACTGTGAGACGAAGAAAGAATGAAAGAAAGAATGAAAGTAAAAAAAAGAAAAAAAGAAAAAGAAAGAAAAAAGAAAGAAAGAAAAGAAAGAAAGAAAGAGATAATCGTCTCTACTCAGCTCACCGTTTTTTCTTTATTGGTAATATAGTACAATAATAACAATGGTATTAATTAACAGTCCAAATGACCTCAAGGACTAGCGCCATTAGTACGTGTTCATGAATTGTGCTGAAATGTACAGAGATTGTACATCGGCTTGAAATTGTCTGACTTCAGGGTATTTAAGAAAAAAAAATACAAGTAATAGCTGCTTAAACAATTCTTGTGTATCAACGATTATCTCTTAGAAAGTAAGATGGCCCGGGTGAGTACGACTACATAACATGTTTAGTGTGCCAGCTCAGAAAACAAAATGGATGTTAACTCTTTCGGTACATTTCGTCGCACTGTGCTCTCTCTCTCTACGATCAAGACTCAATCAGAGTAGGATTCCAGACTCTCTCATGAAGTCAGCTGTCTGTTTAAGCAATTCGATTGCCCCATATAGTTTCTCTTACAGGGAGGTGTGTGTGGACCACATTGCTCATCTCAGATCTGTGCACTGTACGTCATGTCGATTTCACTCACCAACACAGAGTGCGTCATTGTCAATTTGATTAGTATAAATCGTCACCAAAACATTATCGTTTTACATGTCTTGTATCAACACAGAACTGGAGTCGTCAGTCGCTGGACACTGCGGGAATTGCTGAGGAGGGGATCTGAGCACCTATGGACTTGTTCGGAGTGCAATGATGATGACCAGCAAATAACGCAATAACTCAATGTCTTGTATCATTTTAGTTTGGGTGAAATCTAATTCCGTGTTTTATTTTCTACAAATTCATATATAGTATGTTATGTGTTAGATACATATTTACGTGTTCATTGATATTTAAAACGATGAAAAATTGTGATTGTCAGAGATAACAAGACATATGAAATGACAAAACCTCGAAACTGAGATCATCATCCCCATCATCCCCATCATCCCCATCATCCCCATCATCCCCATCATCCCCATCATCCCCATCATCCCCATCATCCCCATCATCCCCATCATCCCCATCATCCCCATCATCCCCATCATCCCCATCTTCAGGTCGCATGTCCTTCGCAGAATGTTACATTCACCACATCTCGTCTGAAAGAATCTCTATCTCTAGCCTGATCCCCCATTTCTTCTGTTGGCATGTTCAAGGTCTCTTTAATACCCTGAAACCAGCCTTTTTTGGGTCTGCCCCTGATGCGTCGTCCAGGGACCCATGCCCTTCCTTATTTTTTCTTTCCAACCCGCTGTCTTTTGACATGGCCATAGCATTTTAATTACCTCTGTAGAATGGTGTTTATAAACCAGTTCTTTTTAATATTCAACTATTTAAATATATCTTCATTGTTCTTTTTCTTTATTCAATCTAGTTTATGATTTTTTTTTGGGTAGCATTTTGTTTCGAATGAATCGATTTTGTTCCATGTTGTTTGCGAGATTGTCAATTATTCACAATCATATGTAGTTATCGCGGCACGGGCGTAATAACGACCACATTACCCCAAAAAAACACGTGCTGAAGGTCTGTAAAATTTATGGTCAATAACACCATATTCCCTATACGCCACTTGGTGTGACGGGGACTCTTTACTTTACTTACTTACTATATGTTGTTATCAGGAAGATAGATGTCCTCCGTAAAATTAATTTTACAGCTTAGAGAGTATTGTGCCTGTAAAATGAATATGAATGGTATCAATCAGATAAACTAGTAGAGAAACGAAACAAACTACGACATTTCGGCAACAGCCTTCATCAGGTACACAACATATATTACACCACATGTCACCCGAGACGGAGATTACTATCGTAAGTTACACCCAGAGATAACAAGATATATCAAATGACAACAACTATTGACGGACTTTTGTTTGATGAGCATGTCGGGTGGAGTAAGTGGGTGGACTTGTACAACCAGATAATAATAACTGACGCATGCAGTCGCCATGAGACGTTCGAGCTAGAGGTCTTATTTCAAGCCTGGCATGACAAGAAAGACCCAACCTTGATCCGAACCGCGTTCTCCTGGTTTTGAGGGTAATCAGGGCCCGATTTAGACTCAGTGAGGCCTTAAGCTAAACTTTGAGACTCCCCGCCCCTCAAAAATGAACAACAGAAAGTCTAAAAAAATTTGAAATCACAGACTGGTATTATAAAAGTGTAATTACCCCCAAAAAATCTAAAGATGGTTTAACGCTCCTCGAACTGTGTGGTTGTAAGCTAAGACAGAAGATCTCAGGAGCAAATCCCCAGAAAGGAGAATATTTAAGTTGAGCTGTTCGGTGACGAATTCGCTCACCTCATGGACGAGAGGAGAGAAGATCAAGTTTCCTCCCGCCAGTGACACATTAATCTGGGAGAAGTTAGACAAGTCGGTCGCAAAAGCCATAGACGACCACCATAAACGGCTGATCTTGTCTCACAAGATGGAAAGCATGGGCGACGTAATCTATTATTATTGTGTCAAGGAATTAGGCGCGATGGGAGTAAGGACTAGCACAAAACTGTAAAAAGGCAGACAAGAAAAACAAAATACACGTGGAAGAGATCAGGAAGAAGAACACATAGGCCATGAAACAGTTCACGAGAGATAAGGAAGTAGAGAAGGAAGCATTACATTAACGTGCTAGGTTACAGCTAAAGACAGTCGTGTGCGACCGAGTATAGAGAGTAGATTCCAACAGCAGTGTTACGCTGAATAAGTGTAACCATTTTATATTGTAAGTGTAATTATTTTATATTAGAAGTGCAGTTGTTTTATATTGTAAGTGTAGTTATTTTATATTGTAAATGTAGTTATTTTATATTGTAAGTATAGTTATTTTATATTGGAAGTGTAGTTATCTTATATTGTAAGTGTAGTTATTTTATATTGTAAGTGTAGTTATCTTATATTGTAAGTGTAATTATTTTATATTGGAAGTGTAGTTATTTTATATTGTAAGTGTAGTTATTTTATATTGTAAGTGTAGTTATTTTATATTGTAAGTGTAGTTATTTTATATTGGAAGTGCAGTTATTTTATATTGTAAGTGTAGATATTTTATAGTGTAAGTGTAGTTATTTTATATAGTAAGTGTAGTTATTTTATATTGGAAGTGTAGTTATTTTATATTGTAAGTGTAGTTATCTTATATTGAAAGTGTAGTTATTTTATATTGTAAGTGTAGTTATTTTATATTGTAAGTGTAATTATTTCGTATTGTAAGTGTAGTTATTTTATATTGTAAGTGTAGTTATTTTATGTTGGAAGTGCAGTTATTTTATACTGTAAGTGTAGTTATTTTATACTGTAAGTGTAATTATTTCGTATTGTAAGTGTAGTTATTTTATATTGTAAGTGTAGTTATTTTATGTTGGAAGTGCAGTTATTTTATACTGTAAGTGTAGTTATTTTATACTATAAGTGTAATTATTTTATACTGTAAGTGTAGTTATTTTATATTGGAAGTGCAGTTATTTTATATTGGAAGTGCAGTTATTTTATATTGGAAGTGCAGTTATTTTATATTGGATGTGTAGTTATTTTATATTGTAAGTGTAATTATTTCGTATTGTAAGTGTAGTTATTTTATAATGGAAGTGCAGTTATTTTATATTGTAAGTGTAGTTATTTTATGTTGGAAGTGCAGTTATTTTATACTGTAAGTGTAATTATTTCGTATTGTAAGTGTAGTTATTTTATAATGGAAGTGCAGTTATTTTATATTGTAAGTGTAGTTATTTTATGTTGGAAGTGCAGTTATTTTATATTGTAAGTGTAATTATTTCGTATTGTAAGTGTAGTTATTTTATAATGGAAGTGCAGTTATTTTATATTGTAAGTGTAGTTATTTTATGTTGGAAGTGCAGTTATTTTATATTGTAAGTGTAGTTATTTTATATTGGAAGTGCAGTTATTTTATATTGTAAGTGTAGTTATTTTATATTGGAAGTGCAGTTATTTTATATTGGAAGTGCAGTTATTTTATATTGGAAGTGCAGTTATTTTATATTGGATGTGTAGTTATTTTATATTGAAAGTGTAGTTATTTTATATTGTAAGTGTAGTTATTTTATATTGTAAGTGTAGTTATTTTATATTGTAAGTGTAGTTATTTTATATTGGAAGTGTAGTTATTTTATATTGTAAGTGTAGTTATTTTATACTGTAAGTATAGTTATTTTATATTGTAAGTGTAGTTATTTTATATTGTAAGTGTAGTTATTTTATATTGTAAGTGTAGTTATTTTATACTGTAAGTGTAATTATTATATATTGTAAGTGTAGTTATTTTATATTGTAAGTGTAGTTATTTTATATTGTAAGTGTAGTTATTTTATATTATAAGACTTAGAGTTCAGTGCAGGAATAGGCCGACGCCTGGGAATCATGACCCAGCTGGGCCCACCCTCCCCTAAAGTGTCAAGGAGCTAAAAGGTCGAAACATTTGCTCCACATGTTTTTTTTCTGATTATCAGATTGTCTCCTACAGAGAAGCTCTGTATAAAGAGTTTTCTATTGCATTTGTTTAATTTATTGCTACACCCGGCCCTGGTACACAACGTTTTTTTTTTCAAGTCCACCCGAACTACAGTGCATCCTTACAAAAAAAAAAGTAAGACATGGCAAGAGTAGAATATAGTATTAACCATACACTATTGGTCGTGACAGATTCTCCATTCTCTCTTCTATTCTAATTTATTTAAACCCTTTTCTCGTGAGTTTACCGAACCACTTTACCTTTTGTTTCTCTCTATATTTCAGACACAAAAAGGCAGCTCCTAAAAAAAACATCAGAAAGAAACAATCAACATTTTTCGGGTATATCATGAGAAGAGGAAAGTTGGAATACTTGGTTACAACTGGCAAAATAAAAGGAAAGAGAGATTGCGGACGACAAAGAGAGACAATACTGGATAGCTTAGTGTCATGGCATGGAAAACAGTCAACAACAGAACTGATACGATGCACTGTAGATTGAAGATTGTGGAAGGACATGATCGCCTACGCCAACCTGTGTTGCACATGATGATAATATTTCAGATAAAACGTGTGTGCTTCCAACAATGTTAAGTCGGCATCTCTCATTATGGCGTTTCTAGCGACATTATCTTTATCTTTTTCCGCAGATGTTGCACGTTCTGTAAACTTCATTTCTCGTGGTTTCGATACACACAATATTTGACACATCAACTTTTTGAAATAACATAACATGCTAATATGTTTCTTCTTCTACCTCTTTTCATAATTGTTTGTTTTTCAGCGTCGCGGGGAGATATAATTTGTGGTCTTTTGCTCTTCTGTTCGTCTCTGCTACTGTTACGTTTCCTACACTGCTACATATACTACAATGATAACATAGAGACGTCAAATCATTTATTATCTTTCAATTTGTGTCGTTTTTTTTTTCTTTTTAACAGAATATTCTTTGATGTTTCAATGTTGCTGATATGTGTTACAGCGTAAGGTAGAGTTTCCGCCTTAAGACACGTTACTATGATGTTTCTGCACTCAATTTTCAATGACTAGAAGTATATTATTTATTTTTTTTAACAACTTAATATACTTATTTGACAAGTCTATGTCAATAGAATTGAGAAAAAGAGTTCGTTGGTGCTATACAGAGCCAATTCTGACCTACTGAATCGAAACAAGGACGGTAGACAAACAAATGAAAATACGATTAGAGGCCACAGAAATAGGATTTCTCAGAAAAATGTTGAAAGTTTCCTGGACAGCTAAAAATACTAACGAGGAAATTCTCAAAGAGGCCAACACAAAAAGGGAGCTCATAAAATCATTAGAAATAAATAATCAACATTTTTAGCGCACATCATGAGAAGAGGAAAGTTGGAATACTTGGTTATAACTGGCAAAATACAGGGAAAGAGAGATGGCGGACGACAAAGAGAGAATATGTTAGATAGCTTGCTGTCATAGCATGGAAGACAGTCAACAACAGAACTGATGCAATGCACTGTGGATAGAAGCTTGTGGAAGGACATGATCGCCTACGCCAACCGGTATGAAACATAATAATGATGATACTCATTTATTCCTTATGATTATACTTGCCAGACACTTAAAGGATCTGTTTACACTTTGTTCAACTGACGTGAATATTAAGTATGACTTACATTCACTTTGTTCAACTGACGTGAATATTAAGTGGGACTTACATTCACTTTGTTCAACTGATGTGAATATTATGTAGGACTTACATTCACTTTGTTCAACTAACGTGAATATTAAGTAACACTTACATTCACTTTGTTCAACTGACTTGAATATTAAGTAGGACTTACATACACTTTGTTCAACTGACGTGAATATCAAGTAGGACTTACGCTCACTTTGTTCAACTGACGTGAATATTAAGTAGGACTTACATACACTTTGTTCAACTGACGTGAATATTAAGTAGGACTTACGTTACCTTTGTTCAACTGACGTAAATATTAAGTAGGACTTACATTCACTTTGTTCAACTAACGTGAATATTAAGTAACACTTACATTCACTTTGTTCAACTGACTTGAATATTAAGTAGGACTTACATACACTTTGTTCAACTGACGTGAATATCAAGTAGGACTTACGCTCACTTTGTTCAACTGACGTGAATATTAAGTAGGACTTACATACACTTTGTTCAACTGACGTGAATATTAAGTAGGACTTACGTTACCTTTGTTCAACTGACGTAAATATTAAGTAGGACTTACATTCACTTTGTTCAACTGACGTGAATATTAAGTAGGGCTTACATTCACTTTGTTCAACTGACGTAAATATTAAGTAGGGATTACATACACTTTGTTCAACTGACGTGAATATTAAGTAGGACTTACATACACTTTGTTCAACTGACGTGAATATTAAGTGGGACTTACATTCACTTTGTTCAACTGACGTGAATATTAAGTAGGACTTACATTCACTTTGTTCAACTATCGTGAATATTAAGTGGGACTTACATTCACTTTGTTCAACTGACGTGAATATTAAGTAGGACTTACATACACTTTGTTCAACTGACGTGAATATTAAGTGGGACTTACATTCACTTTGTTCAACTGACGTGAATATTAAGTAGGACTTACATTCACTTTGTTCAACTGACGTGAATATTAAGTGGGACTTACATTCACTTTGTTGAACTGACGTGAATATTAAGTAGGACTTACGTTTATTATTATTTTTAATATAAATGTTATTTGACTTTTTCTGAAGAATCTAACGTATATAGATGAATCATCATCATTGAGTGCCATCTCCGCAACGAAGGTTGGCTACCTTAGAGCGACATTTCACTATGTATCTTGCTTTGATAGTGCAGATTGTCACAGGCTGACTTGTCCATCTTTTGATGTTACTCGTCCATGTTAGTCTTGGTCTGCCTCTGTCTCTTTTACCTTGTATTTTCCCTTCCAATATTACTTTTATTAGGTTGTTGTGTCTTTTAACATGCCCTAAAAATTTCATTTGCCTTGTCTGAATTGTATTTAGTAGTTCTATTTTTATTTTAGTTGTTTTAAAACTTCATCGATGTTTTCTTTTCTTTCCATACAATTCTACATATTCGTCTATAAATCCACATTTCAAAGGCTTCAATTTTCGGTTCTGTTTTCTTGATAGATAGATGAATCACTAACTTAGAAAGCATTAACTTAGAACTATGAGAAAGTACCAAACAAATACCAGTGACAAAGAGATAAGACAAAGACGATGACGCTGGACAAAGCACACTGCGGAGACCAATTGAGAGTATTATTCGACAAGCCCGTTTTTAGATCCGCAGTGAAGGAGAGACAAAGGAAACGGTCAAAACATACTTGCAAAAGAAAGGTAGTGAAAGTAAAGATGAAGAGAATGGGGAAGACATGGAGCGATCTTACGAGAATGACACGAAACAGGGCGGCATGGAAAGTGTTTTTTTTTTAAGATCTATGCGCTACAGAAAGTTGAAGGGAAGAAGAAGGAAAATGAAGGTAATAATTTTAAACAGATACAATTTTTTAAAAAAGTTTTACGGTGATAACTGTCATCACGAAACGATCCGATGTTGCGCCCTTAAGGGTGACCTGTTGCTGAATGGAACATAGAGATTAGGTACATTGACTAGAGAATAAAGGTGAGGAAGCTAACATGGAACATAGAGATTAGGTACATTGACTAGAGAATAAAGGTGAGGAAGCTAACATGGAACATAGAGATTAGGTACATTGACTAGAGAATAAAGGTGAGGAAGCTAAAATAATAGATACAAATTGTTGTAATTAAAAACTAATCAACAAAACATTGAACATTTATCTTATTCGTCCTGAGTCACGACCCAAACCATAAGGCAAAGCAAGAAATGACATAACTGACGTTGTGAAGTGACATGTCGGTGTTCCGTTTGTTATTGGCACTTCTTTTTGATGCAGCACGATCATACGTTCTCAGAATGGACATCTTTCCGTTCTTCTTTCTTTATTCACTTTCTCTTATACCTGTTCCGGTATCGAGGAGGTTACAAAGTTCTGGAACTTACTTTTGGTGGCTTCATTCACCATCTATTGTCCTTTCGAGCCGAAGACGGCATATAGGGCAGAACCACAATCTCAAAAACAGAAACCTTGCGTGCCAAAATGGCACATATTGCAGAGATCACTGCTCTAAAATCTATGGCGCTGTTTCCATAACAATACTTTTTACAATGACAGCTTGTCAAGCCATCGATCAATCTCCTTAGTCGCCTCTTACGACATGACTGGAAGGTCACAGTGTCACTATTCTTTAATTGGCATTCACTGCCAATTGATTTTGTTGTTAACGCTTCTTTGACGTCGTGTGTCCATCTTACCCTTGGTCTGCCTTTTGCTCTTCTGTCTTCTCCTTTTTTAATACATGCTCTGCATGGTAAAGAATAGCATGAAATTATTAACAGATAGACAACCCAGTTTATTTATTGTTTCTGTATGTAGCATATGATTGGTTCAATGTCTACTCTTTCTCTTATATTATTTCTGATTCTGTCTTTTGTGGTCACTCCAAGCACTTCCCTCAGACATCTCATCTCTGTGGTGACAAGCTTTATTTTATGTTTAGTCGTATGTGACCATGTTAGGTTTTGGTAGCACATAATAGAAGGAAAAGGTATGTGTTAGCACTCGGAAAAAATGACAAATAATCAACAACAGAAAAAACAAAGAACAATATATGGTCCGAAGCAGGATCGAACCCGTACTCCATGGCACTGCGCCTTGCCACGAGAAGCCGAACGCTGGGTACACAGGTAGCACAATATTGGAATGGATATACTCTGTATAAGATGTTTATTGGTGCAATAGGTATTGCTTTGTGTTGAAGTATATGGGATAGTTGTCCCAATATATGGTTTGCCTTGTTGCATCGGATGCCTATTTCTTAATCGATTTTGCCATCTTCAGAGAATGTTGTTGGTAGGTATTTAAAGTTTGTTACTTATCTGATAACTTGGTGTTCTATTGTAGTGGTGGACAATCTTTTATTACCTGAGGGCCAGATATGAAAACTATGAAGAAGTCGAGGGCCAGATATGAAAACTATGAAGACGAGGGCCAGATATAAAAACTATGAAGAAGCCGAGGGCCAGATATGAAAACTATGAAGAAGCCGAGGGCCAGATATGAAAACTATGAAGACGCCGAGAGCCAGATATGAAAACTATGATATGAAAACTATGAAGACGAGGGCCAGATATGAAAATTATGAAGAAGCCGAGGGCCAGATATGAAAACTATGAAGCCGATATGCCGAGGGCCAGATATGAAAACTATGAAAACTATGACCGAGGGCCAGATATGAAAACTATGAAGACGCCGAGAGCCAGATATGAAAACTATGAAGAAGCCGAGGGCCAGATATGAAAACTATGAAGAAGCCGAGGGTCAGATATGAAAACTATGAAGACGCCGAGAGCCACATATGAAAACTATGAAGACGCCGAGGGCCAGATATGAAAACTATGAAGACGCCGAGAGCCAGATATGAAAACTATGAAGAAGCCGAGGGCCAGATATGAAAACTATGAAGACGCCGAGGGCCAGATATGAAAACTATGAAGAAGCCGAGAAGACGCCGAGATATGAAAACTATGAAGACGCCGAGGGCCAGATATGAAAACTATGAAGACGCCGAGAGGATATGACGAAGCCGAGGGCCAGATATGAAAACTATGATATGAAAACTATGAAGAAGCCGAGGGCCAGATATGAAAACCCGAGAGATATGAAAACTATGAAGACGCCGAGGGCCAGATATGAAAACTATGAAGACGCCGAGGGCCAGATATGAAAACTATGAAGACGCCGAGGGCCAGATATGACTATGAAGACGCCGAGGGCCAGACACCATCACCTAATGAAGCCATGATATAGTTCACACTTTGCATCGACAGGCGATTGTAATGTAAGAAAGCAGAATGAAATAGAGGGGGGATGAGACAGTAAAAAGTCAAGGGGGGGGGGGGGGAAAGAGAAAATTCAACAATAAATTATAAATAGAAAGCTGACCTGCTTATTGGGTCGTGTCTGAGCTGCACGCAGAAGGATGTCCATGTTTGGCGGTATTTCACTAACAGCAATGCATAGTTTGTTGTCTAAATTTGTGTCAGTTACTCGATTTCTTACTTTTGATTTAGTCCACTTGAGTTTTGAAAAAAAATATTCACAGTCATAAGTACTAGCAAACAATGAAGTCACTTTTGTGAACATTTCCTGTGATCATTGGGTATTGTTGACCTGAGAAATAAGATGTACAGAGATCTTGTATCACCGAGTCCCTCCACTTTGATTTCAGAATAATTTGCTCTTGCAAGTTAATAACTTCCATTTGCATATCTGCCGGAGCAACATTTACATCGATATCATAAGATGAGAAATATTCTAATCTAGATTGTTCTGCAACAAAATCATCCATGAAACGCTCCACCAACTGACAGTATTGTACTGTACATTTATGGTATCAGTGTTGCTGAAAATATAACGAGCTCTCATTTATTTGCTTAACTTCATTGTGTACTAACGTTCGTAACTTAGGGCTTAGCGCGCTAGCTTGGAGTTAACGTGAGTTCAACACCAGTCTACATACACCTCTCAGTGTGTGCTCACCACATGAGAATAGAAGACTCGTGACCGACTACAGCTGGAAATTCGTTCGTTTACGTTTCCCTGATAACTAAAGGATTACAACTCTTCGTCATCCGCCCTTAAAAGGAAGTTAAGTTGACGTGTCTGCGTTGTATATTGATTTGCAGTATAAGTAAAAATAGTAAAGTACCCCCGTCACGCCAAGTGGCGTATAGGGAATATGGTGTTAGTGACCATATATTTTACAGACCTTCGGTACATGATTCTTGGGGTAATGTGGTCGATATTATGTCCGTGCCGCTTCACTTTCCCTGCAAAAATCAGGTACCCATTAAAGGCTGGGTGAACCCGGAAGCCGTCGGTTGGGATCGAACCCTACCTCTCGTCCTTTGTAGTCCAGTTCACTAACCACTGGGCTATCGCGGCTGGTTTGCAGTATAGTAAAAGTAAAGTACCCCCGTCACGCCAAGTGGCGTATAGGGAATATGGTGTTAGTGACCATAAATTTTACAGACCTTCGGCACGTGATTTTTGGGGTAATGTGGTCGGTATTACGCCCGTGCCGCTTCACTTTCCCATAAAAAAAATCCGGTACCCATTTAAGGCTGGGTGAACTCGGAAGCCGTCTGTTGGGATCGAACCCTACTCCTTGTCCTTTGTAGTCCAGTTCACTAACCACTGAGCTATCACGGCTCCCTGGTTTGCAGTATGGTTGTGATATTTGCAATTTTGGCCCAACACATCCGACTTCAGCAAGACAGCTGATTCACACAGACTCACACAGAAGTGAGGGACAAGAATTCCACGCAGTAACATACACGAATCTGCATTATGTGGTGTCGATCTCCTGATAAAGGAAAGGTAAAACAAAATTACTATCATTTGAAGAAACATGAAGTAGGTAACTTACGCTGCAAAACATGTTCAATGCTAAAAATGTTTATCATCATCTTCATCCTGTGTCACCGGCCTCGGGACAGAGAGGTTGTAGGTTCAAATCTCGGCTACACCAGTTGGGACTTTTATTTATGATTTCTCTCTGCGGCAACCACCCCTGGTCTCAGCAGCAAAACCCGGCTTGAAACGTCAGTTACTCATCGACGGAAAAAAAACATGAGTACCTCCGAATTCGGGGTGTCCGGTTAGCGCAATCGATAGGCGGTTGGCTTACCACGGCAACAGCCGGGGTTCGTACCCTGGCGAGGACACCTGGGTTTTACTAATTCCCTAAAAATTAGTAGGAGCCGCGATAGCTCAGTGGTTAGTGAACTGGACTACTACGGACAAGGGGTAGGGTTCGATCCCAACCGACGGCTCCGGGTTCACCCAGCCTTAAATGGGTACCGGATTTTTTCTGGGAAAGTAAAACAGCACGGGCGTAATACCGACCACATTACCCCAAAAATCATGTGCTGAAGGTCTGTAAAATATAGGGTCACTAACACCATATTTCCCTATACGCCACTTGGCGTGACGGGGGGTACTTTTACTTACCTCCGAATTCGGAGTTATCTGCCTGTGCGGCGAGGGACCCCTGTGCATACGGCGGCCAGGGGAAAATGGATTAACACGCAAAATTCAGTTCCTAGTCTCCAGGGACTTCGTCAGAGTTGAAAGCTGGCGAACGCAACAACAACAGCAACAACAAAAACAACAACAACAACAATCCTGTGCCATACCGGTTGACGTAGGCGATCATCTCCCTCCACAATCTGCTATCTACAGTGCATCGTATCAGTTCTGTTGTTGACTGTTCTCCCTGCCATGACACCAAGCTATCCAGTATTTCCTCTCTTTGTCGTCCGAGATCTCTCTTTCCTTTTATTTTGTCAGTTGTAACCAAGTATTCCAACTTTCCTCTTCTCATGATGTGCCCAAAAATGTTGATACATTTTTTAAAACGGTAACTCCCCACTCTGTCTCTCTCTCTCTGTCTGTCTCTGTCTCTCTCTCACTCGCTCTGTGTGTGTGTCTCTCTCTCTCTGTCTGTCACTGTCTCTCTCTCACTCGCTCTGTGTGTGTGTCTCTCTCTCACTCGCTCTCTGTCTCTCTCATTCACTCACTCTGTCTCTGTCTCTCTCTCACTCGCTCTGTGTGTGTGTTTCTCTCACTCGCTCTCTGTCTCTCTCATTCACTCACTCTGTCTCTTTCTCTCTCTCACTCGCTCTCTATCTCTCTCTCTCTCACTCGCTCTCTGTCTTTCTCTCTTACTTGCTCTCTGTCTCTTTCTCTCTCTCACTCGCTCTCTCTCTCTCTCTCACTCGCTCTGTGTGTGTGTGTCTCTCTCACTCGCTCTCTGTCTCTTTCTTTCACTCGCTCTGTCTCTTTCTCTCTCCCTCTCTCTCGCTCTCTATCTCTCTCTCTCTCACACTCGCTCTCTGTTTCTCTCTTACTTGCTCTCTGTCTCTTTCTCTCTCTCACTCGCTCTCTGTCTCTCTCTCTCTCAATATATATTTATACATACATATGCGTGTATGTGATGTTTTCAATAAATTAATAATTTTACTCAACTGATTTCTAATGTAAAAACACCATACTTTATTATACGGTGATTTCAGTTAATTTGAACAAATTAACAAAGGCACCATTTTTGGGGAAAAACTGAGCAGATACCAATAGAGCCGGAGATGAAGAAAAGGAAATGGTGATGGATTGGCCAAATGTTGCGAAAACTGCAAAACAATATTGGAAGACAATCAATGAACTGGAGTTCATGAAGGGACTAGGCAAGTTGGAAGCTCAAGTTAATATGGAGGCGAACCGTCGAGACAGAGGCTAAGGAGGTAGGATGGACGTGGGCTCTTTCAGAGACGATAGCACAGAATCGTGTCCATTGGTAGAGTATTGTTGCGGACCTTTACTTCACGAGGAACTGCAAAGCATAAGTCAAGTCCGTCAAGTCAGTCAAGCAAGTCAAGCAAGTCAAGTCAGTCAAGCAAGTCAAGTCACTCAAGAAGCTTTAGTCAGTCAAGTCAGTCAAGTCAGGCAAGCAAGTCAAGTCAGCCAATCAAGTCAAGTCAGTCAAGCAAATCAAGTCAGTCAAGTCAGTCAAGTCAGTCAAATCTGTCAAGCAAGTCAAGTCAGCCAATCAAGTCAAGTCAGTCAAGCAAGTCAAGTCAGTCAAGCAAGTCAGGTCAGACAAGCAAGTCAAGTTAGTCAAGTTAGTCAAGCAAGTCAAGTCAGTCAAGCAAGTCAAGTCAATCAAGCAAGTCAAGTCAGTCAAGTCAGTCAAGCAAGTCAAGTCAGTCAAGCAAGTCAGGTCAGACAAGCAAGTCAAGTTAGTCAAGTCAGTCAAGTCAGTCAAGCAAGTCAGGTCAGTCAAGCAAGTCAAGTTAGTCAAGTCAGTCAAGCAAGTCAAGTCAATCAAGCAAGTCAAGTCAGTCAAGTCAGTCAAGCAAGTCAAGTCAGTCAAGTCAATCAAGCAAGTCAGGTCAGACAAGCAAGTCAAGTTAGTCAAGTCAGTCAAGCAAGTCAGGTCAGTCAAGCAAGTCAAGTCAGTCAAGCAATTTAAGTCAATCAAGCAAGTCAAGTCAGTCAAGGAAGTCAAGTCAGTCAAGCAAGTCAAGTCAGAAAATAGTATTGTTTTATTTTCGCCAAAAAGCTTTTTAAAACTGAAATATAAAAACGGAAGTTAAGTATTTATTTGTAGGCGTATAGGTAGGGAATGTGTAATATGCAAGCCAGGGGAGATAATAAATAAATTACTGGTTAATAGTAGGAAGGTTATCTCTTCTTGATCGATGGATCAAAGACACGCTAGAAGGACGAACCCGATTCCATGCAGTAGGAAAAGGCAAGAGAAGTGTCCAGCATGAATAATACCGAGATAAATAATAATACATGAACATTACTATGGAGGGAAGCTTCCGAGGCGATAGATCAGCGAATCATTTCAAGGGAGGAGGTATGTTTACAGCACTCTGGAAGAAAAATCAACAACAGTAAATAAAACAAAGAACAATAGATGGTCCAAAGCAGTATAGAATCTGAACTCCTTGGCATAACACCTTGCAAGGAGAAACCAAATGTTGAGCACACGGCCAACTCAGCTATCTAAATAAGATAGCTATTATTGGCGATGTCATACACGCAGGTGTTCTCATGACTATAGTCGTAGGGTTACGATCACAACTCGGGAATAAATTGTATATCTGTATTTTCCTATTAAAACAAGTATCTCCAGGATAGGGAAGGGCTGAATATTTGCGTTGCAGACAAAGAGTTATAGGACGAAACACTGGGAACAACTACTCCGTGCTGTAAACATACTTCTTACCATGAAGACAAATGATAATAAATGAATATTTGTATGGATGCAAACTTCGAAGGAGGCGATAGATCAGCGACTCATTTCAGGGGAAGAGCTAGTTCAACAACACAGGAAGAGCTAGTTCAACAACACAGGAAGAGCTAGTTCAACAACACAGGAAGAGCTAGTTCAACAACACAAGAAGAGCTAGTTCAACAACACAGAAAGAGCTAGTTCAACAACACAGAAAGAGCTAGTTCAACAACACAGGAAGAGCTAGTTCAACAACACAGGAAGAGCTAGTTCAACAACACAGAAAGAGCTAGTTCAACAACACAGGAAGAGCTAGTTCAACAACACAGGAACAAAATTGATTTTATGTTATTTTTTTTTTCCGAGAACTGAAAACGTTTCTCTTCCGCTGAAATGGTTCACGAATATTACGGATTGGCGCAGGTAGACCTTAGACAGAAGAATTATATCCAATGGTAGATTACGACAGACCGCAGAAGAAAACAGACGTTCAGTTTTGTCAGCGAGATATCGACAACAGGCTCGTAGTAGAACAACAGTGAGATATATACTCGACTTGGGGCAATGAAGAACAGATAGGGAATGGAAGAGAAAAGTATTTTGAGTTGAATCAGATAGTAGTAGATACTTAGCCTGTTGTTGTTATTGATCTGTAATAGTAGATACTTAGCCTGTTGTTGTTATTGATCTGTAATAGTAGATACTTAGCCTGTTGTTGTTATTGATCTGTAATAGTAGATACTTAGCCTGTTGTTGTTATTGATCTGTAATAGTAGATACTTAGCCTGTTGTTGTTATTGATCTGTAAACATTAGATACGATTTGTGCCAGATTAAATGATGGAGCACATGAGAGGCACTTGCTTTATGAGAAAGTTAACATGGACGTTATTAGCTATGAAATTAGTCTGTGTATGTCAAGATACCTCAGTTAACTAGCCTCAGTTAACATCAAGTTAAATTTAGATTGACTAAAATCAAACAAGAAGCTGCAAGACAAATATAAAATTACAATTCAGAACCGATACAATGCAATAGAGAAGATACAAAGCATTGATGAACAGTGGGAGATGCTAAAAGAATCAATGCAATAAACATCAAAAGAGTTCATTCCAACAGTGAGGACAAATTCAAGAAAGAAATGGAAGACAGATGACATTTTGCAGCTAATGGATACAAGAAGAGGAAATACAGAAAATAAAGATGAGTATAAGAGATTAAATAAAGAGATTGTAGTAAAATGCAATGAAACAAAAGAAGCACGGCTAAAAGAGAGATGCAAAGAGATTGAAATGCAACAAAAAGGAGATGCTAAAGCTATAACTGTATCCAAGATAAAAAATAAAGAGACACTAGCAATAGGAACTTGGAACATTAGATCAGCATTCCAGGTTGGAAAACTAGAAAACATCAGTCAAGAAATGAAGAGAATAAAATTGAACATCTTGGGAATATGTGAAATGAGATGGACAGGAGCAGGATTATTACACGACAGTGGAAATATAATTTACTCTGGGGGAACCACACACGAAAGAGGAGTAGGCATCATGTTAGATAGAGAAAGAAGAAAAACAGTGAAAGGATTTTGGCCAGTATCAGACAGAATTCTGCTAGTAAAATTGAGAGGCAGACCAATGGATATCAACATAATCCAAGTTTATGCACCAACAAGTAATAGCGAAGAAGAAGACATTGACACTTTTTACAAGGAGCTAGAGGCGACCATGGAACAATGTAAACCCAAAGAAATAACTATTATATTAGGGGATTTCAATGCAAAGGTAGGAACAGCTAAAGTGCAAAATGTGACTGGGGGGCATGGCCTTGGAGAGACGAATGACAGAGGGGATAGATTGATAGATTGGGCAAAGACACAGGAAATGATTATAGGTAACACCTGGTTCAAACAACACCCTAGGTGACTATGGACATGGCAAAGCCCAGACAAAAAAGTACACAATCAAATTGATTTTATACTGGTACAGAGAAGATTCAGGAATGGGCTAACATCGGTTAAAACAAGGCTAGGAGCAGATTGTAATAGTGACCATGTACCAGTAGTTGGAAAGATAAGAATAAAACTGCGGAAAGCACAGAAATCACCAAGAAATATAAAATTAGAACTAGATATGCTAAGAGTAGATAAACAGATGAGTGATAAGTACAGCACGATACGTACAAAATAGATATAATGCTATTGAGAAAATACAGGACATCCAGGAGCAGTGAGAAATGCTCAAACAATCGATTCAACAAACATCAAAAGAAGTAATACCAGTGACTAAAAGAATCAACAAAAAGAAATGGATGACAGAAGAAATATTACAACTAATGGACGAAAGAAGAAAACATAAGAAAGAAGAACGGACATACACAATATTGCACAAAGAGATCCAAAACAAGTGCAGTGAAGCAAAGGAAGGATGGTTAAAACAGAAATGTGAAGAAATGGAAAAACAACAAAAGAAAGACTCAAAATTTATGCACAATCAGTTACATGAATTAACAGGAAGAAAAGAAATCAAAGTTTCAGGATGTGTGAAATCAAAGGAAAGAAATATAATAATGGGACAGGAGAAGACAATGGAAAGATGGACAGAATATATCAGTCAACTGTATGATTATGAAAGACCAGAGTTAAACAATTCAAATGAAGACACAGGACCACCAATAATGCAGAGTGAAGTGGAGGACAAAATTCAACACATGAAACGAGGCAAAACTCCAGGTCCTGACAATATAACAATCGAAGAGATAAATGCATTAGGAGAGCTGGGAGTACAAGTCATAACAAAATTACTCAATGACATATATAACACTGGACAAAAACCCGAAGATCTACTAAAATCTATCTTTGTAGCCATACCGAAGAAGTCAGGAGCCACTGATTGTGAAGACCATCGCACTATTAGTCTCATAAGCCATATGACTAAAATATTACTAAGAATCATCATGAGACGTGTAAGGAACAAAATAAAACCAGAAATAAGTGAGGAACAATGTGGATTTGGGGAAGGAAAGGGCACCAATAATGCAATATACATCCATTGATAGAAAGATCTATAGAGGTAAAGAAAGATCTATATATGTGCTTTATAGATTACACAAAAGCATTTGACAAAGTAAAGCATGTGGAAATAATCAATATGCTGGAGAAATTAAACATTGATGGCAAGGATCTGCGAATAATATAAAAACATGTACTGGCAACAAATAGCAGCTATACAAATTAACAACCAAACAGGACAATTCCAATATATAAAACAAGGAGTCAGACAAGGCTGTGTTCTGTCACCGGATTTGTTTTCACTTTACATCGAATATATAATGAGATCAATAGCAGACAAAAAAAGGAATTGAAGTCAACGGTCACAACATAAATAATTTGCGATATGCGGATGACACAGTCTTAATAGCAGAGACAGAGAATGAACTACAAGAAATGATAGACATAATAGTAGAAGAAAGCAACAAGAAAGGTCTCAGTCTGAATAGTAAGAAAACAGAAGTAATGGTTATATCGAAGAAACAATCACCACCATCATGCAGCATAAAAATAAACAAGACAAATCTGAAACAAGTGCAACGTTTCAAATATTTGGGCACAATAATAACATCAGATGGGAGATGCACCACAGAAATAAAAAGCAGAATAGCTCAGGCCAAAATAGCATTTTAGAAAATGAAAAATATCTTATGCAACAAATCTATGTCAATAAAAATGAGAAAGAGAGTTCATCGATGCTATATAGAACCAATTCTGACCTATGGAAGCGAATCATGGACAGTAGACAAACAAATGAAAAGACGATTAGAGGCCACAGAGATGGGATTTCTCAGAAGAATGTTGAAAGTTCCCTGGACAGCTAAAAAGACAAATGAGGAAGTTCTGAAAGAGGCCAACACAAAAAGGGAGCTCCTAAAAAACATCAGAAAGAAGCAATCAACATTTTTCGGGCACATCATGAGAAGAGGAATGTTGGAATACTTGGTTACAACTGGCAAAATAAAAGGAAAGAGAGATCGCGGACGACAAAGAGAGAAGATACTGGATAGATTGGTGTCTTGGCAGCATGGAAAACAGTCAACAACAGAACTGTTACGATGCACTGTAGATAGAAGATTGAGGAGGGACATGATCGCCTACGCCAACCGGTATAGCACATGATGATGATGAAAGCTATATACAATCATAATTAGGAATTAAAAGGAAGAAAAACGCAATCAAAAACTGGATGTCTAAGATCAAAGGAAGGAGAACTATTGATTGATCAAGAAAACATAAGGGGACGATGGACAGAATACATTAAAGATCTTTATAATGATGAACGAACGGAAGTAAATATTAAGGATAAAGGAGAAGGACCAGAAATACTCAGAGAAGAAGTAGAAGACGCCTTGCGCAATATGAAAGCAGGCAAAGCTCCTGGACCAGATAATATAACTAAAGAAGAGATTGAAGCCATGGGTGATTTTGGAATAGAAATAATAACAAAAATATTGAATGATATCTACAACAGTTGATATATACCAGACGACATGTTCAAATCAATATTCATAGCCCTACCAAAGAAATCGGGTGCGATTGAATGCGATGATCATCGCACAATAAGCCTTATGAGTCATATGACTAAGATATTACTAAGAATCATCATGCGAAGAGTGCGAAACAAAATCAGTCCAGAAATTAGCGATGAACAGTGTGGTTTTGTTAGAGATGAAGGAACAAGCAATGACATTTATATCATAAGATCTTTAGTAAAAAGAGCCATAGAGGTGAAAACAGATCCATACCTATGTTTCATAGATTACACCAAAGCATTTAACAAAGTAAAGCACCATGAAATAATCAAAATTTTAGAAAGCGTAAACGTAGACAGCAAAGATCTAAGAATAATAAAGAACATGTACTGGCAACAAACAGCGGCCATAAGAACTGGAAACCAATTGGGAATGTTTCAACAAATAAAACAGGGTGTTAGACAAGGTTGTGTGCTGTCACCAGTTTTGTTTAATATTTATAGTGAGATTATTTTAAGATCCATAAGGGGCATGCCTGGAATAACAATGGGAGGTCATAATATAAATAATCTAAGGTATGCTGATGATACAGTCTTAATCGCTAAGAGTGAAAATGAGTTACAAGAATGTTGGACATTATAGTGAAAGAAATCAAAAATAAAGGACTCAGCCTTTACAGCAAAAAGACAGAGGTAATGGTAACAACAAAGAAAAAGACATCACCCCAGTGCAAAATACAGATAAGTGGAACAATATTAAAACAGGTAAATGAATTTAAATATTTGGAAATTTATTAACCTAAGACGGTAGATGTACAAAAGAGGTGAGATGCAGAATGGCTCAGGCAAAAGCAGCTTTCCAAAAAATGAGGAAGATACTATGCAATCCATTTTTGACAACAGAAACAAGAAAAAGAGTTCTTAAATGTTACGTAGAGCCAGTCTTAACATATGGATGCAAGTCATTGACAATATGACAAGAGACAAGGAAATCACTGGAGTCTGTAGAAATGTGGTTTTACAGAAGAATGTTGAGAGTACCATGGACAGCTAAGAAGAGTAATGAAGAGGTTCTGAGAAAGGTCAAAGCAAAAAGAGAGCTAATTTCCAATGTTAGGAAGAAACAATCATCATTTTTTGGCCATGTAATGAGAAGAGAACAACTGGAATATATTGTAACAACTGGAAAAATTGAGGGACGAAGAGATAGAGGGAAGCAAAGAGAAAAAAATAACAGACAGCTTAAGAGAATGGCTTGGCAGAAGGTCAACAACAGAAATGATAAATAGCTGCCGGGATCGAAAGTTGTGGAGAGACATGATCACCTACGCCAGCAGGCCCGGTACTTGATGATGATGTCAAGATATGAATAGATGTCAAAATCCACTTAGTATAGTGGTAATTATTGTGTGGATAAAATAATTCAGGTCAGGTGTTGTTGAAAACAATTAATGCACAAGGTCCATGGAAATTCCAGGATCAATCGCTGTATGTTGTCAATTAATGCAAAAAAACATATGTCATCCAGTGAGACTTCTACTGTACTCTGTATTACAGGAGCACGTGAAAGATCAATATGTGTTGAGTGGTGTTTTGGCAGGGCAAGAAAGGATTAAAAGTCAAGTAGTCGCTTCCCAGATAATATTAATGTCAATCAAGCCACCGCGATTGACAATCAGCGACCGACGGCCTTAAAACTAATTAACTAAGATCGAAGTAAGAAACGACCTAATCAACGTATAAGAAAGGAGATGAAAGAAACGATCTCAGGGCGGAATAATAACTACATTTCGTCATACTGCCCTCACGAAAGCTACACAAGTTGAGAGTAAGACGGGTAAGTGTGAAAATCTCTAAAAGCACTGCACTATATTGTTATGTCTTAGTTTCAAACTACGAGTGTGATATTTAAAGCTACCGGCCATCTCAACGAGAAAGCAAAATAAATCAAAGCTCGCTAACTCCTGCCCTTCTCGCAGTGTCCTCGTGGGTTAGCACGATGTACGCGCCAAGATGTATTTCACGCGAGTCCCGCCAACTGTTTATCTATGGTGTTCTTTCTCTCGCGCGCTCAACCCATCTACCACACGATTCAAAGCTTCCTTCTGCTTGTTAACAGTGTAAGTTCACAACAAAAATTCGTTAACAAAACACCCTTATGGATGCGACTGTTCATGGTCAACACTAATTAACTACTCATGTTGACATTTCTATTACAGCAACAAATCTCGCCGTGTTTACGTGTTTGTAGTTCATGATTCTGTTTTTTAGTTAAAGGTAAGTCTCATTGTAATCTGTTTATGTTTTTGTGATTTAAGAAACAAGTTTTACACATTTATGTTGAAGAGTTCGTTGATTCCATAATAGTAATAAACCATGCATTCTGGCTTGCGCAATTATGATTCTCCCCAACGTTCTGCCTCCAGAATCGTTTATTTATTAATTCTGCTCTTCACATTTTACTTTGCCATTATTAAATGCTGCCTCACAACTTCTCTTTATGATTCCTTCTGTCTATTCTTCCCTAAACTTCAAGTTGTCGCATTATTTTTCAACTCTTCCTTTCTTATTATCATCATCATCATGTGCCACACCGGTTGGCGTAGGCGATCATGTCCTTCCACAATCTTCTATCTACAGTGCATCGTATTAGTTCTGTTGTTGACTGCTTTCCATGCCATGACACCAAGCTATCCAGTATTTTCTCTCTTTGTCGTCCGCGATCTCTCTTTCTTCTCATGATGTGCCCGAACATTGTTGATTGTTTCTTTCTGATGTTTTTCAGAAGCTCCCTTTTTGTGTTGACCTCTTTGAGAACTTTCTCATTGTTCTTTTTAACTGTCCAGGGAACTTTCAACATTCTTCTGAGAAATCGCATCTCTATGGCCTCTAATCGTCTTTTCATTTGTTTGTCTACTGTCTATGATTTACTTCCATAGGTTAAAATTCTTATTATATAACCACAAAATAATAGTTCTTTATTCCTGATGTTTGCGCATAGATTCCTTTTTGAACATGTGAAAAATCTTACTTTTTGAACATGTGAAAAATCTTACTTTTTGAATATGTGAAAAATCTTTCCTTTGAATATGTGAAAAATCTTTCCTTTGAATGTGTGAAAAATCTTTCTTTTTGATAATGTGAAAAACCTTTCTTTTTGAATATGTGAAAAATCTTTCCTTTGAATATGTAAAAAATATTTCTTTTTGAATATGTGAAAAATCTTTCTGTTTGAATATGTGAAAATCTTTCTTTTTGAATATATGAAAAAAACTTTCCTTTGAATATGTGAAACAGCTTTTCTTTGAATATGTGAAAAGGCGTTATTTTTTCAGATAAGTTGCCCTGCTTTTCTAAGTCATCATCTTATAACCCTGGATGTTGCCCTTATTTTAATGTCAACCATCAGGTGTATTCATGTAATATTGTCACATGTACACCACTGTTCGACCACATTACCCCAAAAAACATGTGCTGAAGGTCTGTAAAATTTGTGGTCACTAACACCATATACCCTATACGTCACTTGGCGTGACGGGGGTACTTTACTTTATTTTTTACACCACTGTTGTCATTCTTTTAGCAGGAAACAAATTACAATCCTTATTGTTTATTTGGAAGAATGCGTTACGTAGAAGATCGTTGTTAAACTCTTAAAGCCGTGCACGGAACTTCTCAAATTCGTAGCCAGAATTAGATTGTCGCGGCCTCGAAATATTGAAATTAGATTGTCGCGGCCTCGAAATATTGAAATTAGATTGTCGCGGCCTCGAAATATTGAAATTAGATTGTCGCGGCCTCGAAATATTGAAAGTAGATTGTCGCGGTCTCGAAATATTGAAAGTAGATTGTCACTGAATATTTGTAGTCGTATCTGGAGTATCGGGAAATGAAAGGGCGGACAAGCTGGCTAGCTGCGCTATTGTTAAGGACGGTCAACCAATGGATCGGGTGGGCATCATCAATGCCCTCCGGGAAGTGGGAAGGACACGTGACTTCGATAACCATGAGCCCCACGTCACTCCTTCGGATGAAAGGGATGGGAGTTAAGATGGGCACAACCAGAAATGAGAAACTCAATGGGCGTGTAAGAAGACTAATCAACCAACACAGAACTGGGGTCGTCAGTCGCTGGACACTGCGGGACTTGCTGAGGAGGGGATCTGAGCACCTATGGACATATTCGGAGTGCAATGATGATGACATAGATAAGGATGACATTTTCAGCGATCAGCAGCTGCTATGTATTTAAACCAGCTTGTGTTGGCGAGTTGAAGGTCTTCACGGGTTCCCCAAAACTTATCATGCAGAGTTGTTTCTGTGAACATATTTGTGTTATTAAGTTGAGAGTCCTGTAGAATGTGCTCTGCAGTTTGTCTGGATGCTCCACAGTCACATGTTGAAGAGTCACTGAGTCCTATCTTGTGTATGTGTGCTCTGAATCCCAAGTGACCTGTTCCGCGTTTGAGTGACTTGCTCTGCTCATAATTGTTGAGTTTGTTTAAGCTGTCATGTTCTGACTAATATTTTCCTTACATTTACCTCTTGTTTTCCTAGCCTCTTTCAGGATTGTCTTTATTACTCTAAGGTTCTAGGGTTAGTTGGACCATTGAAGAATCCCACCTGCTTTTGTGAGTTCGTCTGTTTTCAGGTTTCCATGGATACTAAAGACTCCTGGTATCTACTGCAGGCCTACATTTGTTTTCTTTTCTGACAGCCTACATTTGTTTTCTTTTCTGACAGCCTACATTTGTTTTCTTTTCTGACAGCATCCACTAGAATCAGTTCAGAAATGTACATATCTTGGATCTACAATTACGTAAACCATTTCTCTTGATGATGGAATAAACAGTCGAATTGGTAAGGCAGCTACGACTTTCGGCAAACTCACAGAAAGGACCTGGAACAACACGAAACTAACACTGAAGACTAAACTCTTAATATATCAAACTTGTGTGCTTAGCACACTATTATATGGATCTGAAACCTGGACAACATACTCAAACCAGGAAAAAAGACTAAATGTCTTCCACATGCAATGTCTCCGCAGAATAATGCACATCAAATGGCGGGACAAAATAATCAACTTAACTGTCCTGCAACGTGCTAAGACTCCAACATTCATGTCAATGCCCAAAATGTCGAAGACTAAGATGGCTGGGGCACGTCCAGCGAATGGAAGAAAAGCGCATCCCCGGGCAAATACTAATGGCGAACTAACACACGGAAAAAGACAAATCGGCAGACCTAATCTACGATATAGAGATATCTGTAAATCATCTCTGAATGACTTCACCATCTGTGAATATGACTGGGAACATCTGGCAAGTGATTGCGCATCATGGAGAGCATGTATAATGAACGGTATAACAACATTTGAGACTGTGCTAAGGGAAGACTTAGAAGAGAAAAGGATGGTAAACCCTGTGGACCAGTGGACCTGACTTGTTCAGTCTGTGACCGCGTGTGTTTGTCAAACATTGGTAGAATTAGCCACGAGAGAAGCTGTTCGACAAAAACAAAACCTAAAAAGAAATACACAATAGCCTCCACTAGACCGTCTGACAAGACGAAAAAGGGCAATATGTGACAGCGTACATTTGTTCTTTATTTTCAGAGAGCAACGTAGCTGAAATTGAACGATTTTTTCACAAAAAGGCAGTAAATAATAATTTAGTGTCTATTTTCAATACTGCCAGGACACACAACAAAAAAGCAGGACATGTCCGGTGAAATCCTGACGTCCGGTTACTCTAGCACCGGCACCGTATTTCTTATAAGCCACTTTAAAGCTTGAGAATGTGTTCTTTCTTTTATCTTAAACCCACAACACAGATATGCAAACGAGATAATGCCAGGAGTATGCTATAATAATGTGCGACTATTAAATAAATATTTTGTTTCGTTCCTTCTTTGTTATCCTACTGAGTTATTGAGTTTTTTGCGGGTCATCATCATTGCACTCAGAACTTGTCAATAGGTGCTCAGATCCTTTCCTCAGCAAGTCCCGCAGTGTCCAGCGACTGACGACTCCAGATCTGTGTTGGTTGATAAGTCCTCTTACACGCCCACTAAGTTTCTAATTTCTGGCTGTGCCCATCTTAACTCCCATCTCCATCATCCGAAGAAGTGACGTGGATCTGTGTTTGTCTAAGTCCTGTGCTCTTCAAACATCTCGGAGGGCATTGATGATGTCCGCCCGATCCATTGGTTGCCTGTCCTCAACGGCAGCGCAGCTAGCCAACCTGTCCGATCCTACTGAGTGTTCCGTGAGGTGTTTTGCAGAGAGGAGTAATGCGCAAACGCCCTAACACCGCTGTGGCCTGAGTTGTTATCACCATGCATTTATTTAGTGACTCCTCCTGTCTTTTCAACTTTTCCTCGTCCTTTCTTTCGCTTTGTAGCCTGTTGTTTTCATGTTGTTTGATGATGATATTACAGACTGTGTGGGTTTCATTCTGATCCGATGCCCAAATCGTCTAACTCTTTGATGTTCTATCTCTGTAACTAGTTCTATCTATGTAACTAGTTCTATCTCTGTAACTAGTTCTATGTAACTAGTTCTATCTGTGTAACTAGTTCTATCTCTGTAACTAGTACTATCTATGTAACTAGTTCTATCTGTGTAACTAGTTCTATCTCTGTAACTAGTTCTATCTCTGTAACTATTTACTAGAATTTTCCTAACAGTTTTTCTCAGAGTAACCTTTCACCCTATCTCTCCCTCTGTTGTTTGCAAAATTTCCTGAGCATCTCATTTCCCATGAAGTGATTTTATGTTTATGCCTTGCAAGGACACTCCATGTCTGACATTTCGTAAGCTATAGTGTATCTGTTCATTTTCTTTTTCTCCCAAAGTAAAAGTTGAGTTGTTCCAGGATTGACGTTGTTTTTAGTTTAGGGAATCATAGGAGGAAGTGGTGTGTATTACAGCACTCAGAAAAAATGACAAATAAACAACAACAGAAAAAAAACAAAAAACAAAATATGGTCCGAAGCAGGATCGAACCCGTACTCCATGGCACTGTGCCTTGCCACGAGAAGCCGAACGCTAGGGAGCACTGCCACTCAACTAACTAATAAAATTAGCTATTGTGGACAATGTCTTACGCGCAGGCGTTCTCATGACTATAGCATAGGGTTACGACCACAGCTGCTGTTAGTCTCTAGATAGTATTTATATGTCATTTTTTTCTGAGTGCTGTAATACATACCTCTTCCTCCTATGATTTCCCAAATTATCGCCTCGGAAGTTTCCCACTATAATAATATTCATTTATTATTATGTGTCTCCTGTTTTTAGTTTACATTGATGCGTTCGGGATTCTACGTTTAATATGTGTCTGTTTCTTTATTTAATTTAACCTTAGGTGTTTGTCGTTCGATTATCCAAATCCCACATCCAATAAATGTCCAAAAGCACCCATATCTACTCCAAGAAAATCCCACAGCGTTAAACGAACGATAAACTGCTTCACAAGTCATCACTCTATCTCCTGTTAACTCTCTTTGAATTTAGGCAACATCACTCTGAACTAATATGAATATCGCACCAGGGCTGCAGATCCACGAACAGCTTTGAGATCTTTATTATCTCCCCCTTTTTTCGAGTGTAAGCTTAGGGATATACGATCTTACGTCATTATTAAGACGTAAGCCAACATGTGTCAACAATGAATAAACCCACAGTGCTTGATTCACTTAGCTGTTACTATTAGATACAGGAACTCAATAGCGCCGGTAATGAGTGCTTAAAGTGGAACCTTCGGATGACTTGGCACAGCGATCTACATGAAGGCGCTGAAAGTAATCCGTGTCGAATTTAACGTTTTCAACTTAAATATACAATTATTGACATTAAGAATATATAAATTTGAGTGGGATGATAAGAAATTTCCAGCTAAACATGATCCCAAGGTTTGTGGGATTGATTTATATAAGGCCACATAATTAAGATGAACCGTTATCTGTTAGTCTCAGGAAGGCCCAATGGCTTTCTTTATTTCCGGACTCTGCTGGAGAACTAGATGCTGCCACTCCTAGAGGCGGGAACAGCCATGAGAACATGTATAATCGTGCGAATCTGCAACAAAACTGGTGTGGGTATGAGAAAATAACAAACAAAGGTAGTTTTAGTATTGCAAATGAGACAAGACTGGCCAATGGTTTAGCTCAAAAAGGTATTAAATAGAGGCAAATAAAAGCAAACATTGCTTTGTTATCTGCAAACGGATCTATTTATGTGTGTCCAAAGTAAAGACTTTTTAAGTCAAAACTTTTTGTTTTGTCCAGGGGTGTCTCATCTGTCAAACAAAATGGCCTGTTTTAAATGAATGTTTCTCTATCACACTGGTACTGTTAGTACAGTGCTAAATTATACTTTATTTGTCTTGTATTCTGAACTACCTCAAGGATCTTGGTCCACTGTGTTTCACTCACCGTGAATCAAGAAGGTAGTTATGAGTTGATTACTAGCAGTTTAAATAAATTGTAATAATCAAAGAAGGAAATACATCTAACACCGCTTTTTAAAAGGGGCTACGGTATTGCTGTCCATATATTTTTAACTAGTGTCCCTGTGTGGTCAGTATTACGCCAATTCAGTCTTTCTTTCCCGTGAAAAAAATATCCGATGATAAAGAGAGATAAAATGTTATCTTTTGTCCAGAGGAAACATGGCTAGTGAACACTAGCTAATGCTCTCCCACGACTTGTAGGTTACAATACTTGATCTAGTTTATATTTGCAGGGTTGGAAATGTGCACCCACAATTATCAAAATCTCTGACGCATTTCCAATAAGTTTACGATTTTTGCCAAGGAAATAAGCAGACAAGATTAGTAATGAGTGCCGAGGTGTGGTTTAGCATAAGAATATAAAACACAGCAGACAGAGCCATATAAGAAAACGACGACCATAAGTAAAAATTCGATGTAAAAATATCAATTACCACAAACATCAGACAGGAATAATTGCTTGCTAAATGCTTGCATTATGGGAAGTGCGTTAGGTGATTCAGTGATATCATTAGAGTTGAGCCTAACTAGCTGTAATAGCTCTCGATCTGGCCTCGGCTTCAGAGCATTAGGAAAATGAGTTACAAACCATAGCCGTTGTCGCATAAATCTTGCAACTGTAAGAGGCGACTAACCGCAGCTGATTGTCACTGGTAGTTTAGGAATATTGCTCATATGTTGAGTTTTGTAATTTACGTGTATATAATAAGTAATAAAAGGTTCCCCTTTAAGATTTTCTAGGAGTATAAATGTGATGTTACTGACCATTTACTGACGCAGTGATAGAGACATGTAACAACAAAGGGAAATCACTAATTCAGACAGTTCGAGGAGCTCTAGAACGACAAATGATATAAACCCCGACAACTCTTCGGTATCAGTGAAAAGAGAAAAGAAGACTGACCATTTATTCCCATGACGACGACAAACATTTGGTTGATGTTGTCGGCATCACGTCTTTACTTCTCATTAAACAATATGGTACCTATTTTTAGAGAATGGGTGAACCCCAGTCCGAAAAAAAATCGCACTTACTGGGGAAGTGAGGGGGAGGGGGAGAGATGGCCCATCGTGATTAAAACAAGCGAGCTCACTTCAACTCAACCGCCGAGGTCACAGTACTTTTAATCAAAAACATTTGTGGTAGAATACCAAACTACTTTGTACTAGAAAGTATCAAATTAGTTGTACTTGAAACGTGTCTTATAAATATCGTTACTTTACAAAATTATAACTAAGAGAAAAGTAAAGAGCCCCGTCACACCACGTATCGTATAGGGAATATCGTGTTTGTGACTATAATTTGTGCAGATCTCCAGCACATGATTTTTCGGGTAATGTTGTCGGTATTATCCCCGACAATAGGACAGAAGACAAAAAAAAATCACTGGAGTCTGTAGAAATGTGGTTTTGCGAAGAATGTTGAGAATACCATGGACAGCTAATAAGAGTAATTAAAACGTTCTGAAAAACGCCAAAGCAAAAAGAGAGCTAATTTCCAATATTAGGAAGAAATAATCATCATTTTTTGGCCATGTAAAGAGAAGAGAACAACTGGAATATATTGTAACAACTGGGAAAATTGAGAGACGAAGAGATAGAGGGAAGCAAAGAGAAAAGATACCAGACAGCTTAAGAGAATGGCTTGGCAGAAGGTCAACAACAGAAATGATAATTAACTGTCGAGATCGGAAGTTGTGGAGAGACATGATCACCTACGCCAGCAGGCTCGGTACTTGATGATGATTACCCCCGTGCAGCTTTACAAGCCCAGCTCGGTACTTGATGATGATTACCCCCGTGCAGCTTTACAAGCCCAGCTCGGTACTTGATGATGATTACCCCCGTGCAGCTTTACAAGCCCAGCTCGGTACTTGATGATGATTACCCCCGTGCAGCTTTACAAGCCTAGCTCGGTACTTGATGATGATTACCCCCGTGCAGCTTTACAAGCCCAGCTCGGTACTTGAAGATGATCACCCCGAACAGCTTTACAAGCCCAGCTCGGTACTTGATGATGATTACCCCCGTGCAGCTTTACAAGCTCAGCTCGGTACTTGACGATGATCACCCCGTACAGCTTTACAAGCCCAGCTCGGTACTTGATGATGATTACCTCCGTGCAGCTTTACAAGCCCAGCTCGGTACTTGATGATGATTACCCCGTGCAGCTTTATAAGCCCAGCTCGGTACTTGATGATGATTACCCCCGTGCAGCTTTACAAGCCCAGCTCGGTACTTGATGATGATTACCCCCGTGCAGCTTTACAAGCCCAGCTCGGTACTTGATGATGATTACCCCCGTGCAGCTTTACAAGCCCAGCTCGGTACTTGACGATGATCACCCCGTACAGCTTTACATACCCAGAAATAAATCCGATATCCGTTTAAGGCTGAGTGAGCCTGGAAGCCTCTTGTCCTTTGTAGTCTAATTCACTAACCATTGTGCTAAAATACCACTAATGCAAACATTAATTCAATAAAAAAAAAACATACAAAAATTCACATAGGAGAAGGTGTATCTTGGTCTACGCCCTATGGGCCGGCTACGGCTCGAAAGGTCAATAGATAGATATAAACATCAATTACAATGGACAATTTATAATTGTAGTACAATGATACAAAGTTGAGCGACTCCCATAACAATAACATGTTATGGATGAGGGGAAAGTAGTGAACTCGTTACTGATCAATTCTGCAAGACACCAAGAACTTGAGCTAACATCTTTCTTATTCCTCTGCGTTTTCTTCTCCCCAGTAACCTCCGCTATTTCTAAAAGTAGGTTAAGTGTTGTTATATGTGTGGTGTGTGTTGTTATATGTGTGGTGTGTGTTGTTATATGTGTGGTGTGTGTTGTTATATGTGTGGTGTGTGTTGTTATATGTGTGGTGTGTGTTGTTATATGTGTGGTGCGTGTTGTTATATGTGTGGTGTGTGTTGTTATATGTGTGGTGCGTGTTGTTATATGTGTGGTGTGTGTTGTTACATGTGTGGTGTATGTTGTTATATGTGTGGTGTGTGGTGTGTGTTGTTATATGTGTGGTGTGTGTTGTTACATGTGTGGTGTGTGTTGTTATATGTGTGGTGTGTGTTGTTATATGTGTGGTGTGTGTTGTTATATGTGTGGTGTGTGTTGTTATATGTGTGGTGTGTGTTGTTATATGTGTGGTGTGTGTTTGTTATATGTGTGGTGTGTGTTGTTACATGTGTGGTGTGTGTTGTTATATGTGTGGTGTGTGTTGTTATATGTGTGGTGTGTGTTGTTATATGTGTGGTGTGTGTTGTTATATGTGTGGTGTGTGTTGTTATATGTGTGGTGTGTGTTGTTATATGTGTGGTGTTGTGGGTGACAACTTTCTGCGATGTCTATGAACTTTGACTAAACATAGACGTCTTGAAGCTGACGTTTGTCAGTATCGGAATGTCAGTCTCAATCCATAATCACTGGGCCAGTCTGTTAGAGGTGGCATCGCGAGGAAGTGCTGTAGGATCTGTAGTGTTCTGGTTCACCGGTCCTGGCTCAAGCAGTCAGCTATGATTCGTGAACCGTTTTGCTGACTTAGTATAAATAGACTTATAGACTAAATATAGTTACATATAATTGTCCATCTACTTTCTTAAATTGAGCTTACATGTCATGTGGAAAGTAAAAGAAGCAGATATAAACCGCCAACATGAAGGCATTTTGTACAGGATATAACAGTGCAGCTGTGCTCAACGTTTCAAGAAACACGTAGGAACGATAAGGTCAAAACACAAGGAAAACATTAAAAGCGCATTTTGATAACAATCACAGTTTATGTAAGGACACACGGAGAGTGACAGAGAACGATTAGATACTGTACAGTCTTGTTTAGCGGCAAGGACAAACCTCAACAGGAAACATGATAACAAGGCTAAGAAATAGTAAAGGTAAAGGTAAAGTACGAGACTTGAACCGGCGTCTTAGCACGCGAGTTTACACCCATATGTGCTCGGCCGCCTATCCAGAAATGTTCGGATATTTCTGTATAGTGTCGCCTCAAGGAAATAGTGTAATGGTTAAAATAGAAATTCAACCAAGTCTCTACTGAAAATAGGGTAATGAGAATAAAAAAGGAAGAAGTTATGTTAATCAACAACGTTGTCATGACAACGAAAATCATGCTGTTTACGGTGTACAGTTTTCTGAAGGTTGTCCATGACGACTGTTTGTTCTCATCTCAAAGTGGGGTTTTAGTTCTAATCTTTGAAAATTTAACACATTTATGGATGAAGAGTTTACAACATTCTCATCATTCTTAAAACTGATTTTTTTATGGGTGTGGTTCCAATTTCTAACACAGAACAGAAAATGTACAATTTTAGCCGAAGAAAATATTGATGTTTGAATACTAAGTAGAAAATTGCTCGTAACAAAAATGTCAAATATTGGGGAAAGTGAGTATTTCGGGATATGCAAATTTCAATATAAACAACAAAAGTTTTCACATTTCAACAAACAGCTTCTTCCGATTACTTTGATGGAATAATATAAGAGGCAGGTGTATTTATCTTGATGGAAATACACAAATGAGCAAATGGACTCAACTATTAACGAGAGAGAACTGTGACGAAATACTTCAATTACACAGAGTGCATCATCGTCAATAGCTTCTTCTTCTTCTTTCCTTCCTAATTTGCCTTTCAGCGTCGAAGGGAGATATAATTTGCGGCCTTTTGCTCTTCTGTTCGCCTCTCTTGCTGTGTTTCTAATTTTCCGTCAATCCAGCATTTTCGTGGTCGACCCTTGGGGCTGGTGTCTCGCAACGTTTATTGAAGGCGTGTTGTGTTTTGATTAATCTGCCTTGTCACGTGGCCAAACCATTTTATCTGTCGTTTCTTTATATATTCTATGGCGGGGGCGATTCCTAGCTTTTTTTCTCAGTTCTTTATTTCTGATCATATCTCTCAGACTGTTTCCTGTCATTCGTCTGACACATTTCACCCTTGTAGAGGTTATTTTTCTTATTGTTTTTGCATCTAGGGTCCAGAAGGAAAAGAAGCTATTACCGATGATACACTCTGTGTAATTGAAGTATTGCGTCACAGTTCTCTCTAGTTAATAGTTTAGTTCATTGGTAGCACAACGTTGGGATGAAGATTGTGTTGTAGAGTGCCCGTTTTGCCTCTAGAGTTATTTCCTTGTTGAACAATAGTGGAGTTAGCTGTCTAATGATCTGACAAGCTGTGATGAATCTTGAGTCTATCTCTGCTGTTTATGAATTGTCGTTTGTCACTAAACTTCCTAGGTATTTGAACTCATATAGCGATGGCTTTAAAATGGAAGTAAAGACAATGTAATGATAACAACGACTGGACGTGAAGAACATCTAAAGAAACTCCAAAACCAAAGAATAGTAAAAAGTTACATCTTCTCAATATTCATGAATGGTGCAGAAACATGGACATTAGACAAGAAAACAGAACAGAGAAATGAAGCCTTTGAATGGTGGATTTATAGAAGAATAAGCAGAATTGGATGGAAAGAAAAGAAAACAAACGATGAAGTCTTATAACAGCTAAAAATAAAAAGAGAACTACTAAACACAATTCAAACAAGACAAATGCGATTTTTGGGCCATGTTAAAAGACACAACAGCGTAATAAAAGTAATCCTGGAGGGGAAAATACAAGGTAAAAGAGGCAGACCAAGACTAACATGGACGAGTAACATCAAGAGATGGACAAGTCAACCTATGACAATCTGCACCATCAAAGCAAGAGACAGTGTTGAATGTCGCTCTATGGTAGCCAACCTTCGATGCGGAGACGGCACTCAATGATGATAGATTTACAACCAGGGAATGCACTAAAAATATTAAACAACGAATTTTTGACAATGAAAATCTAAAAAGAAAGTTCTATAGAGTTATGTACAGTCAGTCTTGACATATGGAGATGAAATCTGAACAACCGGACTGTAAGGAAACTGATTAAAGCTACAGAAACCCTGTTTTAAAGAAGAATTATGAGTTTCCCTTGGACAGCTGAAATGGTAAAGAAAGGACATTCTAAAAGGGGCTCAAGTTAAGCTTGTCAGCAACTTTAGTGGACACGATTAATTAATGTAGGTCATTTAATGAGAAGAGAGCATTTGGAATATATTATCACAACTAGAAGGAACAAACAGAGAGAGGGAAACAGATGGACAAGTTACCAAACAATTTGAGAGAATGACTTGGTTGTAATATTCCTCTTCTTCTTTTTTTTTCCCTATCTCATTTGCCTTTCAGCGTCGAGGGGAGATATACTCTGCTGTCTTTTGCTCTTCAATTCGTCTCTGCTGCTGCTATGTTTCCTAGTGTTTCTAATATTCTGCCAATCAATCTTTTTCGTGGTCGGCCCATAGTCTAGTGTTCTCGCAACGTTTATTGAAGGCTCATTGTGTTGTGGTTTGATCTTTCTGCCTTGTCTTGTGCGGCCAAAACATTTTATCTGTTGTTTCTTTATATATTCTATGGCGGGGGCTATTCCTAGTTCTTTTTTCAGTTCTTCATTTCTCTTATCTCTCAGGCTGTTTCTTACTCAATAACGGAATCGATGAACTGCAGAGTCAAAAAGTGTGGATAGACATGATCGTCTACGCCAGCCCACTAGGTACTTGATAATAATGAAATGGAAATCCCAAGAGAAGAGCGACACTTACCAACATCCTGTATGGCAAAGTCACATCATAGTTGAGTGTATGCTGGGAGTAAAATCTGAAGTATGTGTCCTCTATCTGATATAACATACAGCATCAGGGAGTGTATGCACCCATTAGATGTAAAGTCGTAAGTGTGGCAAGGATATCTCATATCAACTATCATCGACTTCACTGTTGTTTTTTTTTTTACTTGTGATGAAGCAGATAAGAGATGATAGTACTAAAGAAATACGATAGACAATGTTTTCTATACAGAAAAAAAAATGGAATACGCAGGTCTTGTAGCATTACTAGAACATTTTGTGGATCATGAAGTCAACAAGCTCTATTGAATTTGGGGGGGGGGGGGGGAGAGAACGGTTCGCAACACATTCCGGTAAACTATTCAAATTTTGGTGGTTACTAGACTAAACAATTCATTGTTCTTAATTTTCATTAGACGAATACATAATATAAATATATAACATAATAACATAATAGGATTTGATATTTGTTATATCCAATTGACAAATATATCAAATAAATATTATAATAAGAAAAGATTGTAAAGAGCCCCGTCACTCCAAGTGCTGTATAGGGAACTTGATGTTAGTGACCATACTTTGTATATACATTCGCCACATTTTGGGGTAATGTGGTCGGTATTACGCCCGTTCCGCTTTACTTTCCCAGAAAATATCCGGTACCCATTAAAGGCTGGGTGACTTCAGATTGTAAATTTACGGGTATGCGGAAGTCGTCGATCAGAATCGAACCCGACCTCTTGCCCTTTGTAGTCCAGTTCATTAACCACTGAGCTAACGCGGCTCCAAATATAATCATCATCATCATCATCATTGAGTGCGTCTCCGTATCGAAGGTTGGCTACCAAGGAGCGCCATTACACTCTGTCTCTTGCTTTGATGGTGTGGATTGCCATAGGCTGACTTCTCCATCTTTTGAAGTTACTCGTCCATGTTAGTCTTGGTCTGCCTCTGCCTCTTTTACCTTGTATTTTCCCTTCTAATATTACTTTTATTAGACTGTTGTGTCTTTTAACATGACCAAATTTCATTTGTCTTGCTCTAATTGTGTTTAGTAGTTCTTTCTTCATTTTTAGTTGTTTTAAAACTTCCTCGTTTGTTTTCTTTTCTTTCCATCCAATTCTACCTATTCTTCTATAAATCCCAATTTCAAAGGCCTCAATTTTCTGTTCAAATTTCTGGTCTAATGTCGATGTTTCTGCACCATACAAGAATATTGAGAAGATGTAACATTTTGCTATTCTTAGTTTTAGCCCTGGTGTTATTTGTTTTGATGTTAGTATATTTTTCATGGCATTGAAATTACTTTTTGCCATTCCTATTCTTTTATTTATTTCAGTTTTACATTTTCCATCACTGGTTATAGTATGTCCCAGGTAGTTGTAGCTCTGGACTGCCTCTAGATGTATTCTTTCAACTTTGATATTTAATTGTAGGTCTTGTAAATTTTCTTTGTTTATGATCATAGTTTTAGTCTTTTTGATATTCGTATCTAGTCCATATTATTTGCTTGTCATGTTTATTACATTAAGTAATTGTTGTAGATCTTTAGGATTTTCTGCTAGTAGTAGAGTATCATCAGCATATCTTAGGTTATTGATTATCTTCCTATTAATGTTAAGGCCTGGCATATCATTGATGTTTTTTAAAGATTAGCTCAGTGTATAAATTGAACAAGCTTCGTAATAGGATGCATCCTTGTCTTACTCCTCTTTTTATATCAATGGGTGGGGAGTTCTCCTTGTTATATTTTATTATTGCTGTTTGCTCCTAGTACAAATTACATATCAGTCGTATGTCTGTGTCATCAAGATTTATATCTTTTAGGCAGTCTATAAGTTGCTCATGGTGTATTCTATCAAATTCTTTGGTGTAGTCTATGAAGCAGGCATATATTGGTTTGTTTACTTCTGTGTACCGTTCAATCAATGTCCTCATGCTGAATATGGCTTCTTTTGTTCCGCTGTTTTTCCTGAATCCGAATTGTTGCTCATCTAATTCAGTATTAATTTTATTCTGAATCCTTCCTTGTATAACTTTTAGTAAATTTTTTGTTACCTGGCTCATTAGGCTTATTGTTCTAAAATCGCTGCATTCAAATGCACCATTTTTTATAGGCAATGCTATAAAAGCTGATGTTTTTAGTTCCTTTGGTATGTATCCTGTACGGTATATGTCATTGCATATGTCTGTGATCACTTCAATGTCAAATCTTCTAGTGCCTGTATCATCTCTATCTGTATATTGTCAGGTCCTTTTTCCTTTTTCATTGTTTTTATAGCTTTTTCTACTTCAGATTTCAGGATTTTATAGCTGGATGTACATTTTATAAATGGTTTTTGTCCCTTTCATCATGAAAATAATAAATAATAATAATAATAACAATATAATATGTTGTTTATAATATCCAATTGACAAATATATAGTATACATATAAAAGCGTATAGAAGTTTCTATTTATAACACAACAGCCATGTGACAAGTTTGAGTAAACCAGGGTTCTACAGCCTGGTAAATTACTCATTTCTCATACTATGAGATAAATTATGAGGAAGTTTCCAAAGAGGCCAACACAAAAAGGGAGTTTCTAAAAAACATCAGAATGAAACAATCAACATTTTCAGTCACATCATGAGAAGAGGAAAGTTGGAATACTTGGTCACAACTGGCAAAATAAAGGGAATGAGTGATCGCGGACGATAAAGAGAGAAAATACTGGATAGCTTGGTGTCATTGGAGCCGCGATAGCTCAGTGGTTAGTGAACTGGACTACAAGGACAATAGGTAGGGTTCGATCCAAACCGACGGCTTCCGGTTCACCCAGCCTTTAATGGGTACCGGATTTTTTCCTGGGAAAGTAAAGCGGCACAGGCGTAATACCGACCGCATTACCCCGAAAATCATGTGCGAAGGTCTGTAAAATTTATGGTCACTAACACCATATTCCCTATACGCCACTTGGCGTGACGAGGGTACTTACTTTTTTTTAATACTTTTTTTTGTTTAGTGTCATGGCATGGACAACAGTCAACAGAACTGATACGATGCACTGTGTATAGAAGATTGCGGAAGGACATGATCACCTACGCCAACCGGTATGGAACATGATGATGATGATGGGATAAAATGATTATAGTTCAGGAGACATTTAAAAAGAAAAAATAATAAAAGCACACGTAAAACATAAACATAAATTGGGAGGAGTCATGACGCTAAATATAAAGCAAAAGACATAAACAGAAAGAAGTATTTATTGTTGATTATTTTTGTCAGAGTTGATATGAGTGAGTTCCAGGCAAACGCACAGTATGCTTGGTTGTCTTCAACAGAAGAAGACATGTGTGCACAATGATGGTTAAAGAAGATAGAAGGAACCTACAACACAAGAACAGTGTCAGAATACATTTGCGAAAAAAAGGTATTATGTAGCAATTGCTCACGCCGCTTTTCTGCTCATATCACAGAGCAGAAACCATGGTCTAGTAAGTGTAGTCAGAAAGTAAAGTTAAAAGTACCCCCCTCCCCCCCCCCCATGTTTTACTAGTAAAGTAAAAAGTAAAGAGCCCCGTCACGCCAAGTGGCGTATAGGGAATATGGTGTTAGTGATCATAAATTTTACAGACCTTCAGCACATGATTTTTTATTGTAATGTGGTCGGTATTACGCCCGTGCTGCTTTACTTTACCAGAAAAAAAAATCCGGTAACCATTTAAGGCTGAGTGGACCCGGAAGCCATCGGTTGGGATCGAACCCTACCTCTTGTCCTTTGTAGTCCAGTTCACTAACCACTGAGCTATTGCGACCCCACGCTTTACTAGGCGTATACAAAACATGTTCTACAGGATTGCCTCCAGTACACAGACCCGAGAAGAGCAATGTGGTCCACACCCACCTCCCTGGAAGAGAAACTATATGGGGCAATCGAATCACTTAAACAGACAGCTGACTTCATGAGAGAGTCTGGAATCCTAATCTGATTGGGTCTTGATCGCAGAGAGAGAGAGAGTGAGAGATACTAGGCTTACGGGGAAATGCGGTGTTAGTGACCATGCTTTTCCATGACTACGACACATTTTTAGGCGCATGTGGTCCATGTCACCACGACCGCCTTTATTTCCCAGAAATAAATCTCGCACCAACTGTTAGAGGTTAAGTCAACCTCAGAGCCTTACCGGTCGAAAAAGAAAAAAATCGCTGCTTCTGGGAGTCGAGTCCACACTTTTCTGATCAGGATGTGAGCACTCTAACCACTCAGCCACCGAGGTGAGCACACTAACCACTCAGCCACCGAGGTGAGCACACTAACCACTCAGCCACCGAGGTGAGCACACTAACCACTCAGTCACCCGTGCTTTTTTGGTTGTGAACTAACTAGTGTTCACGTTCAATTCGATCTCCAGTATTTGAGAAAGAGAGCTCATCGGTGCTATATAGAACCAATTCTGACCTATGGAAGCGAATCATGGACAATAGACAAACAAATGAAAAGACGATTACAGGCCACAGAGATGGGATTTCTCAGAAGAATGTTGAAAGTTCCCTGGACAGCTAAACAGACCAATGAGGAAGTTCTCAAAGAGGCCAACACAAAAAGGGAGCTATTAAAAAACATCAGAAAGAAGCAATCAACATTTTTCGGGCACATCATGAGAAGAAGAAAGTTGGAATACTTGGTTACAACTGGCAAAATAAAAGGAAAGAGAGATCGTGGACGACAAAGAGAGAAACTACTGGATAGCTTGGTATCATGGCATGGAAAGCAGTCAACAACAGAACTGATATGATGCACTGTAGATAGAAGATTGTGGAGGGACATGATCGCCTACGCCAACCGGTGTGGCACATGATGATGATTATGAGTATTTAGTTTTTTCTCTCCTAATTTATATATTTATATATTCCATACTCCATTCATCCGCAATTAAAGAAGATTGGACGATGTTAAAATAGGTTCGTGACTTCCAGTACCTGGGAAGGATGTTAATTGTGGACAGTAGGTGCACAATATAGGTCAGGTGCAGATTATGGAGCGCGCTTTTGACAATGAAAATAAGAGAAAGTGTGCTGTGTTACATAAAACGGATCTTGATCACAGTAATATTTAGAGATAGGCCTGCTCGTAACCCTACTAGCCTGACATCATTATCATCATCATCGTTTGCCAAACCAGTTGATGTAGGCGATCATGTTTTATACAATTCACTATCCACAGTGCATCGTATAAATTCTGTTATTGACTGTTTTCCACGCCATGGCACCAAACTATCTAGTATTTTTCTCTCTTTGTCGTCCGCTATCTCTTTTTCCCTGTATTTTGTCAGTTGTAAGCAAGATACAGTAATATCTTCAGCAGACTAGTCTAAAAATTTCATCATTAACTCCGGAGTAAGACAAGGCTGCGTGCTTTCCCCTTTACTTTTCATCACATATATGGACAATATATGCAAATTAACATGCCCAAGCAAAGGAAGAATACCAACAAGGATGATAACAAGCGATAACACAAAAGAGAACGAAATATACGTACCAGAAAATAGCAGAAGAGAGGACGGAATAAATGAAATACTATTTGCAGACGACCAAGTTATGATACATGAAACAACTGAGGACCTGCAAGAACATATCAACAGGCTAAACAACACTTGTAAACAATACAACATGAAGATCAACATAAACAAAACCGAAGTAATGGCAATAGCGAGAAAGAAAGAAAAACTAAACATCATAATAGATAATACAACTCTGAAACAAGTAGACAATTTTAAATATCTGGGTAGCACGTTAACACAAAACAATAACCAAGAGACAGAGATAGATATAAGGTGTAACAAAGCATGCCAAGTTATAGGCCAAGTATCAACACTATTGAAAAACAAAGCAATAACTACGGAAGCAAAAAGGGCAATATACAAATCAATGTTTCTACCAACTCTGTGCTATCAGTGCCAGAATTGGACGCTGGACTCTAGAACAATAAGAAAGATATCGACCACCGAAATGAAATGTGTCAGAAGAATGACAGGAAACAGCTTAAGGGACAGAGTAAGAAACACTGACCTGAGGTCAGCGATGAACGCTCTTTCTCACTTCTATTGACATAACCTTGTTGCATAAGACGTTTTTTTTTTACATTTTCTGAAATGCTATTTTGGCCTGAGCTATTCTGCTTTTTATTTCTGTGGTGCATATTCCATCTGATTTTATTCTTGTGCCCAAGTACTTGACGCGTTGCACTTGTGTCAGATTTGCCCTGTTCATTTTCATGCCGCGTGATGGTGATGACTATTTCTTCGACATGACCATTACTTCTGTTTTCTTACTATTCAGCGTGACAACACTGCTCAAGATTTACCTTTGCCAACTATCGATGGTTAACAGAATCTTACCAACACAACTGCCTGTCCTCGCAAAGCATAACCTAAACCGATGACGTCATCATGTTAGTAGTGTTGCGAGCAAGACTACCACTATAGAGCTTGTAGTCAAACATGAATACGACTCCTAGGCAATCGGACAACATACAAAGACATCGATGCAGGCTTCATAAAAGTGGCGTTATAGAATAAAATGGAAAATACAATGGGAACAAGGAGACGCGATAGCTCAGTGGTTAGTGAACTGGACTACCACGGACAAGGGGTAGGGTTCGATCTCAACCGACGGCTTCCGGGTTCACCCAGCCTTAAATGGGTACCGGATTTTTTTCTGAGAAAGTAAAGCAGCACGGGCGTAATACTGACCACATTACCCCAAAAATAATGTGCTGAAGGTCTGTAAAATATAGGGTCACTAACACCATATTTCCCTATACGCCACTTGGCGTGACGGGGGTACTTTACTTTTTTTTTTTTTAACAATGGGAACACGTTTAGTGAGGACATTCTAAGAGCCCAAAACAAAAGAAGAATCACATAGAGACAAATAATAATAAATTAATATTGTCATGGAGGGAAACCTTCGAGACGATAGTTCAGTGAATCATTTCAGAGGAACAGGTATGTTTACAATACTCGGAAAAAAAATTACAAATAATCAACAACAGGAAAGAAAGAACAATAGATGGTCCGAAGCAAGATCAAACCCATACTCCTCGGCACATCGCTTTGCCACGAGAACAATAAGCTAGAGCACACGACCAACTCAGCTACCTAAAAACATAAGTATCACTGGTGTATAAGAAGTCATTCCTCTTCTACCTTTCACCTTCCCGTGGAGCATAGGTCTTCAACAAACACTTTCCAAGTCGTTCTGTTTCTTGCCATTCTTTTAAGATCATTCCATGTCTTCCCCGTCAACTTCATCTCTGCTTCTGTCTGTCTTCTCCAAGAGTGTCTTGGTCTTCCTCTTTGTCTTTTCCTCAGGGGATTCCAAAAAGGGCTTGTGTAATAATCTCAGTTGGCTTCCGCAGTGTCTGTCCTATCCAGCGCCATCGCCTTCGCTGTGTCTCTTTAACCACTGGTATTTGACTGGTACATTTCCATAATTCTATGTTAGTGATTTTGTCCCGCACTTCAGCACTCGATATCTGCCAAATTGGCAGGTCTGTCAGCGCGCTCATTACCGCTTAGGCCAGTCTTTGGCACCAACTTGAAGCTTTCATTTGTAAAGCTCCTCAGAGACTCCAGCCGCTGTCGTCGAGCCCAGTCAGTTGCGATCTTTCTCAGCTGCTACTGTTTCACTGAGGAAACACACATGCGTAGATGTCTGTGTCTCAAGCCATGCTAAAGCTTAAGTGGTTGCCGTAATTTCTATGGTCTCACGGTCTCTCTACGTTCAGTTATTCATTTGGACCATGCCTGTCACCGCCTGTCCATTCTGCGTTGGTATCTTCCCATTAATTTCATTGACTCCCTCTACTTCTTGCTTCTTTCACAATACTTTGCAGCAGGGTCTTTGCAGGTTCAGTCGTTTGAAACATGTAACCTAACCATTTCGTTTCTCTCTTCTTCGCAGTAGTCAAAAGATCATTATTTACTCTGTTCTTTTGTTTGTATCCATTTGCGAACCTGTTGTTTTGAAGTTAGTTAAGAAACTAATGAGTAAAAATGTTAAATTGATGACGTGGCTGCTTCTTATGATCTTATTTCCTTCTATCACAAAACCTGCGAAGTTTTCTATCAAGAAACACGCTGATCACGTAGAATAGGAAGACAAAAGTTATCTGTAATAAATACATATATTTGTAACGTATAATAATATAACATGGGAAGTCATAAGGGATTTTTAACTCAATAATGACAAAACTATCATAAAAATCAGGGCTCCAAACACCTAAACGGACATGGACTTAAACTGAACTAGAATTAGTCAAGACCCTTCTTCGTCTTTCCGTGTTGAGCCTAGACACTAGTTAGTCTGGTCGCGTGAGTAGAGATCGGTGACGAAAAAAAACTAAAAAATGCAATTATCAAGTCGGATGTGATGAGCCGGGAAGAGAACAGGATTTTGCTATGTGATGTAGATAACAACACAACACATCAACGTCACATTTCAAACAGAGAGGTTGTGGGTTCAAATCTCGGCAGCACCTGTTGAGATTTTTATTTATAATTTCTCTCTGCGGCAACCAACCCTGGTCTCAGCAGCGGGGCCCGGCTTGAAACGTCAATTACTTATCAACGAAAAAAATATGAGTACCTCGGAAGTCGGAGTTATCTGCCTGTGCGGCGAGGGACCCATCTGCACACGGCTGCCAGGGAAAAATTGATTAATACGCAGTTATTCAGTTCCTAGTCTCTAGGGACTTCGTCAGAGGTAAAAGCTGGCGAACGAAAAAAAAAAATCAAATTTCCTTTGCGGATTCTTTAGCTAGAAGAGCTGCCTTTATTAGTCTAGTCGCGTGGAGGAGGTCAAAGTTCAAACTCTTGTCTCTCAATTACTTTTATTGGGTCCGGATATCGGTTCTTAAATCACTTAAATTATACGACTAGAAATACGCAGAGCTCATTATGGAGATTAAATGAAGGATTTTGACGTGTTGATATGTTGGCTCAGAGGCTAAAAAATCCTGTTCTGATTGCTGTCTGATATGGTATCTTCAGATCTAGGATGTGAACTTAAGATGACTTGCTATTTGTTATTTTATCCTTGTATCTTTATAGTTCATCATCATTAGGTTTAAATGCTTACTTTGTTGTCATTGACATCGTGGGTGTCTCTATAGGCAACATCTTACATATTTATCTATGTAAGGGATACGAATGTTGACACTTACACCATATTTGTGTTTAGAAATATACTTTATATATATATATATATATATATATATATATATATATATATATATATATATATATATATATATATATACATAAGCAGTTTAAGGAGCCGCGATAGCTCAGTGGTTAGTGAACTGGACTACAAAGGACAAGGGGTAGGGTTCGATCCCAACCGACGGCTTCCGGGTTCACCCAGTCTTAAATGGGTACCGGATTTTTTTCTGGGAATGTAAAGCAGCACGGGCGTAATACCGACCACATTAGCCCAAAAATCATGTGCTGAAGGTCTGTAAAATATAGGGTCACTAACACCATATTTCCCTATACGCCACTTGGCGTGACGGGGGTACTTTACTTACTTTACTTACATAAGCAGTTTTATTTGACTGCACGTTAGTCAAGTAAGCTGTACAAACCAAGCCTGAAGAGCAAATAACAAAAGAGAGTGACTGAAAAGTCGAAATAGGTAAGTAGAATGAACAAAATATTATAACAGTTGTTCTCTGCTCATTGTGGTGGAGATAGAAATGAATAAAGTAACAAATTGCTAGAGCATGCGGTAAAAAAGAAACAATGACATTAATAAGTATACATGAAATAACCAATATAAAACATAGAAAGGAACATGTTGAAGGACTCCATTAGATAACGACTATCTTATCATCTCAATATTGAAGATCAATAGAAAGAAAAAACACCCATGTTCCGTTACCAGTTGATGTTGTTAAACTGAGAATGATATATAGATCAATCGTAGTAGAATGAACAATTCAAAACTGCTGATTTGTTCAAAACAATCACAATAATTGTATATGGTTTCACTGGCCAGATAATTCATATTAATTCTCTTGTACTGTTTCTATATACTTTATTATATTTCTTGAAATCTACTACCGAGTGCCCAGACGCCCATCCAGCAACGGAGCTGAGTGTGGTCAACGACCCATAGCTGACTGTATGTTCAAGATCAGGGAAAAACAGAGCTGATCAAGACCTTGCTCCGCTTCACAGCGGTGATCCTGTCCTGGAGCCAGGCATGTCTTGGCCAGATCAAGCGAATACGGATCAAAGAGGGAAGGGAACCTGGTACTAAAGAACAAATACCGTGCTGTAGTCGGATGTGTTGGGCTGAAAAGTGCAAATAAACCGCAACACAGCGTACTTACGACAAAATAACGTCCTTTTAAGGACCGATGGCGTAGAGGACTATACTTTCCTTTACTAGACACTAGGTGTTGTGTCGTTAAACATGCCCCACAAATCTCATTTGTCTTGTTTGAATTGTGTTTAGTAGTTCTCGTTTAATTAATTTTTTTTTTTTAAACTTCATCATTTCCTTTACTTTAAATTGAGTTTGCTATCTAAAAAGCAAGTGCTATGAAGAAAACTTGGAAGCTTACAGTAATAAGTTAAACTCAGAAGGAAAAAAGAATGAGAGTTAGAGTAAATGATTACATCAAATATTACACAACAAAAATGTTTGAACATCTGAACAGAATGAGGCACAACCAAACTGCAACACGGAAACGCAACAACAACTATGAAACCACATCGGGAAATGTCGATCCAGAAAAAGATGAATGGATAAAATAAATAGGAGTCGACAGTGGCTGGACGTGCTGAGAGAGGGGATCTGAGCATCTATGGACGGATTGCAATGATTGATAACCAACAAATTACTCAACACAATATCTATTTCAAAAGCTGCATACTTAAAAATTTTTTTTCGATGATGTTTTTTTCCTATTTTTGTCCTGCACAGCCTTACCGCAGACATACGTGTTCATATACACCCCCACACACCCGTTCTTCAACACCTGTTTACACAATGAATTCAAGAGAGAATGTCAAAGGGAGACGTAACAAAGACAATATGGCAAAGAACAATAGACCCAGACATGCGCAGTGTTTGCCAGATTTGAGTATATTTTTTTATGACGACAACAGACTGCACTGGGTTGAAATATTTGTCTGCTGCCCTTTCACATCTCTCTGTGACGTAGTTACTGAATGGTGTGTTTATTGACGGACAGTAACTTGGAGGTATACTCATTCTCCCTATTTCTTTCGTTATTTACCTTCAGCGTTGATTGAAGATTAATGTACATTCTTATTTATCTTTTGTGGTGTCCGCGCTGTTATATTTACTAATATTTTTAATATTCCTCCAATCTATCTTTTCGTGGTCGGCCCTTGGGTTTAGTGTTCTCGCAATGAAGGTATTCACACACACATATTTCGAAGATTATGAGAATGTTTGATTATTCGGGTATGCATACACAGTGTGTGAGAGAAAGAAAAGAGAGAGAGAAAAAAAAGACAAGAGAGATAGAGAGAAAAGCGAGAGAAAGAAAAGATAATGAAAGAAAATATACTCAAATATGCTTAAACAGAGAAATGGACACATAACGTACGCGGGGAAAAAAAAAAAACAATTTTGGGCATCCTTCATTTTGGGCATTCACCTGTTGAATGATGTGAAGTGTCGCTAGGTTACAGCAAACAGTCTGCTCCTTCCAGCCCGGTGCATCCGGCTGTGGCATGGGAGATTATTGTTTAAGTGCTTACAAATGATGTCATGTCAAAAACATTTTTGGCCTACTCTTTTCGACTTATTGGGTGTCCGGTTAGCGCAATCGATAGGCGGTTAGCTTACCACGGCAACAGCCGGGGTTCGTACCCTGGCGAGGACACCTGGGTTTTACTAATTCCCTAAAAATTAGTGGGAGCCGCGATAGCTCAGTGGTTAGTGAACTGGACTACTACGGACAAGGGGTAGGGTTCGATCCCAACCGACGGCTCCGGGTTCACCCAGCCTTAAATGGGTACCAGATTTTTACTGGGAAAGTAAAAGCAGCACGGGCGTAATACCGACCACATTACCCCAAAAGTCATGTGCTGAAGGTCTGTAAAATATAGGGTCACTAACACCATATTTCCCTATACGCCACTTGGCGTGACGGGGGTACTTTACTTTTTTACTTTTCGACTTATTGAGTTATTGACTTATTGAGTTATTGACTTATTGAGTTATTGACTTATTGAGTTATTGACTTATTGCGTTATTTGAGGGTCATCATCATCATCATTGCACTCGGAACATATTTTGTCTCTGAACGTCAATGTTGTGGATGTTCTAGACACACGCCCACTCACTCAGTCGCACCATCCAGGACCTTTTCCACTTTTAATTGTCAAGAGTTCTTATACTTGTGCGGAGTAGAAACAGATCATTATGTTTTTCACGGCTATACGATCTGGGTTTGACATTTCATCTCACTACCTAGATACCATGGGAAGGTAAAGCCACACAGAAATGACGGATTCGAAGACAACAAATGTCCTCCCCTGTGTGACTAGATTCCAATCAGGAATCTTCTTGTTCAGAGTACCACGTGTTATCTCTCATCATCATCATCATCATCATGTGCCATACCGGTTGGCGTAGGCGATCATGTCCTTCCACAATCTTCTATCTACAGTGCATCGTATCAGTTCTGTTATTGACTGTTTCCATGCCATGACACCAATCTATCCAGTATTTTCTCTCTTTGTCGTCCGCGATCTCTTTTCCTTTTATTTTGCCAGTTGTAACCAAGTATTCCATCTTTGCTCTTCTGTGCCCGAAATGTTGATTGTTTCTTTCTGATGTTTCTTTATATATTAAGTTGTGATTTGTCATGATTAGTCTAGGCAATATAAGAAGGTAGTTTGTCATTCCTTACCTTCTTGCAGTGAGTGTACTAGTCGGAGATCGCAGCCATTGTCTCTATACATGGGATCCTCTGCCTGCCATCGCGGTGTGGGGACCACAACCGGCACTACTTGTCGGCTGCTCCCACAACACCATCCACCACCTGCAACTCTCTCAACTACCCATAACCCCACAATGTAGCCAAATGCCATAATATGATTATTTGTGTAGACGTGAGAGCAAAGTCGGATTTACCTATAAAGCTAAATAAGCTGTAGCTTGAGAACATACAATCCCAGGGGCCTCAAGGATTTTTTTAAAGACTTTATTATAAGATGACACCTTTTTTCTTATCAGTATGTGATATCAAGTTCTGTGTCCTTCTAGTGTTAGTTTTTTTAAGGGCAGGTGGTCCTCATTGTTTCACTGAGCTAAGAGCATTACCGAGTCTAAATGCTGTCATTAGTGAAAGAGAGAGAGAGAGAGAGAGAGAGAGAGAGAGAGAGAGAGAGAGTGTACATATCATCATCATCATCCAATACCAAGCCCGCTGGCGTAGATGATCATGTCTCTCCAGAACTTTCGATCTCAACAGTTATTTATCATTTCTGTTGTTGGCCTTCTGCCAAGCCATTCTCTTAAGATGTCTGGTATATTTTCTCTTTGCTTCCCTCTATCCTTTCGTCACTCAATTTTCACAGTTGTTACAATATATCCCAGCTGTTCCCTTCTCATTACATGGCCAACAATGATGATTGTTTCTTCCTAATATTGAATATTAGCTCCCTTTTTGATTTAGCCTCTTTCTGAACGTTTTCATTACTCTTCTTAGCTGTCCTTGGTATTCTCAACATTCTTCTATAAAACCACATTTCTACAGTCTCCATTGGTTTCCTTGTCTGTGGTCCTATTGTTCATGGTTCACATCCTTATGTTAAGATTTGGCTCTACATAACATTTAAGAACTCTTTTTTCTTTTTTACATTTTCACACAAACAAATGTTTCTACAAGTTACTGTGAAACAGCGTAACCAAAACATGAAACAAAAAATGGTTGCCTGTTCTTATTTCCCCTAATTCTACTGGGTAAACGATGGTATATGTCCCTCTAGTTAATGCTCTTGTGCGTCTCACTGATGTTAACAAACAGTTACCCACAAGTAATGCTAATTGCCAGGCTGACGTCCACGTAATAAAGCACCAGCCGAAGCACCGTTTAGGCTGCCATACATTGTTTGAATGGTGGCATTTATGAGAGAAATCTCGTTACAAGTACATTATACACTCAGACATCCATTTGTTCAAATTACTGGAACAAAATATTTGGATATAAAATACATTTAATGCATATTTATGTGAGCAATTGAGAAGGAGATAATAGTACTTATGCATGTTGCACATATTAAACCAGGTTGTTATGTAATGCCCTGGTTAATCCGGGGGGGGGGGGGGAATCTAAAACATGAGCAGAGTGTCAAACGTTTGGCACAATGTTAACATCAGACCGAAGATGAACCACGAGAAGAACAAACAGAATAGAACAGACTAACGTAGCATTTCGTCATCAATGAGTGCTTTCTCAGCATCGAAGGTGGCTACCACTGAGCGCCATTCCACTCTGTCTCTTCTTTGATGGTGCAGATTGTCACATGCTGACCTGTCCATCTTTTTGATGGTACTCGTCCATGTTAGTCTTGGTCTACCTCTGCCTCTTTTACCTTGTATTTTCCCTTCCAATATTACTTTTAGTAGGCTATTGTGTCTTTTAACATGCCCCAAAAATTTTACTAGTCTTGTTTGAATTGTGTTTAGTAGTTCTCTTTTCATTTTTTGTTGTTTTAAAACTTCATCGTTTTTTTCTTTTCTTTCCATCCAATTCTACCTATTCTTTTATAAATCCACATTTCAAAGGCTTCAATTATCAAGAGATGGAGATAATAGTGCTTATGGATGTTGCACATTTTAAACCAGGTTTTTATGTAATGCCCCGGTTTATCCGGGGGCAAATCTGAAATGGACTCGTAGTCCTTGATCAACCTGCCTTTCTTTTTCCCTGTGAAGTCCACGACAATTCTTGGTTGTTTTTTTTTGTAAAACGAGTGACGAGATGAAGGTCTTCAGACACGGCGGCGACAAAATAACACCGTAATAGATGGATAGAATGTAGGCTAGAAGCTTGCAAGATGATGATTCATACTGCACCGGCAGAATAATCATTACAGTGAATAACAAGTAATTAATCCACGTACGATAACTCTGAGTGTACTCTGCTGCTGAACACATAAAGACACAACAGAATAAAATGGATTAACCACGTTGATAACACAGGAAACATGAAGATGACACAGTAATTCATCAACAAACGCTGCAAGAATAATGCATCAATGGGATGACCACACAAAAAGATGGATTAATGAAATATTAGATTTACCAGGGAACATAATTGCAAAAGAAGAACGCACGACCGAAAGATATATATCTCCTTGATGTCGAGGGAAGAATAGAAATGAAAGAACTTCTCCGGAAACAATATTAATGGTTAATTTCTACTGTGAATCATTGATTTTTAAAATATTATTTGTGCCTAAATGTGCTGATGCTTTTTTGTCCAATAAGTGGGAAAGAGATATATCATTGAACCATATAGTTCTCATTGTGGGCTGTTTCATTTTATTTATCGCTCTTTGTCCTTTGATCCCCTGTCAACAATTTAGATAAATAAATTATCAACAAATAACACAGCGTGAGTTGTTAAGTATAGTAGTTGGTTGTGGTTGATGCTTTCTGTTTTATTGCTGAATCAACATGTGTTTAGTTGCTTTTGTGTTCAGTATTTATTTAGTGCATTTACAAATGTGGTTGAGGGAGATTATTTTGTTTATAGCGAGTGGAAACGTTTAAATTAAAGCGCAATTTTAATAAGCGTAGGTGAAATTAGCTGTGAGTTAGATAGATAGATAGATAGATAGATAGATAGATAGATAGATAGATAGATAGATAGATAGATAGATATAGATAGATAGATAGATAGATAGATAGATAATAGATAGATAGATATAGATAGAGATAGATAGATATAGATAGATAGATAGATAGATAGATAGATAGATAGATAGATAGATATAGATATAGATATAGATAGATAGATAGATAGATAGATAGATAGATAGATAGATAGATAGATAGATAGATAGATAGATAGATAGATAGATAGTAGATAGATAGATAGATAGATAGATAGATAGATAGATAGATAGATAGATAGACTAGATAGAGAGAGATAGACAGAGAGAGAGAGAGAGAGAGAGATAATCGTGAGAGCTTGAGAAACAGAAATATGTGAAAGGAGGTAATTGTGAAAGAAACTGGTTGGCAGGAGTGAACGAGGGAGGGATAGAGAGAAAGAATGAAAGGCAACGTAAGAGTTTATTTGGCAGGTGTAAAGTAGAAAAGCAGCAATGTCTTTCAGAAGCCTTGAAAAGTTGTGGAAATCAAAACTCATTAGCACAAACACAAAACTTAGGCTATTCAAATCAAATGTACTATCAACCCTTACGTATGCGTGTGAAAGCTGGAAAACAACAAGAGATATAGAAACAAAGTTGAACGCATTCGAAAATAAATGTCTAAGGAAAATACTTGGTATAGAATGGAACGAATTCAAAACAAACGAGGAAATTAGAGAAATCGCCAATCAACCACTAATATCTTCAGTAATAAAGAAAAGACGATGGTCATACGTTGGACATGTGATGAGAAGAGATAATAATCGAATAGCAAAGCAAGCCCTCATATGGGAAACAACAGGTAAAAGAAAAAGAGGAAGACCCAGGAGACACTGAGAAGAACATTGATGAGAGAGGCAAGAGCAGCAGGAATCGGCTCCCTCAATGAGATAGAACTGCTTGCACAGAACAGAGACAGATGGCGAGATTTGATAAAATATCTTTAAAAGAAAACTGCTAGAACAAAAATTCATATAGGAGAAGGTGTATCTTGGTCTACGCCCTATGGGCCGGTTACGGCTCGAAAGGTCAATAGATAGATAGATAGAAAGTAGAAACAAAACAGAGTAAAGAGGATAACATATTTATGCGATTGAAGGGACTATAATGTGGAGTATGGATACATTAGGAGCCGCGATAGCTCAGTGGTTAGTGGACTGGACTACAAAGGACAAGGGGTAGGGTTCGATCCAACCGACGGCTTCCGGGTTCACCCAGCCTTAAATGGGTACCGGATTTTTTTTCTGGAAAAGTAAAGCAGCACGGGCGTAATACCGACCACATTACCCCAAAATCATGTGCTGAAGGTTTGTAAAATATAGGGTCACTAACACCATATTTCCTATACGCCACTGGGCGTGACGAGGGTACTTTACTTACTTTACTTATGGATACATAATATGAGAATAGAAGAGAAGCGAGTGAGAGATAGAGAGCGAATGAGAGAAGAAAATATGGGATACGGAAAAAAAATGTTTCGCATGTATTACAAGCTAATGTGTATACACACACACACAGATTCCAAAACTACGTTAGTACGACTACTTAGCGAAGAAAGACCATCGGTGAGTCACAGCAAGAACGCCTCAAAGGTGTTTCTAACAAGTTTCAATGTCACTTTCTGGGAAACTGTTCCGCAGAGCTGCCTACTACGGCGTTGATTCAAACTAAAACGTGCCGGCTTTGCAGAAAAAAATAAATCGACGAGCTAAAAAAAAAAACAGACTGTCCAAAAATACAAAACAAACTACCAACCCCACACATACACAATTAGGCTCAATAATAATATTATAAATTCAATCCGAAACACGATACAAGGAATTCATCTTGTGTGACAGATTGTATGAAATCCTGACAGTGTTGTTTCCTTTTCCGATCGATTTTCCTCACCAGAACAAGGGCAACATGACAACAAATTTTACGCACCAAGAACACCATTTAGACTGTACAACAAGTCCCGGTTTCATCATTAATGAAATCACTTCTAATTAGAAATAAACACTAGAATAGCGCAGACAAGAAATGGATTTCAGACTGAAACTGATTTATCAAGTTGAGTCAATCAAAAAATATAATACACGTTTTCATGTTTATTCAAATCAAACTAAAATACGAGATTAGATTGTTATGATCACTGATAGTATCAATGTTTATTAATTCATGCGAAACGTGGTCTAAATTCAGAATTAGGAAAGAAACATAATACAGGCTATGGCTGTTACTAGAAGATCAATAGCATCTCACACAGAGTTTACATAACAAAATAACGATAATAAATGTATGGTTCCCTCCGATGCTACAAAGATCGTACGTCTGAGTTGAAACTATCTTCAGTGCTTTTGCCAGCGTGTGGCGTATGCTTGCCGCGACTGGAGGGGCTGGGGAGGTATCTGAACATTAGGGTGTTCTGCTCGATGTGCGATGAGTGGTCGACTGAATTAAATTAGTAGTAGCCTCCGTCAGTCATACTTGACTGTAGTAGCCTCCGTCAGTCATACTTGACTGTAGTAGCCTCCGTCAGTCATACTTGACTGTAGTAGCCTCCGTCAGTCATACTTGACCTGTAGTAGCCTCCGTCAGTCATACTTGACTGTAGTAGCCTCCGTCAGTCATACTTGACTGTAGTAGCCTCCGTCAGTCATACTTGACTGTAGTAGCCTCCGTCAGTCATACTTGACTGTAGTAGCCTCCGTCAGTCATACTTGACCGTAGTAGCCTCCGTCAGTCATACTTGACTGTAGTAGCCTCCGTCAGTCATACTTGACTGTAGTAGTCTCCGTCAGTCATACTTGACTGTAGTTGCCCCGTCAGTCATACTTGACTGTAGTAGCCTCCGTCAGTCATACTTGACTGTAGTAGTCTCCGTCAGTCATACTTGACTGTAGTAGCCTCCGTCAGTCATACTTGACTGCAGTAGCCTCCGTCAGTCATACTTGACTGTAGTAGCCTCCGTCAGTCATACTTGACTGTAGTAGTCTCCGTCAGTCATACTTGACTGTAGTTGCCCCCGTCAGTCATACTTGACTGTAGTAGCCTCCATCAGTCATACTTGACTATAGATTTTGCAACGCCCCTAGGAAATGCTATTCTGTTATTTTCCTTCGCCGTGTATAATCTTTATCTATGAATTTGTCTGAGTCTTGCTTGAGTTGGAGCTTTATAGTTTTGTTCTCAAAGACTGCGGTCTGCAGCAATCTCTTCCAGGCTGCAGGGTTTAAGGTGCAGTCTTTATGGCACGTTTACGTAGGCAGTAATAGGAATCTTGGGCGCGGCCAGTTCTTTTGCCATCTGCTAGTTGTCCATAAAGTATGTCTTGTGGTATGCGACCATCTTTCATACGGTGTAAATGGCCAAGCCAGTGTACCCTACGTTGTTTGAGCAGCGTGTATATGTTCGGGAGGTCTTTGCGATTGAGGATTTCCACGTTTGTCACTTAATCCTTCCAGGTGGTACCAAGAATCCGGCGCAGACACCGCATATGGAACACATTTATCCTTCTCTCCTGCTAAGCATAAGTTGTCCAGGATTCGCTGCCATATAAAAGAATATTAATGAACCACAATAAACATCACAAATAAGAAAATAAAATCGTCATCAGTTGAACATACTCACAAGATAAAAAGCTTCTCAAATCAATCAGGGAACGGTTTAAACTAAAGCATCTTGCAGGAAATAGTGATAGGTCTAAGGTCTTGAGGCAGCCAAAAATAACTAGGATTGATGGTATAAAACGATATGAGATGAGAAAAATCACGGTCGGCCAATATCTCTCTCTCTCTCTCTGCGATCAGGACTCAATCAGAGTAGGACTCCAGACACTCGCACGAAGACAGCTGTCTGTTTAAGCCTGTTAGATCTAATGCGATTGAATACCTGTAAAAACGTTGCTCTGTGTTCTGCGCCAGTGGCCCAGTACATCCGATTTCAGCCAGCATTTTGTTCAGGTTTGCTTTCCTTAGTCTTTGATTGTCCCCAATCTTCCTGCAAGGCAGCAGATGATCTTTTCTGTAGGGGGATTCTGCCCTTAGATGGTCGGCCTTCCCAGGTTTACGAGCACCATCTGCCCGAGTCACTAGAGGTGACTAACACAGACATGCGACTTGTAATATGAGGAAACTGCAACAAGGAACACTTTTCATGCATAGCCTTCATTTGTTCCCGCCGCCTATCCCCATATACCGGTAAGTCACGTCCTCTTAAAAATGATGATCGTCGTAGCACTTGATGATGTTAGGCCATCGTTGATGACTCCAATTCCGAACATAGAGACACACAGTCATACGTCAAATTTTCCCGTCGCACATCAAACAGCAGACCGTAAGATTTAGGCCGGTTTAGGGAACCATTACGATGACGTAGCACACACCAATGTCGCCGAACAAATAATCTCGATCCCTTTAGATTTCTGTCTGATTACTCAATTGTAAGCAGCCTACGACGAATAAAACACGAAGCAAATTCCCCAAAGAGACAAATCTGCGGCTGACGATGAAGTTTACATTAATGTGTAACATGGAAATAACTTGCGTCAAAGAATTTCAACAACGGTCATGAACAGCACCAATGTGACGTAAAGCGCAGATCAAGTCTAGACGGTGGAAGGTCTCACTCACAACACTTGATTCGTCAAAAACAGACTGTTGTCGGCCTACGACCTCGCTTTAGCAACACAGATGTATCAAGCATATCATCATTTTGACTTTAACGCAGAAAAATGCAAAGAAGATCCGAAATTAATCAGACCCTGGGTGCATTTTCTGCAGCGATCGAGAGGACGTGGACTAGATCCGCCATCTTGGAGACGGAAGTCTTTGTGGCCAATATAAAATGGCATTTAGCAGCTGAAACTAAGAAGAGACCAAACTACATTTCTACAAACGCCTTCACCGTGTTATACATAACAAATATAAATACAATCACACACACACACACACACACAAGGCAAGTACTTATCTATCTGAAAAAGCCTATTTTCTGCAGCGATACTCGCGGCCTCGAATAATATATTTAGTGTATTGTATGCAATATGAAAAAAGTTAAGTACCCCCGTCACGCCAAGTGGCGTATAGGGAAATATGGTGTTAGTGACACTCTATTTTACAGACCTTCAGCACATGATTTGTAGGGTAATTTGGTCGGTATTACGCCCGTGCTGCTTTACTTTCCCAGAAAAATTCCGGTACCCATTTAAGGCTGGGTGAACCCGGAAGCCGTCGGTTGGGATCGAACCCTACCCCTTGTCCTTTGTAGTCCCGTTCACTAACCACTGAGCTATCGCGGCTCCCTATGCAATATGACATAGTATTTATTTGTGCTTTATTCACTGTAGGCCAACACATGTTACTCGCAGCTTTTTGTTTTCATCACACAGTGGAATTTTAGCTACAAGATAGGAAATGTTGCAGCATTTATAGTTGAAGAAATCATGAGGCTAATACATTCCCCTCATTCTCGAAACTGATATTTCATAGAAGTGGTTTCAACTTGTGACACCACATATAAAAAAATACATTTTTAGTTCAAGTCAATATTTATTAATAAAAGGATGGAAATGGCAGGACAAATTCACTAACATCATCATCATCATCAAGTACCGGGCCTGCTGGCGTAGGTGATTATGTCTCTCCACAACTTTCGATCTCGGCAGCTATTTATCATTTCTGTTGATGACCTTCTGCCAAGCCATTCTCTTAAGCTGTCTGGCATTTTTTCTCTTTGCTTCCCTCTATCTCTTCGTTCCTTAATTTTTCCAGTTGTTACAATATATTCCAGTTGTTCTCTTCTCATTACATGGCCAAAAAATGATGATTGTTTTTTCCTAATATTGGAAATTAGCTCTCTTTTTTGCTTTTACCTCTCTCAGAATATCTTCATTACTCTTCTTAGCTGTCCATGGTACTCTCAACATTCTTCTGTTAAACCACATTTCTACAGACTCCAGTGATTTTCGTGTCTGTTGTCCTATTGTCCATGATTCGCATCCATATGTTAAGACTGGCTCGACGTAACATTTAAGAACTCTTTTTCTTGTTTCTATTGTAAAAAATGTATTGCATAGTATCTTCCTCATTTTTTGGAAAGCTGCTTTTGCCTGATCCATTCTGCATCTCACCTCTTTTGTACATCTTCCGTCTGAGGTTAACAAAGTTCCCAAATATTTAAATTCATTTACCTGTTTTAATATTGTTCCACTTGTCTTTATTTTGCACTGAGGTGATGTCTTTTTCTTTGTTGTTACCATTACTTTTGTCTTTTTGCTATTAAAGCTGAGGCCTTTATTTTTGCTTTCTTTCACTATAATGACCAACATTTCTTGTAACTCATTTTCACTCTTAGCGATTAAGACTGTATCATCAGCATACCTTAGATTATTTATATTATGACCTCCAATTGTTATTCCAGGCATGCCCCTTATGGATCTTAAAATAATCTCACTAAAAATATTAATCAAATCTGGTGACATCACACAACCTTGTCTCTAACACCCTGTTTTATTTGTTGATACATTCCCAATTGGTTTCCAGTTCTTATGTCCGCTGTTTGTTGCCAGTCCATGTTCTTTATTATTCTTAGCTTTGCTGTCTACGTTTATGCTTTCTAAAATTTGATTATTTCATGGTGCTTTACTTTGTCAAATGCTTTGGTGTAATCTATGAAACATAGGTATGGATCTGTTTTCACCTCTATGGCTCTTTTTACTAAAGATCTTATGATATAAATGGCATTGCTTGTTCCATTATCTCTAACAAAACCACACTTCACTAACATAGAATTATTGAAATGTAACAGTCAAATACCAGTGGATAAAGAGATACAGCAAAGACGATGGCGCTGAATAGGACACACACTGCGGAACCAACTGAGAGTATTACACAACATGCCCTTTTTGGAATCCCCAGGGGAAAAGACAAAGAGGAAGGCCAATGAATTTTTAGAGAAGACAGATAGAAGCAGAGATGAAGATGATGAGGAAGACATAGAATGATCTTAGAAGAATAGCAAGAAACAGAAAGTGAAAAGTGTTTGTTAAAAGACCTATGCTCTACAGGGAGCTGAAAGATAGAAGAAAAATAAATATTTATTTATGTACGAATGACATTTCAGTAGTTGATGATTGTATCAAAAGGATAAAAGACTGGCAAATCTGGGGATGGTCTCAGGGGATACAATAATATTTTATAACCACAAAAGTTTTTAAAGTTTAAGATAGTAAAAAGTAAAAATATAAAGTACCCCCGTCACGTCAAGTGGCGTATAGGGAATTTGGTGTTAGTGACCATAAATTTTATAGACCTTCGGTACATGATTTTTGGGGTAATGTGGTTGGTATTGCGTCCGTGCTGCTTTACTTTCCCAGAAAAAAATATGGTACCCTTTTAAGGCTGGGTGAACCCAGACGACGTCAGTTGGGATCGAACCCTACCTCTTGTCCTTTGTAGTCCAGTTCACTAACCACTGAGCTATCGAGGCTTCAAAGTTTAAGATAAAGCTTTTTCTAATCATTGTGGGTGTATAATGGAAGAAGCTTGTGTATTTTGTTTTTTCTGAGAAGGTATAAATAACCAGATTCACTAAAGTATCAGTGTTAAACAGTATACTGTGATTGTCAAATACGAGGCAACCTGACAGTGTATGTTCCGTAGTCTCATACATTTATAACTGAGGTCAAAACTGCAAAGTTGAATATGTGGGCAAGACACCAGATTGCAACAGAGCTGAAAGCTGTCAGCGGCTCATAGCTGGTGGCTTGCGCCAGGATCGGTGAACCAGAACAATCCAGATCCACCTCCAAATATTCGCTGTATCTCTAGAAATAGACTAATCAGTCTAAACTGGCTGAGAGAGTAGGGATCAAAAGAGAAAGACAACACAGAGTTGAGTCTGGCTGAGAGAGTAGGGATCAAAAGAGAAGACAACACAGAGTTGAGTCTGGCTGAGAGAGTAGGGATCAAAGGAGAAAGCAACACAGAGTTAAGTCTGGCTGAGAGAGTAGGGATCAAAGGAGAAAGGCAACACAGAGTTAAGTCTGGCTGAGAGAGTAGGGATCAAAGGAGAAAGGCAACACAGAGTTAAGTCTGGCTGAGAGAGTAGGGATCAAAGGAGAAAGGCAACACAGAGTTGAGTCTGGCTGAGAGAGTAGGGATCAAAGGAGAAAGGCAACACAGAGTTAAGTCTGGCTGAGAGAGTAGGGATCAAAGGAGAAAGGCAACACAGAGTTGAGTCTGGCTGAGAGAGTAGGGATCAAAGGAGAAAGGCAACACAGATTTTGAGTCTGGCTGAGAGAGTAGGGATCAAAAGAGAAAGGCAACACAGAGTCTAGTCTGGCTGAGAGAGTAGGGATCAAAAGAGAAAGGCAACACAGAGTCTAGTCTGGCTGAGAGAGTAGGGATCAAAGAGAAAGGCAACACAGAGTTGAGTCTGGCTGAGAGAGTAGGGATCAAAGGAGAAAGGCAACACAGAGTTGAGTCTGGCTGAGAGAGTAGGGATCAAAGGAGAAAGGCAACACAGATTTTGAGTCTGGCTGAGAGAGTAGGGATCAAAAGAGAAAGGCAACACAGAGTCTAGTCTGGCTGAGAGAGTAGGGATCAAAGGAGAAAGGCAACACAGAGTCTAGTCTGGCTGAGAGAGTAGGGATCAAAAGAGAAAGGCAACACAGAGTCTAGTCTGGCTGAGAGAGTAGGGATCAAAAGAGAAAGGCAACACAGAGTTAAGTCTGGCTGAGAGAGTAGGGATCAAAAGAGAAAGGCAACACAGAGTCTAGTCTGGCTGAGAGAGTAGGGATCAAAAGAGAAAGGCAACACAGAGTCTAGTCTGGCTGAGAAAGTAGGGATCAAAAGAGAAAGGCAACACAGAGTTAAGTCTGGCTGAGAGAGTAGGGATCAAAAGAGAAAGGCAACACAGAGTCTAGTCTGGCTGAGAGAGTAGGGATCAAAGGAGAAAGGCAACACAGAGTTGAGTCTGGCTGAGAGAGTAGGGATCAAAAGAGAAAGGCAACACAGAGTTGAGTCTGGCTGAGAGAGTAGGGATCAAAGGAGAAAGGCAACACAGAGTTGAGTCTGGCTGAGAGAGTAGGGATCAAAGGAGAAAGGCAACACAGAGTTGAGTCTGGCTGAGAGAGTAGGGATCAAAGGAGAAAGGCAACACAGAGTTGAGTCTGGCTGAGAGAGTAGGGATCAAAAGAGAAAGGCAACACAGAGTTAAGTCTGGCTGAGAGAGTAGGGATCAAAAGAGAAAGGCAACACAGAGTTGAGTCTGGCTGAGAGAGTAGGGATCAAAAGAAAAGGCAACACAGAGTTAAGTCTGGCTGAGAGAGTAGGGATCAAAAGAAAAAGGCAACACAGAGTTAAGTCTGGCTGAGAGAGTAGGGATCAAAGAGAAAGGCAACACAGAGTTAAGTCTGGCTGAGAGAGTAGGGATCAAAAGAGAAAGGCAACACAGAGTTAAGTCTGGCTGAGAGAGTAGGGATCAAAAGAGAAAGGCAACACAGAGTTAAGTCTGGCTGAGAGAGTAGGGATCAAAAGAAAAAGGCAACACAGAGTTAAGTCTGGCTGAGAGAGTAGGGATCAAAAGAGAAAGGCAACACAGAGTTGAGTCTGGCTGAGAGAGTAGGGATCAAAAGAGAAAGGCAACACAGAGTTAAGTCTGGCTGAGAGAGTAGGGATCAAAAGAAAAAGGCAACACAGAGTTAAGTCTGGCTGAGAGAGTAGGGATCAAAAGAAAAAGACAACACAGAGTTGAGTCTGGCTGAGAGATTAGGGATCAAAGGAGAAAGGCAACACAGAGTTGAGTCTGGCTGAGAGAGTAGGGATCAAAAGAAAAGGCAACACAGAGTTAAGTCTGGCTGAGAGAGTAGGGATCAAAAGAAAAAGGCAACACAGAGTTAAGTCTGGCTGAGAGAGTAGGGATCAAAGGAGAAAGGCAACACAGAGTTGAGTCTGGCTGAGAGAGTAGGGATCAAAAGAGAAAGGCAACACAGAGTTAAGTCTGGCTGAGAGAGTAGGGATCAAAAGAGAAAGGCAACACAGAGTTAAGTCTGGCTGAGAGAGTAGGGATCAAAAAAAAAGGCAACACAGAGTTAAGTCTGGCTGAGAGAGTAGGGATCAAAGAAAAAAGTAAACCAGAAGTCTAGTCTGGCTGAGAGAGTAGGGATCAAAAGAGAAAGGCAACACAGAGTTAAGTCTGGCTGAGAGAGTAGGGATCAAAAGAGAAAGGCAACACAGAGTTAAGTCTGGCTGAGAGAGTAGGGATCAAAAGAGAAAGGCAACACAGAGTTAAGTCTGGCTGAGAGAGTAGGGATCAAAAGAAAAAGGCAACACAGAGTTAAGTCTGGCTGAGAGAGTAGGGATCAAAGAAAAAAGTAAACCAGAAGTCTAGTCTGGCTGAGAGAGTAGGGATCAAAGAGAAAGGCAACACAGAGTTAAGTCTGGCTGAGAGAGTAGGGATCAAAGAAAAAAGTAAACCAGAAGTCTAGTCTGGCTGAGAGAGTAGGGATCAAAGAAAAAGTAAACCAGAAGTCTAGTCTGGCTGAGAGAGTAGGGATCAAAGAAAAAAGTAAACCAGAAGTCTAGTCTGGCTGATGGAGTAGAGATTAAAGAAAAAGTAAACCAGAAGTCTAGTCTGGCTGATGGAGTAGAGATCAAAGAAAAAAGTAAACCAGAAGTCTAGTCTGGCCGATGGAGTAGAGATCAAAGAAAAAGTAAACCAGAAGTCTAGTCTGGCCGATGGAGTAGAGATCAAAGAAAAAAGTAAACCAGAAGTCTAGTCTGGCTGATGAAGTAGAGATCAAAGAAAAAAGTAAACCAGAAGTCTAGTCTGGCTGATGAAGTAGAGATCAAAGAAAAAAGGAAACCAGAAGTCTAGTCTGGCTGATGAAGTAGAGATCAAAGAAAAAAGTAAACCAGAAGTCTAGTCTGGCTGATGGATTAGAGATCAAAGAAAAAAGTAACCAGAAGTCTAGTCTGGCTGATGGATTAGAGATCAAAGAAAAAAGTAAACCAGAAGTCTAGTCTGGCTGATGGAGTAGAGATCAAAGAAAAAAGGAAACCAGAAGTCTAGTCTGGCTGATGAAGTAGAGATCAAAGAAAAAGGAAACCAGAAGTCTAGTCTGGCTGATGAAGTAGAGATCAAAGAAAAAAGGAAACCAGAAGTCTAGTCTGGCCAAGCGAGTAGGGATCAACGGTGAAATGCAACCCAGAGTCTAGTTTGGCCAAGCGAGTAGGGATCAAAGGTGAAATGCAACCCAGAGTCTATTCTGGCCAAGCGAGTAGGGATCAAAGATGAAATGCACCCCAGAGTCTAGTCTGGCCAAGCGAGTAGGGATCAACGGTGAAATGCACCCCAGAGTCTAGTCTGGCCAAGCGAGTATGAATTAGAGAAAAAAGGCAACTGTTGCTCAAAAATGCAGTGCGGAAGTCAGATATTTTTTTTTACCGAAAAGCGTAAATGTTACAGTTCTACTGCAAACCACGGGCGTAGTAATACCGACCACATTACAACAAAAAAGATGTGCCGAAGGTCTGTAATAATTATGGTCACTAACGCCATATTCCCTATACACCACTTGGCGTGACGGAGGTCTTTACTTTTTTTACTTCCTGGACACCACAACACATCTTCGCACCCTTAACGTTCTTGTAAGGACTAGTGACGAAGTAAACTATCAATTCCTTTTATAAGTAATCGGGTGAACGCAAGAAAGAAATAAAGGAAGAAAGAAAGAATGAAAGAATGAAAGAATGAGAGAAAGAAAGAAAGAAAGAAAGAAAGAAAGAAAGAAAGAAAGAAAGAAAGAAAACCAATATCTGACTGTAGGAGTTATCGCAAATAATTTTTAACAATAGGTCACTGTAGGCGATCATGTGTAAGGCAGATATCACGGGCATGTTAACTGTTGTTTTAATTTTTGAGACTCTCTTTAGGTTCAAATGTGTGGTTCCTATGTTTGGGTATTGGTGAAGATGTGTGGTGTCGTAGTAAAGCTGATAAGTAGAGAACGAGGTGAGCACTGTGTGTATTAGGGCAGCTTTACAGGAGAGAACACAAAAACAAAAAGACGACGATGTTTCGGCCACACATACTGCCTTCCTCAGAAACAAAAAACAAAACACAAGACACAAACCATGAGCACTAGAAATGTTCTAAAATTTATGTAGATGCAATTTGTGACTAAAAATAGTGTATCCTCATCATTATGTGCCATACCAGTTGGCGTAGGCGATCATGTCATTCCATTTAATATTCTATCTACAGTGCATCGTATCAGTTCTGTTGTTGACTGCTTTCTATGACATGACACCAATCCATCTACTATTTTCTCTCTTTGTCGTCCGCGATTTCTCTTTCCATTTATTTTGCCAGTTGTAACCAACTATTACAACTTTCCTCTTCTCATGATGTGCCCGAAAAATGTTCATTGTTCCTTTCTGATGATTTTTCGGAACTGCCTTTTTGTGTTGGCCTCTTTGAGAACTTCCTCATTGGTCTTTTCAGGTGTACAGGGATCTTTCAACATTCTTCTGAGAAATCCCATCTCTGTGGCCTCTAATCGTCTTTTCATTTCTTTGTCCACTGTCCATGATTCGCTTCCATTGGTCAGAATTGGTTCTATATAGCACCGATGAACTCTCTTTCTCATTTCTATTGACATAGATTTGTTGCATAAGATATTTTTCATTTTCTGAAATGCTATTTTGGCCTGAGCTATTCTGCTTGTTATTTCTGTGGTGCATCTTCCATCTCATGTTATTATTGTGCCCAAGTCTACAGACACAAATATACAAACAGATTTAGCTGCAAGTGGAATCCCATTCTACTTACCCTCCACAAGTGGGTGTCTTAGAATGCCACGAGAGATTCAAGGGGAGATCAGTGAAAACCCTACATTTTCATTCTCTTCTCTCCCTTTTACGCAAACTAACCTGATTATCGTCAATGATAGCAACTTTTTAGGTTGCTTAGGTGGGTGTGTACCGTAGTGCATAGTCTCTCGTGTAAGGCAAGCAAACAATGTCGTTGCATCGAGGAGCACGTAATTGATCCTGCTTCGGGCTGTCAATTGTTGTTTGTTTTTTCATGTTGTTGATTATTTGTGTGTTTATATCCAAGTGTTGTCAACATACCTCTTCCCTTGAAACGATTCATTGATCTGCCTCATCGAAAAGTTTGCCTCCATAATAATATTAATTTATTATTTTTTGTCTCCAGTGTAAACCACTGGAAACTTCTATTCGATATATAACCGATTGTCTTCAATGCAAGTATTCAACCCTACTTTATCTGGGAGATGCATGTTTTACAGCACTCAGAAAAAATGGCAAATAAACAACAGCAGAAAAAAACAAAGAACAATATATGGTTCCTGGTTCGTTCCCGTGTATATTACAGTGTGATGGTATCCACTGAATGACTACTCTCTGAAAGTTATTGCATAGTTGGTCCAGGGTTGTTCTCAAGTCATCTAGTTAATTGTTCTTGGGGCTTTTTAGAGTTGATAGTATTGACAGTACATCAGTCAGAATCACCAATTTATTGTACATGTTATTTTTGTGTTGAGTAGCCAGTGTTGCTGCATCTCTGATGGCCTCAGTTTCTGCTTTAAAGTTGTTTGAGAATTTTCCAGTAGCTATTGACTTGGTGATCTCGTCCTGATTATTCAGCGTCAAGAACACACCTCCCACTCCATTTCTGGTGGCATTTGTTGCAGAGCCATCTGTGTATATGTGGGACCACCAAGAGTGCTGTGGGTAGGTATCGTGTATGTGTTTTTCTGCTACGTGTTTTCTTTCTGTTCCTGATTGGGTGCCTTTTTTCATGATTCCTGTTATATTTTCCTTAAGTTCTGGTATTTTATGTTTCCCATGAGGAGACATATCAGATGGGCCCAAGGGTTTCGATATTGTTTGTGAAAGTACTGGGTCTCCAGTAGTTAGTTCATTGGCAATTGCAGCGAAGTTGCTCCTCTTTAGACGTACAATTCTGAAACCAGTTATTCTTTGGTGCATGGTTTGGCTAAGGAGCCTTCTATATTTCTCCGCTTGTTGCAATACTTTAGTGACCCGTCTGTCATCTAAGAGTTGTAAACCTGTTACTGTTTCTAGAGTCTTGATAGGTGTAGATTTCATAGCACCAGTGATGATACGGGCAGCTTGGTTCTGTGTTCTGTTAATTTTGCTAAGGTGTGATTTGGAAGCCATAGCCCAGGCTGTGACTCCATACTCTAGAACTGGTCTGACTCTTCCTACGTTTAGTCTTTTCAAGATATTGCTGTCTGCTCCACAATCCGTTTCTACCAATTTCTTCATAATATTAGTTCGTTTTCTGACATTTTTTCTTGCTCTGTCTATCTGATTTTTTTCAAGTCATTCATGTTATTCATGGTGACGCCAAGATATGTTGGGTTTTGGTCAAAGGAAAGTGTATGGTCTTTCATCTTCAAGTTTGCAGAGAGTGTGTTTCTTAATAGGCTGAAAATTGTATATGTAGTTTTTTTTCGTTGATTGATAAGAACCAGGTGTTCGTCCACTTTTCAAGTTCACCTAGGGCATCTTGCATCCTGGGTCCAGCCACCGACATACTTTTCTCGCGAGCCCATAACGCCAGATCATCTGCGTATATTGCTGATGTCCCCTGACAATAGCCTTCTCCACGTCGACCCACACTGCCAGTGTGTGTTTCTTTTCTTGTAGAGCATCCTCTATTTCCTGTGCAATGTAGGTGACCAGGTCTTCAGTTGATCTGTGCTGACGAAAGCCACTTAGTTGTGGTACGATTTGTTGTTTTGTCTCCAAATGCCACATAAGGCTTCTGTTAACCAGCCTTTCCATGAGTTTACTCAGCTCAGGAGGCTAATTGGTCTATAGCTACTTGGGTCTAGTGTGTATTTTCCACGCTTGAGGATGGGCACCATAATAGCTTCTTTCCAAATTGCCGGCAAATGACCTCTCTTCCAGCTAGCATTTATTATCCTTAGAAACTGGCTCTTGGCTTTCTGTCCTAGATTTAAGAGCATTTCTTTGGAGATTCCATCTTTACCAGGGGAACTTTTGAGCTTCAATCCTTTGAGGGCTACATCTAATTTAGTTGGGGTAAAGATGGTCGTCTGATGCTCTTCTGGTGCTAAAGGCATGTGTTTTGCATCTTGGTTTTCCCGTCTTGCAGCTTTCTGTTTTTGTAAGTCTCTATCAGTAGATTTGCTGCCCTTTTGCCTGTGGGGATGTTCTGATTGTGTGCTAATGATATTGGAGGTCGGCAAGTGTTTTCGTCGCTCAGAGCTTTCGCAAGTTTCCATAGTTTATGATCATTTTTGTTTAGATTAAGGCGCTCTATTTTGTCTAACCAGCTCTGTCTTGCTGATATCATGACCTCACGTCTGTATTTGGCAGAGGCTACTTTGTAGGCAATGTTGCTCTCTGTGCTGTGTGATTTTCAGCTAGTTCTCTTGCAGAGTCCAGTTCCTCTTCTAGTCTCTGTATTTCCTTGCTCCAGTATGGCTTGTAGTTTCTTCTTGCTCCTCTAGGAATGGATTCTTTAGCAGCTCTAAGGATTCAATTTGTTAACCTATCTCTATCATATTATTGACCTTCTTTTCGTGGGTGTTGATAGGCACAGTATATGCATCAGTGAGCTTGGCAAACTTTGCCAAATCTGCTCTCTTGTAGTTCCAGCGGGGAAAAAGTATTTGCAACTCCTGTTTGTGAGCAACAGCCACTGAAAGTTTGACTGGTCTATGGTCACTATCTCCAAGTTGGTTCAGCACTTTTATGCTTATTTTGATAGATATGTCTCCAGTTACAAATGCTAGGTCGGGAGTGGAAGTTGTTTTCCATCTTCTTGAGTAGAAGGTTGAGGGGTCCTCCCTAGAGTTTATGAGGAATAGGTTGTTGTCTATTTCCCATTCTTCCACTTCTTCACCTCGAACATTGGACTCCTTATATCCCCATCTTTCAGAGTGGCTGTTAAATTCTCCTACTACCAGACACTTTGATGGTGTTATTTCGATTGACTCCAGCTTCAGTAATTTGTCATTTGGACAGTATATATTAAATGATCCTTATACTAGCGGAGTTAATGTACAGGTCTGTACCAATGATCTCTGCCTCCCCGTTTGTGACTACATCTATCAGTTTTGCTGGGATGGAATTTTTTATAAGTATAAGAATTCCACCCTTGTGACCTTCCCTGTCTTGTCTAAATGTTTGTAGCCCCTGATCATAAATCTGTGCTGAGGTTTAAGATGAGTTTCCTGGATGCAGACAACGTCTATCTCCTTCTCTGCTAGTCTGATTGTTAGAGCTTGTTTTTGTGGTATATGCCTCCACATTCCAATGTATTATATTCAGCTGTTTCTTTAAGGCATTCCGGTCAGCGGTAGTTTCTATCATAATTAGAGTCTGTTTGATCCGTTCTGATTGATTACTTGTTAAAACGTTGCACTGTGTTCTGCGCCAGTGGCCCAGTGCATCAGATTCAGCCTGTATTTTATTCAGGTTTGCTTTCCTTAGCCTTTGATTGTCCCCAAACTTCCTGCAAGGCTGCAGATTGTCTTTTCTGTAGGGGGATTCTGCCCTTAGATGGTCGGCCCTCCCAGGTTTATGAGCACCATCTGCTCAAGCTTGATGTAGTTATTAGTTGGTGATTAGACCATCACCATCACACATCAAACAACAGACTATAAGACCCTCCTAACTATCACGAACTTCCGGGAGTCTCACCGATGCTGACAAGTCATGTACGAAACCGCACTCCATCAATTATTGTACATACATACATAGATACATACATAGATACATACATACATACATACATACATACATACATACATACATACATACATACATACATACATACATACATACATACACATACATACATACATACATACATACATAGATACATACATACATAGATACATACATACATACATACATACATACATACATACATACATACATACATACATACATACATACATACATACATACATACATACATACATACATACATACATACATACATACATACGCACACATACATACATTATTGTTCACAAATTTACCAACACATTCCGTTTCCAGTTATATGAGTTCCATCTCAGTGTCCAAACAATTCTAACTGAATCTACCAGGGGTCATTCTTAATTATGCAGTGCTATTTTTCCTCTCTCTCCGCACTTGATCTCCCTCTCTCTAAAGTAATTTCTGTAAAAGTTATGAACATTCACAAGAAAATATAGAACGTCCTCAGAGTCCATAGCTTATCAAAAAATCTACTGTTTTGTAAATTGAGAATCTCCAATGTATACAATTTCTCTGAGTTAATTTTTTTTATGACTGAGTCATTTTTCGTTATTAAATTTTCTTTCTGTGACATCACAAACATTAAAATAGCCTGAAGGTTAAACTAGAAAGATAGAAAGTAGGTCAACCGTGTCATTTCCCCCCTAGAGATTGAATACTCCAAGAGAGCCTAACAGTTGATACAATATTCAATTATAGATGATTTTTTTTTTATAAAGACACATGTTACCGAGATGGGAATTAGAGTTAATGTAGGATATAAATTGCTAGAACTGGTTCTTTTAAAAACAAACGAGTTGGAAACATTTGGAAACATATTACTTTATTATTTATAAAAACATTTGTACACATAAAAACATTTATTACTTTTTCCCAACATTTTTGTAGTAGGGTAAAGTAAAGCTCGCGTTTAAAAGTTCAGTAAACATACTTAGAAGGGTTGGGGAGGCAAGTAATGCAGATACTTCATGCATGAGAATCTGGGCTCAAACGTGGAATATAAAGAGATTATATAAAAAGAGAAAAAATTGCGAATTAACAGAAGAATGAAACAGAAATCAAACACTGAACTTTGTATAAAGCAACGTTAATCATTGGACAAATCAAACATATGCATCGAATATTGAGTTACTAAGTTATTTGCGGGTCATCATCATTGAACTCCGAACGTGCCCATAGGTGCTCAGATCCTCTCCTCTGCAAGTTCCGCAGTGTCCAGCGACTGACGACTTCAGTTCTATGTTGGCTGATAAGTCTTCTTACACGCCCACTAAGTTTCTCATTTCTCGCAGTGTCCAGCGACTGACGACTTCAGTTCTATGTTGGTTGATAAGTCTTCTTACACGCCCACTAAGTTTCTCATTTCTCGCAGTGTCCAGCGACAGACGACTTCAGTTCTGTGTTGGTTGATAAATCTTCTTACACGCCCACTAAGTTTCTCATTTCTCGCAGTGTCCAGCGACTGACGACTTCAGTTCTGTGTTGGTTGATAAATCTTCTTACACGCCCACTAAGTTTCTCATTTCTCGCAGTGTCCAGCGACAGACGACTTCAGTTCTGTGTTGGTTGATAAATCTTCTTACACGCCCACTAAGTTTCTCATTTCTCGCAGTGTCCAGCGACTGACGACTCTAGGTCTGTGTTGGTTGATAAGTCTTCTTACACGCCCACTAAGTTTCTCATTTCTCGCAGTGTCCAGCGACTGACGACTCTAGGTCTGTGTTGGTTGATAAGCCTTCTTTCACGCCCACTAAGTTTCTCGTTTCTTGCCGTGCCCGTCTTCAACTCCCTATCTCTTTCATCCGAAAGAGTGACGTGAACTCATGGTTGTTGAAGTCCTGTGCCCTACCCACATCTAGGAGGGCACTGATGACGTCCCCCAGATCAATTGGTTGACAGTCTTCAACAACAACGCAGCTAGCCAACCTGTCCGCTCTTTCATTTCCCCGTACTCCCGCATGTCTAGGGACGTAAACAAAGGTGAACCTGCTTGCGTATTTTTGACTTCTGCAATGACTCTACTCACTCGTACAGAGCCCGTCTCTACTTTTTGTTATCATGCTCATCGAATCACTTAGTGTGCAAGCATGAGTGTAGTCCTGTGACTCTATCCACTGGGTAAAGGAGTACTAAACATTGGATAAATACAACACTGACCACTGAATAAAGCAAAACTGGCTACTGGATAAAGGAAAAAAAAAACCTATTTGATTAAGTTACACTGTCCCAAAACTGGGTGAATTCAGCACACACAAAAATTAACAAATCCGTTGTTTGATGAATTTATTAGTAGCTCTTCTAATGAAGCTTAAGCGCCTGCAACCTGTGGCCGTATAGAATCAGCTGTCCCAGACCTAGCAGTTCTACCTCCTCATCGGTCTCCAACGGTAACAACTTGCATCAAAGCTGACTGGCTAACAGAAGCTAGGATCGTTGTGTTCCCTATAATGGTGACAGTTCATCATCATCATCATCAAGTGCCGTCTCCGCAACGAAGGTTGGCTACCATGGAGCGCCATTCTGATCTGTCTCTTGCTTTTATGGTGCAGGTTGTCTTAGGCTGATTTGTCCATCTTTTGATGTTACTCGTCCATGTTAGTCTTGGTCTGCCTCTGCCTCTTTTACCTTGTATTTTCCCCTCCAGGATTAATTTCAGTAGGCTGTTGTGTCTTTTAACATGGCCAAATAATCGCATTTGTCTTGTTCTAATTGTGCTTAGTAGTTCTCCTTTCATTTTTAGTTCTTTTAAGACTTCATCGTTTGTTTTTTTTTCCTTCCATCCAATTCTACTTATTCTTCTATACATCCACATTTCAAAGGCTTCAATTCTCTGTTCTGTTTTCTTGTCTAATGTCCATGTTTCAGCACCATATAGGAATATTGAGAAGATGTAACATTTTGCTATTCGTAGTTTTAAGCCCTGGCGCTATCTGTTCAACAACTGAAAATAAAAAGAGAACTACTAAATACAATTAAGACAAGACAAATTAATTTTTTGGGCATGTTAAAAGACACAACAGCCTACTAAAAGTAATATTGGAAGGAAAAATACAAGGTAAAAGAGGCAGAGGCAGACCAAGACTAACATGGACGAGTAACATCAAAAGATGGACAAGTCAATCTATGACAGCCTGCACCATCAAAGCAAGAAACAGAGTGGAATGGCGATCCATGGTAGCCAACCTTCGGCACTCGATGATGATGTTATCTGTTTTGATGTTAGTATGTTCTTCATGACATTAAAATTACTTTTTGCCATTCCTTTTGAATGGTGACAGTTACTGATATAGAAAACCATTTGCTGCTGTACCTTTAAACAGGACAAGTAGTTTAGCAGCATATCCTTGGACTAGACGAACTCCGACTTCTCAAATAAAATCCGAGAATGTCATGAAAGCCATCACTACTCGACACATTCAATGAATCAAAGGGTTAAAGCCCGCCTCAACTGCTGGCATTACATAAACAATAAGTAATTCCTCTAGCAATCAGTTACCTACAAATCATAACACCCTCTTTACCTTCAATCATCGCCTTCACCTGACAGTAATTTAATTCTCCATTCTTTTATCTAGTTGCTGATGCCTCTAAGCACCGCAGAGAGCGAGAGAGACAGAGAGAGAGAGAGAGAGAGAGTAGGATGTTGTCAGTGCATTATGATGTCTCTAGATATTTGGTTTCTTGTTTGATTCTCTCTTTTCATAAATAGAACATCTTTTTTGACCTATCTGGTTGATGCGTCAAATGAAATGTTTTGGTCTTTGCTTATGTCTTTTATTCCATCAATCCCCATCTTTTCGTTAGTCTTCTTCTTATCTTCTGTTTTGATGTTCTTAGATAGAATGCTCTTGATAACATTTGGTCTGTTTTCATTCTAAGTGCCCATACCATTTAATTTGCAGGTCGTATATATATATTCTAGATATGGTTTAATTCCAATTTCTTCTCTGATTTTAGCATTTTGATACTCTATCTGCCCTTGTGTTGTTTGCTTTTTTCCCCAAGCGCCTCATTTCGGAAGTTTTGATTTTCTGTATTTGGGCTTTGTTCAATGGCCATGTTTGACATTGGCAGCATAATATTGGTGTGAAGACGCTATTTATCATTTGCCTCTTAGCTGTCATTGAAATACTTGGATGTTTCAAGAATGCAGTCGGTTATTAGTTAACGATGTTCTCTTTCTGCGCAGTAATTGAATTAATCTTTCATTAAAAAAATATGTTTATAATTTCTTTCCATGGATATAAGTTATTATCCAGAGTTAGATGACATACTTTTGTGTATCCAGTTTCTAAAGAGGTATTGCCACTATCGTGTTGTTGAGTGGTGTCCGCTTATTCTTTAAAGAAAGAAAAAATAATTTAATTAAACAAGTGGAGAAAAAGAAAAATAAAGACATAGAAGAGCGATCTATCCGAGACATCTCTGTACGTTTAATTATGAGAGCGGTTAGTGAATAAGAACAGAGAGGCTGAATTCAAATGCTACAGAGGTAGTGATAGCTATGGGAAGTAAACACTTACAAGTGGATGACAGGGGACGTAACTTACGCAAGAAAGGATTTGATAAGAGGAGTGAACTCTTGTGTGTACATGGGTCTGTCCATAAACTCGTACGGTGAATCACCGAATTAAATACGGTCTAATGAGCAGACAAGGGGCTGGAGACAAATCTAAAGAATGTTTTTTTTTATGTCTTCTACTTCTTCATCTTAGCGTTTACCCGTTATGTTGACGTATTTGTGTTGTGTCGCTAGACTATGACAAAGTAGCGACATCTGCAACTTCCAACCTGACGCATCCGTTTTCGGTGTGGCTAGATTTGCTTTTTCATTTTGCCCTAGTAGCGACCTGTTCTTGACCTACTATTGATGACTTTTAACTGCCACAGATTCTTTAACGTGCGCATATATTCACGGAACCTACTCTTCTTAGCCGCTACCCGAGAAGGCTAGACAAATGATCTCATTACCCAGAGAGGGCTAGACATCGGATTTCGCTACCTAGAGAGGGCTAGACATCGGATCTCACTACCCAGAGAAGGCTAGACATCGGATCTCACTACCCAGAGAGGGCTAAACATCGGATCTCACTACCCAGAGAGGACTAGACATCGGATCTCACTACCCAGAGAGGACTAGACATCGGATCTCACTACCCAGAGAGGGCTAGACATTGGATCTCACTACCCAGAGAAGGCTAGACATCGGATCTCACTACCCCGAGAGGGCTAGACATCGGATCTCACTACCCAGAGAAGGCCAGACATCGGATCTCACTACCCAGAGAGGACTAGACATCGGATCTCACTACCCAGAGAAGGCTAGACATCGGATCTCACTACCCGAGAAGGCTAGATATCTGATCTCACTACCCAGAGAGGGCTAGACATCGGATCTCACTACCCAGAGATGGCTAGACATCGGATCTCATTACCCAGAGAGGGCTAGACATCGGATCTCACTACCCAGAGAGGCTAGACATCGGATCTCACTACCCAAAGAGGGCTAGACTTCGGATCTCACTACCCAAAGAGGGCTAGACATCGGATCTCACTACCCAAAGAGGGCTAGACATCGGATCTCACTACCCAGCGAAGACTAGACATCGGATCTCACTACCTAGAGAGGACTAGAATTCGGATCTCACTACCCAGCGAAGACTAGACATCGGATCTCACTACCCGAGAAGGCTAGACATCGGATCTCACTACCTAGAGAAGGCTAGAAATCAGATCTCACTACCCAGAGAGGGCTAGAAATCGGGTCTCACTACCTAGAGAAGGCTAGAAATCACTCACAAATTTGTGTAAACGTTTAGTTTGTACATGACTTTTTCCACAACACAATTTATTTCTATATAGAGGAACCATTTCTTTTGATTTACGGTCCTGATATTAATTAGTTTGCCAGCTTTTGAGGAATTATTTGTACAAAAGACTCAACCTTAGAAGCGCTGGATAGAAACTGATAATGGTAAAGTAATACATTTGAGAGCTTTAAAGTTCCGCAGGAAGAATTAACAAAAGGAGAAAAGAATCTCCGTTGCTTTTCTTTCTTTAAAAATAAATAATAATAGATAGATATAAGGTTTAGGGGAAAAAAGTGATTAATATTGCAATAAATGTATCATCATTATGATCCAGAACAGTCTCTGCTGTCATAATATGATCAGGTCTCTATAGAACCTTTTATCTTTACACTTGTTTATCAGATCAGCCCTTGGCTTCCCGCCAAAATATTCTTTTAATCAGTTTGATCTCTTTTCTTATCTATATCCCTCAATCTAATTATGTTACATTATTTTTCTAGTTGTCAGGATTTATATTTCAGTTCTGTCCCCCTTCTCGTGATATGGATAACATATTGTGACAGTTTCCTCTTGATGTTTGCAATAAGCTTTCTTCAGCTTTTATCTTTTTAACAATGTTCTAGTTAGGTAATATTAATCAACATTATCACCTTGGTCAACATCATCACCGTTATCATCATTGTCATCAACATCATTTAAGAGATCACCATCTGTGGTCGGTATCACGCCCGTGCCGCTTTACTTTACAAGAAAAAAAAAATCCGATACCCATTTAAGTCTGGATGAACCCGGAAGCCGTCGGTTGGGATCGAACCCTACCTCTTGTCCTTTGTAGTCCAGTTCACTAATCACTGAGCTATCACGGCTCCTGACATAACATTTGAGTTTAAAACTTCTTCGTATTTGTGGACATATCCCCATCTACTTTTCTCAACGAAAGATGAGATTGCTGGTTGTATAACCACTTCAATCCTTTCTGCATTAGTTTCAAATTATTTACATTTTACATAAACTATTTCCTAAGACACTTGTTTTCGAATGCATCTTATTTATTCTCTATTTTCTTTCGTGATTTTTTGTCACCCCTCATATGCTAAAAATTCACTAGATCTGTAGAAATGTGATTTTACAGAAGAATGTTGAGAATACCATGAACAGCTAAGAAGAGTAATGAAAATGTTCTGAAAGAGGCTAAAACAAAAAGAGGGCTAATTTCCATATTAGGAAGAAACAATCATCATTTTTTGGCCATGTAATGAGAAGAGAATAACTAGAATATATTGTAACAACTGGAAAAAATTGAGGGACGAAGAGATAGAGGGAAGCAAAGAGAAAAAATGCCAGACAGCTTAAGAGAATGGCTTGGCAGAAGGTCAACAACAGAAATGATATATAGCTGTCGAGATCGAAAGTTGTGGAGAGACATGATCACTAACGCTAGCAGGTCCGGTACTTGATGATGATGATGCTAAAAAAGTAAAGTAAAGAGCCCCGTCACGCCAAGTGGTGTAAAGGGAATATGATGTTAGTGACCATAAATTTTACAGACCTTCAGCACATGATTTTTTGAGTAATGTGGTCGGTATTACGCCCCTGCCGCTTTACTTTCCCAGAAAAAATCTGGTACCCATTTAAGGCTTGGTGAACCCGGAAACCGTCGGTTGGGATCGAACCCCATCTCTTGTCCTTTGTAGTCCAGTTCACTAACCACTGAGTTATCGCTGCTCCCTCTCATATGCTAAAGTAACATATATATAAGGCTTAATCATAAGTGCTGTTGTTTGTCTTATTGTACATGGTTAAGCCAATATTGAAAGCTAACGATCTCTGGTGTAATGGCAGTGTTTGCCTGAGACAAAAGAGTAAGCAATCTTCGTAATTAGATTTGACCAGTTTCCGGGCCAGGTTTTATAGATTGCTTCTAGCTATATATATATATATATATATATATATATATCATCGGTTTCTTGTGAAAGTGTCGACTTTTTGAGCGAGTGTCTCAAGCCCTCCATACCGCCTCGTCGAGTGAAATCATAGAGAGGATGACGGCTGCTGATTTATTGGGTCGTGGTGAAAGTGAATGGTGTAATAATGATATGGTATTGTAGAGAGATGGACACACTGGAAGGCTGTGTTGAATAAGTAGGCCTGTAGGCAAGTGGTTTGGCACAATCCTGGGCTCACCACTACATGCACACAAATAGACAGACAGACAGACTTAATAAAGAGACGGTCCAGGTCACTGATGGACAAAAAACGATATCAAAACAGTCAGAAATATTCAAAAGGAAAAAGAAAACAAAATCAGAAAGACAGACTTAGTAAAGAGACAGCCCAGGTCACTGATGGACAAAAAACGATATCAAAACAGTCAGAAATATTCAAAAGAAAAAAGAAAACAAAATCAGAAAGACAGACTTAGTAAAGAGACAGCCCAGGAACCTGATGGACAGAAAGAGAAAGGCAGTCAGAAATATAGAGAAGGAGGGCGATAACAATTCCGACATGAAGATAGATTTAGAACCACTACTTGTTTGTTTCTGGTGGGTCGCATTACGACGCCTTTTTAATCCTCGTTTGGTGTGTTTTAATAAGAAAAAATGTAATGCAGTTGTACCAATAGATGGTACTGTAGCATAGTGGTACTGACAGACGGTACTGTAGCATAGTGGTACTGACAGATGGTACTGTAAAATAGCGATACTGACAGGTGGTAATGTAACATAGTTGTACTGACAGATGGTAATGTAACTAGTAGTATTGATAAATGGTACTGTAATAACTATAAAAATTACTTCACAGAACAAACATGTAAAAACACAGAAAACTTTAAAGCAGACAAATATTTGTAGGACACCCGTGCCGCCACTATCCTCTCTCTCTTTCTTTCTCTCTCTCTCTCTCTCTCTCTATCTCTCTCTCTCTCTCTCTCTCTCTCTCTCTTCTCGTTTTCTTCGTACTCTGTGGGACACCTTACATTTTTCCAAATGTTCACTGTTTGGTTCCTTTGATCTAATTAAATCCTACCTGCACTATTGTCCATTCCTTTAACCAAACTCTGCGTAAATCCTGGCCATCGGTGTTTTTCCGTCATTCATTCCACCATTTTTTAGATCTGTGTCGTATATTCTGCTTGGATTTTTGTGCTTAATGTGTATAGTTTGTTTGCTATACCTGATGAATCTTTTTGCCGAAACGTTGTAGTTTGTCTTGTCCTTTTGTCTTTCTGTTAGTCTGACTTCTTAATATAATTGTATTCTTATTTTATATGCTTTCTGCATCTTTACTGGCGGCCCCGTCTAATATTTAATATGAGGAAAAATTAAAAAATACAAAAAAATGGTATGTTAACTAGAGCCACTGCGAGAAGGTGGAGTACGATCTGAATAGTTTTGGTTCATCAATCCTCACTCAAGACATCAGATATGATTCGCTGGAAACTCCAGGTCTGTTGCTGTCTAGCACTTTGGCCTCCTTAAATACATTAGTATTTAATATTGTTTTTTTTGTTATATTTGATATCTGTGCTATCTCCAGGGCACTTACTAGGTCAAATTGAATACATAAACATAGACAGGCTGAAATATAAACAGAAAAAGGAAAGAGACAGTTGATGTAGATTTGTAAGAGAAACAGATAGCCAAACATGTATAAGTAGACAGATATTGCTGGATAGAGAGACGGTTCCACAGTTTCTAGTGCCAGTAGAGAGTGTGCAAATACAACGATGATGATGATGATGTTTTATAGAAGAACAAAGATTATAAAAAAAATCGCTCTTGTCAACCTCTACCCCCACAACTGTTATAGTTTGCGTACACCCTTTGACTAGAGGAGTACACTTTTTCGTCATCCGCCCTTAAAAGAAGGTTAAGTGGCCGCGTGTACGTTGAGTTGTGATTTACAACAGAACTGTGATATATACGTTTTTCGGTCTAACACGTCCGACGTGACATTTTTGAGTACCGAGTTGCATTTTCTCTCGATCCCTCATCACTTTGCCAGACTAGACTGATGAGTCTGCTACTAGAGTCATCGCCAGAAGGTGGAGTAGGGTATGAATAGTTCTGGTTCATCAATCCTCACTTAAGACATCAGATATGATTCGCTGGAAACTCCAGGTCTGTTGCTGTCTAGCACTTTGGCCTCCATTAACTCGTTCCCTACGTTTCGCCGCAGAGTGCGTCACTCGTAATTTGATTAGTGTGAACTGTCATCAAACCATATTATTTGTGTATGTCTTGTATCTTCTTTTATTGGTGTAATTTAGCATCTTGTTCAGTTATCTAAAAATGCATATATAATATGTTATCGATCTATCTATCTATTGACCTTTCGAGCCGTAGCCGGCCCATAGGGCGTAGACCAAGATACTCCCTCTCTTATCTGAATTTTTATTCTAGCAGTTTTCAATTCTTTTAAAGATATTTTATCAAATCTTGCCATTTGTCTCTTTTCTGTGCAAGCAGCTCTATCTCATTGAGGGAGCCGAATCCTGCTGCTCTTGCCTCTCTCATCAATGTTCTTCTCAGTGTCTCTCTGGGTCTTCATCTTTTCCTCTTACCTGTTGTTTCCCACATGAGGGCTTGCTTTGCTATTCCGGTTATTATCCCTTCTCATCACATGTCCAACATATGACCATCGTCTTTTCTTTATTACTGAATAATATATTATATGTTAGATAAATATAAATATGTAGATTGATTCTTAAAACCATGAAAAATATTATCTCTGAAATCTCTTCCGTTGCAATGATAAAAAGCTTCCGTACAGAAAGAGTTAATGTAGTCACCTATTTGCTTGTATAGGCGAATGCGTCTCCGAACATCGAAAGAAACAACTACATATTGTCTCTACAAGGGGAACACTCATTATCTTCAGCACCATTGTCCTAGCTTCGTCACCTTCTTCTTCAACTTCTTACACCACCAGGCCATTATTTTGCCTAAGTCTGTCCTTTTATTTTCTTTCTTCATTGAAATAAACTACTCTTTGTGCTTATTCAAACTTATTTTGTTTTTAAATGGACTAAAGTCAAACCCTAATATTAGTACACACTTAGTTCTTGGAATCTGCTCAAACTGTTGAGTTCTACGAACAGGGAATCACTTCTTTTCTACAAAGAAATAATGTAATTTCGATTAACCCTTTCAACTTCGGCGATGATTGTTTATTTTAGCCTCTGCAGTAGCACAAATGAGGAAATTAGAGAAATCGCCAGTCAACCACTAATATCTTCAGTAAGCAAGAAAAGACGATTTATAAGTTAGATATGAGATGAGGAGAGATAATAACCGAATAACAAAGCAAGTCCCCATGTGGGAAACAACAGGTAAGAGGAAAAGAGGCCGACCCAGAGAGACACTGCGAAGAACATTGATCAGAGAGGAAAGAGCAGCAGGAATCGGTTCACTCAATGAGATAGAGTTGCTTGCACAGAACAAAGACAAATGGCTAGATCTGAGAAAAGCTCTATACAAGGATTGAAACCTGCTAGAATAAAAAAAATTAGATCAGAGAAAGATAAATAATAGACAGACAGACAGACAGACGGGCGGACGGACGGACGGACGGACGGACGGACGGACGGACGGACGGACAGACAGACAGACAGACAGACAGACAGACAGACAGACAGACAGACTGACAGATAGATAGTAGCACAAAACAATATTATAATCTGCATGAACAGTCGCTCCTGTCGCCATATTAACCAATTTTATCACCTCTTTATTGTTTTATTTTAGTCGATTTCGTGGCACATATTGAGGAGCCAAATCCAAGAAATGAATATAATTTACTCCAGCTGGTTTTCTTACTCTTTGCTTGTTATGCTTGGTTCAATAACTAGTCCTGGTTGATCACATGAGTAGATTTAGTTTTATTGAAATATGGAACAATTTCCAAGAACACCAAACGATAACAACAACGAATAAATTCTCCTAGTCAACGAAAACAGAACAGAAAATTGAAGCCTTTGAAATGTGGATTTATAGAAGAATAGGTAGAATTGGATGGAAAGAAAAGATAACAAACGATGAAGTTTTAAAACAACTGAAAATAAAAAAAAGAGAACTACTAAATACAATTAAGACAAAACAAATGAAATCTTTGGGGGTGTTAAAAAACACAATAGCCTACTAAAAGTAATATTGGAAGAAAAAATACAAGGTAAAAGAGGCAGAGGCAGACCAAGACTAACATGGAAGCAAGTACTTACGTGAAGTAAAAGAGGTGCGCAAGCAAGGTTATGATATTGTGTACTTGGATGAAACATGGATCAATGCTCACCACACTAACCAAAGGGAATGGCAGTCATCAGATGGGAAGATTAAGAGATTAATAGGAGCCAATGGTGGGGTGTACTAAACACTCCAAGGTATGGTGACAGCTTTACAAATAAAGAACACAACACAATAATGACTTTTCGGCCTGTGGCCTTCTTCAGAATACAGGGACAACGACAACAAGCGGTGAAGCACAATTACTACATGTTAGATGATCAAGTGGAGGGCGGGGAAAGTAGGATGCAGAAATAAGAAAAGAGAGAAATGAATATTACATGATGAGAGGTATGATGGGCGTCAAAATATATAAATAGAAAAAGAGAAAAATGTATAATAAATTGTACTTAGCTGAGCTCAGAGCAGGAAATCTGTAATCCGTTCTGAAACAAGTCAGAATGACTAGAAGCGCAGAGAACGTGTATAGAAAGCAACCCGTGACCAAGACAGGTCAGTTAAGAGGGCAAACGGATCTAATATCGGGAAAACCAAAGGGGGGGGGGAAAGGGGGATAGACGAAGACACTCCTGGGACACAACAAGCAATACATATAAATCACTCAACAATGGAAGTGAGAGATCACGCGAGAGGTTAAGAGAAAGAAATTGAATGACACGACAAAGTTTTGAACTAGGCAATGGGTGAGAGAGATGGACTCTACAGAATGGATGGCCTCGAACTGAAAGAGTTGAGAGGTAGGTCAACGAAAGGAAGGATTGGGTACTGGAGGAAGAGATAAGGAGAGGAAGAATAATAAAGCCGGTATAATGAGAAGGGTGATAGAGGGGTGGTCCGGAAGAAGTTAGTCTATCGGGAGGTAGGGAAGTATTAGAGGAGGAGGTATGGAGAGTAGGGATAAGAAGCAGGTATGTGAAAACTGGATAGGGGGAGAGGCGGTAGGTCAGAAGTGAATGAAAAAAGAGAAAGTCTGGAAGAAGTGGAGCAATAGGGGATGGTGTGCAAGAGGTATGAACCATAGGAGGTAAAGAAGTAGGGAAATGATAGAACAAAGGGGGGAATGAAAGTGGGCATCAGGATAAGGGGGATACTGGAATAGTAGGTATAGATGAGTAGTGACTACAAGTGAATAGAGAGGAGAGGGGTGAGCTAGGAGTAGATCAGCAGAGGGGTGGTAGGAAGTCGAGGAACAATAGAGGTGGGCAGAGAGATCGTACGTACAGTCCAGGTGGAGAGGTGATATAGTGATAAAGAGGTAAAGGACATGAAGGTAGTCAGAAGAGAAAAAGGTGTGGGGAGGGGGGGTTTAGGATGAAGAAGGCAAGATGGGGGTTACTCAAAGAGGATATGAAAAGCAGGGATGGACGAGGAGTAGAGGACCCAAGAAGAGAAATAGGAAGAGAGGTCCATAGGTGGGAGGGTGGAGTCGGAGGCAGGAGGGCCCTCAGAGGGACAGGGATACATTGATGCCACGAGGGGTGAGGCAGCCCCAACGAGCGATCAGACGGTGCTCAAGAGTGAGCCGACAGTGGTGATCAGAGGAGCATGATATAAGGCCAGTTACCAAGACATCAGTCTTACCTCGATGGCCCCTCGAGTTAAAGTGGGCTGCTACAGGAGTGTCCGCTTCTCGGGTGATGTCATTCAAGTGTTCACGGCACCTATCGCCGATTCTTCGACCAGACTGACCGATGTAGGTCAACTTGCATCGCTTACAAATGATGGCATAAATGATGTTCCGCGATGTGCAAGTGAATCCCTCTCTGATCTCGAAAGGACCATTAGGGAAGAGGACAGTGTCGGTCTGGAGAACGTGGTCACAAGTTTTACATACTCTCCGGTTGCAGCGGATCATCCTACATCCTGCAAGAACTCTCTTCCATATTCTCAGCTTCTCAGACTTCGTCGCCTTTGCCAAGACGATGAAGATTTCCTTCACAATGCCCACCTTATGCTTGATTTCTTCCGCCAGTTCAGATGCGTTCACTGTCGTTGCTATAATACGCCTTATGTCTTTTGGCGTGTGCTGTGTTTGCTACGAATGGAACTGAAACTGCCTTTCTTTGTTTGGATATTCGATGAGATGTTAATTCGGATGATTCCACAGGCACGGGCGATAGAGCAATTATGGATTTCCCATTCGCTTGCAGTGATACCGGGACCTTCGAATAAACATAACCATAACTAATATTGGAGTTCGACTGTATATCTTTTATGCACACATTATAAAAAAGTAAAGTAAAGAGCCCCGTAACGCCAAGTGGCGTATAGGGAATATGGTGTTAGTGACCATCATTATTGTCAGGCAGGGTAATTTTACCTGCTACTGTATGCAGTAAACAGTACAACCTATGACTGCCCTGCTGCCTTGCAGGTAAGCTCGGGAGAGTAAAAGGCTAAGGGAGGGTACCCCGAAGTAAAACAGCCCCACTGCCTTGTGGGTGAGACTTTTTAGTCAAAGGCTAGCGGAGCCAACCATAAACAAACCGACGAAAGGCAACAGAAAACCACCGTCGTAACTTCTTTGTACAAAACAATCATCATTTTTTGGCCATGTAATGAGAAGAGAACAACTGAAATATATTGTAACAACTGGAAAAATTGTTGGAAGCAAAGAGAAAAAAATACCAGACGGCTTATGAGAATGGCTTGGCAGAAAGTCAACAACAGAAATGATAAATAACTGTCGAGATGGAAAGTTGTGGAGAGACATACCTACGCCAGCAGGCCCAGTACTTTATGATGATGGTGATGATGACCATACATTTTACAGACCTTCAGCACATAATTTTTGGGGTAGTGTGATCGGTATTACGCCCGTGCTGCTTTACTTTCCCAGAAAAAAAATCCGGTACCATCTTAAGGCTGGGTGAACCCGGAAGCCGTCTGTTGGGATCGAACCCTACCTCTTGTCCTTTGTAGTCCAGGTCATTAACCACTGAGCTATCTGCACATTGTAGTCTATAACTATTTTTCTATTTTGTATACTTGCATATGTGTGTGTATGTGCGTGTGTGTGTGTGTGGTCACTAAGTATATCCTTTTTCTTTTCTCATTTTCGTCTACTATAGTCATGAACCGGAAGTACTGACTTGTTTTGCCGGCGGCCAAGTCTATTTTGGTTGAACCGACTTTCGAGTAAATTCAAATCAACCGTCGAATCTAATGCACGGTTTTACGATCAAATGTACCCGTTAAACTCACGTTGAAAGGCGTTCAGGGTAACCTTAGCAGACAATATGTGGACATTAGTCCTAGCCAGTTGGTTGTGCCTGATCTTGACGTGTGGGGTACACTACTTATCGGAACTAAAGTGCACTGATGGAGCAAATTACATGTTTAGTGACGCATACACATAATGCATCAGTGACGAATATATAATAATAATAATTAGTGATGCGTAAGTAAAAAAAAGTAAAGTACCCCCGTCACGCCAAGTGGTGTATAGGGAAATATGGTGTTAGTGACCCTATATTTTACAGACCTTCAGCACATGATTTTTGGGGTAATGTGGTCGGTATTACGCCCGTGCTGCTTTTACTTTCCCAGAAAAAATCCGGTACCCATTTAAGGCTGGGTGAACCCGGAGCCGTCGGTTGGGATCGAACTCTACCCCTTGTCCGTAGTAGTCCAGTTCACTAACCACTGAGCTATCGCGGCTCCTACTAATTTTTAGGGAATTAGTAAAACCCAGGTGTCCTCGCCAGGATTACGAACCCCGGCTGTTGCCGTGGTAAGCCAACCGCCTATCGATTGCGCTAACCGGACTGCGTACATAGAATTAATGAAGGCATTGGTGACACAAACATATAATGCAATAGTGAACGTAGAACACATTGACGCATGCATATAATACATTAATGATGCATACACTAACTGCATTATAAGTCAACCAATTTACTGTGAGATAGAAAATTAAATTTTGGTATATCTGGGTATCTTGACCACTGTCAGAGAGAGAGAGAGAGAGAGAGAGAGTGTGTGGGAGAGAGAAAGAGAGAGTGATAGATAGACATACAGAGCACAGTGGAGGTATTTTGCGACAGTTTCTGGTAAGCATGGAGCTTGCAGCAGTTATCGCTGTCTTCAAATGAGTTTCAAAAAGATACATTCTAAAATGATGAATTATCTTAGCGCATTTTCGATCAAGACTTGGAAATGTTCATCAGAACGAATGTCTCATGTCTTGAGTGGATGGCACATATCTCATCATTTTCTCTCATGTCTCGAGTGGATGGCACATATCTCATCATTTTCTCTCATGTCTTGAGTGGATGGCACATATCTCATCATTTTCTCTCATGTCTTGAGTGGATGGCACATATCTCATCATTTTCTCTCATGTCTTGAGTGGATGGCACATATCTCATCATTTTCTCTCATGTCTTGAGTGGATGGCACATATCTTATCATTTTCTCTCATGTCTTGACTGGATGGCACATATCTCATCATTTTCTCTCATGTCTTGAGTGGATGGCACATATCTCATCATTTTCTCTCATGTCTTGAGTGGATGGCACATATCTCATCATTTTCTCTCATGTCTTGACTGGATGGCACATATCTCATCATTTTCTCTCATGTCTTGAGTGTATGGCACATATCTCATCATTTTCTCTCATGTCTTGAGTGGATGGCACATATCTCATCATTTTCTCTCCGGCCGGAAGTGTTCATCAGAACGAATGGTTCATGTCTTGAGTGGATGGCACATATCTAATCATTTTCTCTCATGTCTTGAGTGGATGGCACATATCTCATCATTTTCTCTCCGGCCGGAAGTGTTCATCAGAACGAATGGCTCATGTCTTGAGTGGATGGCACATATCTCATCATTTTCTCTCATGTCTTGAGTGGATGGCACATATCTCATCATTTTCTCTCATGTCTTGAGTGGATGGCACATATCTCATCATTTTCTCTCATGTCTTGAGTGGATGGCACATATCTCATCATTTTCTCTCATGTCTTGAGTGGATGGCACATATCTCATCATTTTCTCTCATGTCTTGAGTGGATGGCACATATCTCATCATTTTCTCTCATGTCTTGAGTGGATGGCACATATCTCATCATTTTCTCTCATGTCTTGAGTGGATGGCACATATCTCATCATTTTCTCTCATGTCTTGAGTGGATGGCACATATCTCATCATTTTCTCTCATGTCTTGAGTGGATGGTACATATCTCATCATTTTCTCTCATGTCTTGAGTGGATGGCACATATCTCATCATTTTCTCACCGGCCGAAGACATTATAAATGACTGAATTAATAGTTCTTCACGATTGACGATTCGGTGCTAGTTCCAGCAGATCTTGATTGTTTCTTAGTCACATGGTAGAGACGTCCCTAGTAATTGTTCTGCGGGGCATATCCCTTGGTCTTCCTTTGTTTCTTTTACCAGATAGTTTCCACATGAATGCCTGATGGCGAAGTCGATCTTCATTCATTCTGTGAACGTAACGGATGTATTTCTAACGTATTCTTCATATAACGCTCGACATGGCAGAAGCCTCAAACTATGACCACTTTATGCGCGGCTGGTAGCGACGAATGAACTGATAACCCAAGCACGCTTGTGGCGTGGATGATAATTAAGCTAAGAAACGACTTTTGGAATCCTTCCGCGACTGTATGTTGGAGGGACGACTCGGCTATCGATGGAGATAGAATTTTGCAACAACAACAATTTGGAATACAACATCCAACAAGTAGAAATAATAACATCCAGCAAGTAGAAACAACAACATCTACAAATGAGTTATGTTTGTGCACAGCAGCAAGTGAAAGGAACTATCCGTGTTCACACCATTGGTCATCTGCTGAAGGAGACTTAGCACCTGTAGGTCTGCCTGGAGTGCTGTGACAACAACTAACAATGATCACTTTTAATGGTTATGATGTTGTTGGTCCACATTTCTCTGCACATAATTCGAGTACTGTAATAGTACACAGTCGTAATTCAATGTCTTCACATGGACTGCAGTTCAAGTATTTCTGGTCTTTTTATACAAATCACTTTTTATTCTATGCTGATTTTGTTTTCATAACTTCTTGGCTTCATTTCTAATTTTGCATCTTCTGTTTACTCAAATCGTTTTATTTAAACAATTATGATTGTTACAGAATGTAGCAACAAAGGACATATAATACTTTGGTTATATAATAAAACATGATGACCAAAGGGAGATTATTAGGGAGAATATGGAACCAGACAGCAGCAAACAAATGAAAAGACGATTATAGGTCACAGAGATGTGATTTCTCAGAAGAATGTTGAGATTTCCCCGAACAGCTGAAAAGACTAACGAGGAAAATCTCAAAGAGGCCAACATAAAAAGAGAGCTCATAAGAAACATCAGAAAGAAACAATCAACATTTTTCGGCCACATTATGGGAAGAGGAAAGTTGTAATAGTTGGTCACAACTAGCAAAATACAGGAAAGAGAGATCGGGGATGACAAAGAGTGAAGATACTGGATAGCTCTGTGTCATGGCACCAAAAACAGCCAACAAACATAATTGATACGATTCACTGTGGATATAGAACTGAGACAAGTCATGACCGTCAACATCAACTAGCATGGCTCATGATGATGATGATCGTTCCAGGTAGATGAGAGAGGGGAAGACCTTGGAGAAGATGGAGGCAAGATATAACAAACGAACTGTGATTGATTGCTGTAGACGCTAGACATATCGCGCAAGACAATGACAGATTCTGTAGCTGATATAGAACCACGATTCCAACAAGGGTAAACTAGATTATGATACAGATAATTTAATTTCTCTCATGAAGACATTCCATTTGTTGTTCAAATTACATCGGTTTTATAAGGGAGACTGCATGGAATAGTGTTCCCATGACGCTTGTTGTGGTTAACTACTGACGAGCTAGTAGAATATGGAATTCTCGCTGTTAAGTGAACTATTGTTTACTCTTCTTTCCGTGGACATCTCGTTGTTAAGTGAACTATTGTTTACTCTTCTTTCCGTGGACATCTCGTTGTTAAGTGAACTATTGTTTACTCTTCTTTCCGTGGACATCTCGTTGAAAACAAATCCGATTTCAAGACTGTACCTGTGATCCCCAATTTCAGACAGTGCCACTTCCTCCCAGTTCACACACTGAGAGTACCCGTGACCCCAAATTTCAGACAGTGCCACTTCCTCCCAGTTCACACACTGAGAGTACCTGTGATCCCCAATTTCAGACAGTGCCACTTCCTCCCAGTTTACACACTGAGAGTACCCGTGACCCCAAATTTCAGACAGTGCCACTTCCTCCCAGTTCACACACTGAGAGTACCTGTGATCCCCAAATTTCAGACAGTGCCACTTCCTCCCAGTTTACACACTGAGAGTACCCGTGACCCCAAATTTCAGACAGTGCCACTTCCTCCCAGTTCACACACTGAGAGTACCTGTGATCCCCAATTTCAGACAGTGCCACTTCCTCCCAGTTCACACACTGAGAGTACCTGTGATCCCCAATTTCAGACAGTGCCACTTCCTCCCAGTTCACACACTGAGAGTACCTGTGATCCCCAATCTCAGACAGTGCCACTTCCTCTCAGTTCACACACTGAGAGTACCTGTGACCCCCAATTTCAGACAGTGCCACTTCCTCCCAGTTCACACACTGTCTTGTTTGAGACTATTAAAGTCGAAAGCCTAGGGAGTAAACCCAGACAGAAATTCTGGAATGAAGGGACTTAATGCAGTTGCCAGTGTATCATTACTCTTCTGACATTCACTGCAACTAAACTTTAGACCAGAACGTAAAGACCTCGTTCTTCCGCTGGATCGTTGAATGAGAAAACGAGAGAGCGCTATTATGTTTTAGGTATAGAGTAGTGCCCCCATATTATTCGCCCCGGTGTGCTAGAAATGCCAGTTTTATCTTCGCTTGGATACGGCAATAAGAAAGAACTATTTATCCTACTCGGAACGTTAGGACCACGTGTCATGGCAACAACAATATAATCGAAAGTAGGAGATAGGAAAACGGTTATGATAGACTTAAAGCAACAGAGATTTTAGACTAATATCACAGCTCTACATGGGGCCAGGCTTAGGGACTGAGGGAGAAACATTACAAGGAAAAATTAAAAAATACAGAAAAATGGTATGTTAGAAGCTTTACGTGATAAGTGGACGACACAGACTAAACGACGTTTCGGCCCAATAGGCCCTCAGCAGGAACAAACAAGAAAAACAAACACACAAAACTAATAACGAAACATTCAAAACAAAAATATTGAAATATGTTAAAGAAAATATCTATCCTGTGTGTATGAAAAGGAAATGGTAACAAAAGTGTGGATGTCGTGAATGTGCAGAAATGTGGGCAAATGCACACCGAACCAGAAGAGTTCACACAGGGGTCAGTGTGCAAACACAACGGAGAAAGAATAGAACAGTAGACTAACAGGTGCTCAAAAGGCGGTAAGAGTGAGATGTCTGAGAGTGGGGTACAATAAAAACAAATGAGGGGTAAGGAGCACAGAAAAAAGGTATAGAGGAGAACACCGAAGTGTCTCATAAGGGACTAGAGGAGAAGAACTATAAATAGCATGGCATAGTAATAGACCAAAGATCCCAAATATGTGCAGTAGAGATGGCTATGCAAAAGGGAAGGAGCAACCAAAAGGAAACTATGTGTATGAGTGTGATACATTCATGCCTTGTGGGGTCAGCGAACCGCACTGGACTATGAGGCGATTTTCCAAAATAAAGCGGCTGCGGTCGCCAGAGTAACAAAAGACAATTCCAGTGACACGGATGTCGTCTTTACCCTTGTGATCAGGGGAGTTGAAGTGGGAAGACACTGGAGTGCCAGCATTCTGTTGGACATCCCGTAGATGTTCACAAAATCTTTCCGCTAATCTTCTCCCAGACTCACCAATATAGGTCATGTGGCATCGTTGGCACATGATGGCATAAATGATGTTGCGGGACACACATGTGAACCCATGCTTGATCTTGAAACGTCCATTAGGGAATAAGACCGAGTCAGTAGGGAGTACATAGGCACAGGTGATACAGTTACGACCACAAGGGGCCATACCGAAGTGTTGAGAGTGGGAGCGAGGGAGATGGCTTCTAACCAAAATATCTCTCAAATTCCTGTCGCGCTTGAAAGCGATCATCGGGGGATCACTAAAAAGTAGACGGGTAGTGGGATCAGAGAGGAGAATGGAACGGTAGCGGTTGAGTATCTTCACAGCAGCTAAGTTGTGAGGATGATAGGTAAGGGTGAGTATAGTTCTCTCAGAGGGGGGGGGGGGCGGTTGTAAGGAGTGAGTGCCTCGGGACGGGAGATAAGGAGGACCAACCATTACACCATTTTCTAGCAGTTTCAAAAGCCTGAGAACGACTCGTCTACACAGAAAATGTTTTGCAGTGCACAACTGGTTCATTATTTATATACCAAGCGCTAAAGGAACAAGTAATTTCTCAGTATCAGCTCAAAAAGTGGCCGAATTAACTGGCGCTTAGGCACCGGAGATGGTACAGAGCAGAAAGACAATCCACGAGATGTTTCAGATTATGTTAGACTAGGAAAGTCGAAGGCCAAGGCAGTAAACCCAGACAGAAAATCTGGAATGAAGGGACTTAATGCAGTTGGCAGTGTATCATCACCTTTGACTCATTTCCGACAGACAACAATGGAAAGAAATAGCTGTAGACCACAATCTTTGGAAACATCCTCTAAAGCTCTAACTCAAACAAGAAGCAGACAGACTCATAGAAAAAGGGAATACACGGTGAAAGAAAAGAAACAAATGACATTTCTAGTGGCGTTGAAAAATCCATAGTCAACTATGACTGATGGAGGCTACAAATCTACTAAACTAGTCTAAATGACAGTCCAGGGCTGAGATATGAGAACGTCTGCAGCGCTTCCATGAGAGAATTCTGTATCAGAGAAAAGATTTGGAGAATCTGATCTACAGATGATAGCATATGGAGATTAAATATAAGAAGTAGTACAACAGCAATAGAGGAAGAGAGAGTTTTAAAAGTAGACGACAAAAGATGAGGCCAGGCATCACGAATCCATCTTGTTTATTTTGCAGTAGGATCTATCGATCTAATATTGCCAGCATTGAATGTGACAAAAGATGAGGCCAGACATCACGAATCCATCTTGTTTATTTTGCAGTAGGATCTATCGATCTAATATTGCCAGAATCGAATGTGATAGAAGACGCCGAGTCAGTCATCAACCAGTCAGTGTTTTACATAACTACAAACAGATTATGATTATTTGCTACTAACTGTGTGTCAAGATAATGATACATATCTATATATAAGACAAATCGGCAGACCTAAACTACGATATAAAGATAATTGTAAATCATCTATGAATGACTTCTCCATCTATGACAATGACTGGGAACATCTGGCAAGTAATCGCACATCATGGAGAGCATGTATAAGGAATAGTGTAACATAATTTGAGACTGTGCTAAGGCAAAACCTAGAAGACTCATGAAAATGGATGGAAAACCCTGTAGATCAGTGGGCCTGACTTGTTCATTCTGTGATCTCGTGTGTTTGTCAAACATTGGTAGAATTAGAAACGAGAGAAGCTGTTCGAAAAAAAACCCCTAAAAACAAATACATAATAACCTCCACTAGACAGTGTGACAGAACGAGAAGGGCCATACCATATATGCACAAATGAGTGTAGAGTGCAAAATATAAGTAATAGAATTAAGTGTAAAATATGTCGGAAAAAGAAAGGGATAAAGTGAAAATATGTTGGAAATAGAACATAAAGTGTAAAATATGTTGGAAATAGAACATAAAGTGTAAAATATGTAGGAAAAGGAAGGTGCTTACGGGGAAACTATGTAGGAAATAAAAGAGAATGAAGTGGAAAATGTGTAGAAAGTAGAACTAGAGATATTTCATTTGGCATTTTGTTCCGTTATGAATGGAAGGTTTGTGTTCTAATTTCTTTGTTTAAAAAAAGCCGGTTAAAAAAATGCAGGTGTCGAGAATTTGAGATTGATAATAGTTGAAATGAGGATTGGAGGGTGCGCTAGGTAAAGGGAGATTGATAATAGATGAAGTGAGGGTTGGAGGGGGCGCTAGGTAAAGGGAGATTGATAATAGTTGAAATGAGGATTGGAGGGTGCGCTAGGTAAAGGGAGATTGATAATAGATGAAGTGAGGAATGGAGGGTGCGCTAGGTAAAGGGAGATTGATAATAGTTGAAATGAGGATTGGAGGGTGCGCTAGGTAAAGGGAGATTGATAATAGATGAAGTGAGGGTTGGAGGGGCGCTAGGTAAAGGGAGATTGATAATAGATGAAGTGAGGATTGGAGGGTGCGCTAGGTAAAGGGAGATTGATAATAGATGAAGTGAGGATTGGAGGGTGCGCTAGGTAAAGGGAGATTGATAATAGATGAAGTGAGGATTGGAGGGTGCGCTAGGTAAAGGGAGATTGATCATAGATGAAGTGAGGATTGGAGGGTGCGCTAGGTAAAGGGAGATTGATAATAGATGAAGTGAGGATTGGAGGGTGCGCTAGGTAAAGGGAGATTGATAATAGATGAAGTGAGGATTGGAGGGTGCGCTAGGTAAAGGGAGATTGATCATAGATGAAGTGAGGATTGGAGGGTGCGCTAGGGAGATTGCGATGGGTGTGGAAAGAGACACGAATAGGCAAAGATGAGTGAAGGAAGTAACAGACGGTGGGACATCAGGACTAGAAAGATAAGACATACAAGATAGTGCAGACAGACGAAAAAAGTAATTAGATATCGAAGCAGGTGTTCAAATATAAATGCACAATATGAATAATAGATAAATAGACAAGCAAGAAAATAGCTAATCCAAGAGATATAAAATAATTAGACGGCTTGTCACATACGGAGATAAACATAGCCACAAAGAAAGACAAGGAACATAGAGATATGCGGATAATAAAACATAGCAACACAGAAATTAGACAAATTGATAATTAGATAAACACAGACAGTTGGATTGATAGACAGATGGACTGACGCCTGGTGATCCAGCCTTTCGCATACAAGACATAGCCAGACTGAAAATCATAAACAAGACAGTTGGAGAGACAAAGAGAAAACTAGATGGACGGCAAACTAATAGATAACTGGAGAGAGCGTGATTCTCAATAAACATTTAAAGTTTGCTCAAGTAGAATCACAGACAGCCAACGGAACTGGGAAGTCAATGATATTTAGATTGATGACCACAAGCTACAGAGGTTCTCAGAAAAGAAATAACAAAAGCCACAGCCGCTAACAGAAAGTAATCAACAAGAATAAAGTATTTTTGTTTACAATTTAATAAGATATTAAATATATACTTACATCAAAGGAAATAAAATCACGGTTGAAAGTTAGAAAAGCAAAACAACATGTGTGTGGTTTAAAAACATGGACACTAAATGAGAAAGCAGAAAGGAAAATTGAAGCTATAAATGAGAATGTTTAAACAATGTAAAGAAATGGTTGGATAAAGAAGAAAACAAATAAATAAGCTCTGAAGCAGTTAAGAATGAAAGAATTATCCAAAATATTTAGCACGAGACAAAATATTTTTTTTTTACATTATTTTTAACTAAAATTTATCGTTATCTGTTAGGTATTCTCTGATAGGATTTACATTGTTTGCCCGGATGTAATAACCAGTCAACGAATGCAATAGGGTCTGACACTAGACAGTCTGTACCATGGATCCAAACCAGACGGCCACCCTGCGGTCTTAACATTTTATATCAACCATACAACCACACATGCTACCAACAAAACCATCCCGCCCAGAAGTGCTGACTGTAGCATCAACCATACAACCACACATGCTACCAACAAAACCATCCCGCCCAGAAGTGGTGACTGTAGCACATACAGGCTATGTTGTATTGGGTGATAATCCGCTCAATTTGGTCTTTAAGATAAATGCATATCATGATTTAGTCAAGACTATAATATAAAATTTAGAACGAATTAACTACGTTGAGGTGAGATCACTGTTCATGTGAAACTCCGCGGTTTAAACAACGTCGTTGTACCAATACATTGGGAACCTGTTTGTGAAGAAGCAAAGAAAGACGTTCGGTTAGAGATTAGTGGGCCAGCCCCCTCAAAAATGTACACAAAATATGCCCCCACGCTCCATTCATCAAAGGCAAAACTCTAAGGATTAGCTTTACTCTGTTGTTTTGATCTACCAGCAAACTGTGGATCGTCTGAATAATTCCACTATAATAAATAAATAGATGATACAGAATTAATTTGGTAATTTGAGTCTCCAGTATTTATTTATGAAATTTATTTCACAAAATCACAATTTTCAAAATGACTTCACATTTCTCCGTGGAGACCGTTTTGTAATGTAATCCCCTGTTAAGCCTGTATTAAAAAGCTATCTTGTTTAGGAAGAGCTACACTCTGTTTTGATTTCCCTATAAAACAATTATGCTTTTTTTTTCATATGTTCAGACAGAGAACATCTTTCCTTGTATTGTTGAAAAGCAAATTAAATCCACCACACCCAGGAAAATATTTCCTACAACGTAAGAAACGAATAACCCCAAATACGCCCAGGGCGGATATTCCCTGCCTATATTCTGGCCGAATTAATCTTGCCTCACTAAGGGCAGTGAATTATCCCTGGTTTGAGCAGGATGAATATATCTCTACTTCAAACTGGACACATTTTCCCTGTCTTGCCCCGAGCCCTGAAACCCTCGACACACCACTGCGTTTTATGTTGCTTCCTATCGATCTAGTGGTCTGGGAGGTTTTCTGTTATTTTAGCCATTGCAGTGTTTTATTGTGTTAGAAATGTTGTACATTGTACACTGACACTTTATCCTCCAAAACAGAGTCAGCGATATATGTTTTACTGTTTAATGTTAGGCAGTAATTTATTGTTTATTTATTTGCTAATAATTCTGAATTATTTTCCCCCAAGAAATCGATAAACAAAATTATATTTTTTTTATTTTGATGTTCAATTGCGAGAGGTTATTTTGAGTAAATCTTCATCCCAACGTTGTGCTACCAATGCCAGACCCGGACCCTAGATGCAAGAACAATAAGAAAAATAACCTCTACAGAGATGAAATGTGTTAGACGAATGACAGGAAACAGTCTGAGAGATAAGATCAGAAATGAATAACAGAAAAAAGCTAGGAATAGCCCCCGCCATAGAATATATAAGGAAACAACAGATAAAATGGTTTGGCCACGTGACAAGGCAGAAAGAACAAAACACAAAACAACGAGCTTTCAACAAACGTGAGAACACCAGACCCAAGGGTCGACCACGAAAAAGATGGGTCGATGGAATATTAGAAGCACTAGGAAACATAACAGCAGTAGAGGCGAACAGAAGAGCAAAAGACCGCAAATTATATCTCCCCTCGACGCTGAAAGGCAGATGAGGAAGAAAAGAAGCAGAAGAAGAAGATTTTGAGTGCATGAACACATTCTATCGCTTATCCTCATGCTCAAATGTAACAGCTTACTGGAATTCATAACACAACGTTTCTACGCCTGTTTAACGCCGTTTTAAGGTCGGAAGGACGACAGTGGAAAAGGTTAGTTGACAGGTGAATGCGGTATAGTCCGTTTCTTGTGAGTCTATGCAGATGATTCCACTTTTCATATCGTGAATCTATCTATCTTTCATTCGCCATTGGCGTCAGCGCGTGGCATCCTGATTGTTGTAGTGCACCTTTTGGCTGGTTGCCTCCGACTTAACTTAAACTCGATAGAGCAGACTGCTGTCTTGCTAGGGTGTAGGAAGGCCTGGCCAGTCTTGGTTTTCAGTCCCTGGTGACTGTTAAGCCCCATCCCCACGACAAGGAGCTGGCATTGATGGGGTATGTCGCGATTAAAAATAATTTAATGTTGACAAACAATTTCATCATTATGATCTTTTATGAAACAATTACATCATTATTTTTTTAGGTCGAAAAATCATATTCTTATATCCTTTATAAGGACCATTTCTTTGCGCTATTTCGCGGTACATGCAGCCTGGTGCATCTGCATCAATGTGTTCGTCTCTAGTTGGAGTTTCAAGAACAGATATTGGCTTGTTGTGGATATTTTATAATAAATAAATACAACAAAAAATAAATACTGCGTTGACAATGTTGAAATAATAATAGAATAAGACGTTTAATACAGATTAACAAATGACTAGAAGCGGGTGAAGGACAATTATTTTTTAAATGCTAATTAATCTATCAGAATGTTTCTGCACAAAAAAAAAAATATGAATCTTTCTATTATCCTTTAACTCCCCTCCCAACATAAAAATGCATGTTCTCTTATCCTTTAACTCCCCTCCCAAAAAAAATAAATGTTTCTCTTATCCTTCAACACCCATCCCAACAAAAAATACATGCTTCTCTTATCTTTCAACTCCCCTCCCAACAATAAAAATAAATGTTTCTCTTATCCTTCAACTTCCCTCCCAACAAAAAAAAATAAATGTTTCTCTTATCCTTCAACTCTCCTCCCAATAAACAAATACATGCTTCTCTTATCCTTCAAATCACATATGAACAAAAAATAAATGTTTCTCTTATCCTTCAACTCCCCTCCCAACAAAAAATACATGCTTCTCTTATCCTTCAACTCCCCTACCAACAAATAAAAAAATGTTTCTCTTATCCTTCAAATCCCTTCACAACAAAAAAAAAATAAATGTTTCTCCTATCATTCAACTCCGCTCCCAACAAAAAAAAATATTGTCTCTTATCCTTCAACTCCCCTCCTAACAAAAAAAAATAAATGTTTCTCTTATCCTTCAACTCTCCTCCCAATAAACAAATACATGCTTCTCTTATCCTTCAAATCTCCTATCAACAAAAAATAAATGTTTCTCTTATCCTTCAACTCCTCTCCCAACAAAAAAATAAATGTTTCTCTTATCTTTTAACTCCCCTCCCAATAAAAAAATACATGCTTCTCTTATCTTTTAACTCCCCTCCCAATACAAAAATACATGCTTCTCTTATCTTTTAACTCCCCTCCCAATAAAAAAATTAATGTTTCTCTTATCTTTTAACTCCCCTCCCAATAAAAAAATACATGCTTCTCTTATCTTTTAACTCCCCTCCCAATAAAAAAATACATGCTTCTCTTATCTTTTAACTCCCCTCCCAATAAAAAAATAAATGCTTCTCTTATCTTTTAACTCCCTCCCAATAAAAAAATACATGCTTCTCTTATCTTTTAACTCCCCTCCCAATAAAAAAATACATGCTTCTCTTATCTTTTAACTCCCCTCCCAATAAAAAAATACATGCTTCTCTTATCTTTTAACTCCCCTCCCAATAAAAAAATACATGCTTCTCTTATCTTTTAACTCCCCTCCCAATAAAAAAAATGCATGCTTCTCTTATCCTTCAACTCCCCTCCCAACAAAAAAAAATAAATGTTTCTCTTATCCTTTAACTCCCCTCCCAACAAAAAAAAATAAATGTTTCTCTTATCCTTCAACTCCCCTCCTAAAAAAAACAACAAATAAATAAATTTAGATAAGTTTCCCTAACGCGACGATTTCTAGGGGTACAGTGTTGTCTTTAACAGAGAGTATGAGGAGAAATAAATAAATGTAGCGCTAAGATTAATGTCTTCTTTCTCTTCGTGTTTTTCCTGTTGGGATTTTTTCAGACAACGATGCCAATCGGAGGTGTACACTTGAGTGTGGTCCTAGCTCTTGTGAGTAAACAAAGACTGTCTTCATCAAAGTCGTGTCATAAAGGTGGCACTTTTCTGGAACTGAATAGTGCGTGTTGCAAGGAGGTAAAGGCATACCACTATTTAATATAAAAAAATACCAACATGCTGTCAAACCAATGATAAGAATGAACAGCAGAAAAATGGTTACAGCTTGACTTAGTTGTTTGAGGGACAAAACAAAATTAAAAGTTGCAAGACTGGTGAAAGTAAAAGTAAAGTACCTCCGTCACGCCAAGTGGCGTATAGGGAATACGGTGTTAGTAACCCTATATTTTACAGACCTTCGGCACATGATTTTTGGAGTAATGTGGTCGGCATTACGCCCGTGCCGCTTTACTTTCCCAGAAAAAAATCCAGTACCCGTTAAAGGCTGGGTGAACGGGAGCCGAGGGGAATCGAACCCTACCTCTTGTCCTATGTAGTCGAGTTCACTAACCACTGAGCTATCGCGGCTCCCTAACACTGATGACCGTATTCTATATTTTGTTGAGATCAACAGCAGAAAGAAAAATCCTTATCACCAAGTCAAGGTTTCTACAACAGCCGTCCTAGTCTATTATGTCCAGAATCCTAAAACACGGGTAGCCGTCTTAGACTATCATGTGCAGACAGCATATGACAGTTTAGGAAAAATTAAAAAAATAGGAAAAAAATGGTATGTTAGAAGCTTTACGTGATTAGTGGACGACACAGATTAAACGACGTTTCGGCCCAATAGGCCTTCAGCAGGAACAAAAAAAAAAACACACACGGATATGTAAGTAAAACTAATAATAAACATATATATGTTTAATAATAAACATCCAAAACAAAAATAATCGAAAAATGTTAAAGAAAATAAAAATGTCTATGCTATAAAATATAGAATACGGTCATCAGTGTTAGGGAGCCGCGATAGCTCAGTGGTTAGTGAACTGGACTACAAAGGACAAGAAGTAGGGTTCGATCCCAACCGACGGGCTCGGGTTCACCCAGCCTATTTTTTTCCTATTTTTTAATGTTACCTCACATTAATCTTTACTGCAGCTTCGCATTTGTATGCATTAATTTGCATTTCTTTGCCTTAAAACCCCCCCCCCCACAATGACAGTTTAACTTGCAAGCTTCTGGATGGTGGTATGTTTATGCAAATTTGGATGAGAAAACCTTTCAAAACATGACGAACGTGTTCGGATGATGTTTTTATTTTCATGAATTTAACCTGCAATTTGAAAACGTGAACTAAAATGTTGGGGCATGGGAAGCGGCACAATACTTTAATGAAGGTCATCTTGGATGGGAAGGTACAAGGTAGACAGGGTAGATGCGAGGCAGACGAGGTGGATACAAGGTAGACGAGGTGGATACGAGGTAGACGAGGTGGATACAAGACGAGGTGGATAGGTAGACGAGGTGGATACGAGGTAGACGAGGTGGATACGAGGTAGACGAGGTGGATACAAGGTTGACGAGGTCGATACGAGGTAGACGAGGTGGATACAAGGTAGACGAGGTGGATACAAGGTAGACGAGGTGGATACGAGGTAGACGAGGTGGATACAAGGTAGACGAGGTGGATACGAGGTAGACGAGGTGGATACGAGGTTGACGAGGTGGATACGAGGTAGACGAGGTGGATACGAGGTAGACGAGGTGGATACGAGGTAGACGAGGTGGATACAAGGTAGACGAGGTGGATACGAGGTAGACGAGGTGGATACGAGGTAGACCAGGTGGATACGAGGTTGACGAGATCGATACGAGGTAGACCAGGTGGATACAAGGTAGACGAGGTCGATACGAGGTAGACGAGGTGGATACGAGGTAGACGAGGTGGATACAAGGTAGACGAGGTCGATACGAGGTAGACGAGGTGGATACAAGGTAGACGAGGTGGATACAAGGTAGACGAGGTGGATACGAGGTAGACGAGGTGGATACAAGGTAGACGAGGTGGATGCGAGGTAGACGAGGTGGATACGAGGTTGACGAGGTGGATACGAGGTAGACGAGGTGGATACGAGGTAGACGAGGTGGATACGAGGTAGACGAGGTGGATACAAGGTAGACTAGGTGGATACGAGGTAGACGAGGTGGATACGAGGTTGACGAGGTGGATACGAGGTAGACGAGGTGGATACGAGTTTGACGAGGTCGATACGAGGTAGACGAGGTGGATACGAAGTTGATGAGGTCGATACGAGGTTGACGAGGTGGATACGAGGTAGACGAGGTGGATACGAGGTTGACGAGGTGGATACGAGGTTGACGAGGTCGATACGAGGTAGACCAGGTGGATACGAGGTTGACGAGGTGGATACGAGGTTGACGAGGTCGATACGAGGTAGACCAGGTGGATACGAGGTAGACGAGGTGGATACGAGGTAGACGAGGTGGATACGAGGTTGACGAGGTGGATACGAGGTAGACCAGGTGGATACGAGGTAGACGAGGTGGATACGAGGTAGACGAGGTGGATACGAGGTTGACGAGGTGGATACGAGGTAGACGAGGTGGATACGAGGTAGACCAGGTGGATACGAGGTTGACGAGGTCGATACGAGGTAGACGAGGTGGATACGAGGTTGACGAGGTCGATACGAGGTAGACGAGGTGGATACGAAGTTGAAGAGGTCGATACGAGGTAGACCAGGTGGATACGAGGTTGACGAGGTGGATACGAGGTAGACGAGGTGGATACGAGGTAGACGAGGTGGATACGAGGTAGACGAGGTGGATACGAGGTTGACGAGGTCGATACGAGGTAGACGAGGTGGATACGAGGTAGACGAGGTGGATACGAGGTTGACGAGGTCGATACGAGGTAGACCAGGTGGATACGAGGTTGACGAGGTGGATACGAGGTAGACGAGGTGGATACGAGGTAGACGAGGTCGATACGAGGTAGACGAGGTGGACACGAGGTAGACGAGGTGGATACGAGGTAGACGAGGTGGATACGAGGTTGACGAGGTGGATACGAGGTAGACGAGGTGGATACGAGGTAGACGAGGTGGATACGAGGTAGACGAGGTCGATACGAGGTTGACGAGGTGGATACGAGGTAGACGAGGTCGATACGAGGTTGACGAGGTGGATACGAGGTAGACGAGGTCGATACGAGGTTGACGAGGTGGATACGAGGTAGATGAGGTGGATACGAGGTAGACGAGGTGGATACGAGGTAGACGAGGTCGATACGAGGTTGACGAGGTGGATACGAGGTAGACGAGGTCGATACGAGGTTGACGAGGTGGATACGAGGTAGACGAGGTGGATACGAGGTAGACGAGGTGGATACGAGGTAGACGAGGTGGATACGAGGTAGACGAGGTGGACACGAGGTTGACGAGGCAGATACGAGGTAGACGAGGTGGATACGAGGTAGACGAGGTGGATACGAGGTAGACGAGGTGGACACGAGGTTGACGAGGCTGATACGAGGTAGACGAGGTGGATACGAGGTAGACGAGGTGGATACGAGGTAGACGAGGTGGACACGAGGTTGACGAGGCAGATACGAGGTAGACGAGTCGGATACGAAGTAGACGGGACAGATACGAGGTAGACGAGGCGGATACGAGGTATATGAGGCGGATACAAGGTAGTGAAAGGCAGATACGAGGTAGTGAAAGGCAGATACGAGGTAGACGAGGTGGATACGAGGTAGACGAGGTGGATACGAGGTAGACGAGGTGGACACGAGGTAGACGAGTCGGATACGAGGTAGACCAGGTGGATACGAGGTAGACGAGGTGGATACGAGGTAGACGAGGTGGATACGAGGTAGACGAGGTCGATACGAGGTAGACCAGGTGGATACGAGGTAGACGAGGTGGATACGAGGTAGACGAGGTGGATACGAGGTAGACGAGGTGGACACGAGGTTGACGGGACAGATACGAGGTAGACGAGGCGGATACAAGGTAGTGAAAGGCAGATACAAGGTAGTGAAAGGCAGATACGAGGTAGACGAGGCGGATACGAGGAAGACGAGGCGGATACGAGGTAGAGAAAAGCAGATACGATGTAGATGAGGCAGATACGAGGTAGATGAGGCGGATACAAGGTAGACGAGGCGGATACGAGGTAGAGAAAAGCAGATACGAGGTAGATGAGGCAGATACGAGGTAGATGAGGCGGATACAAGGTAGACGAGGCGGATACGATTTAGATGAGGTAGATATGAGGTAGATGAGGCGGATACAAGGTAGAGGAGGCGGATACAAGATAGATGAGGCAGATACGAGGTAGACGAGGCAGATACGGGGTAGACGAGCAGATACGAGGTAGACGAGGCAGATACGAGGTAGATGAGGCAGATACGAGGTAGACGAAGTGGATACGTGGTATATGAGGCGGATACAAGGTAGACGAGGCGGATACGAGGTAGACCAGGTGGATACGAGGTAGACGAGTCGGATACGAGGTAGACCAGGTGGATACGAGGTAGACGAGGTGGATACGAGGTAGACGAGGTGGATACGAGGTAGACGAGGTCGATACGAGGTAGACCAGGTGGATACGAGGTAGACGAGGTGGATACGAGGTAGACGAGGTGGATACGAGGTAGACGAGGTGGACACGAGGTTGACGGGACAGATACGAGGTAGACGAGGCGGATACAAGGTAGTGAAAGGCAGATACAAGGTAGTGAAAGGCAGATACGAGGTAGACGAGGCGGATACGAGGAAGACGAGGCGGATACGAGGTAGAGAAAAGCAGATACGATGTAGATGAGGCAGATACGAGGTAGATGAGGCGGATAAGGGGTAGACGAGGCGGATACGAGGTAGAGAAAAGCAGATACGAGGTAGATGAGGCAGATACGAGGTAGATGAGGCGGATACAAGGTAGACGAGGCGGATACGATTTAGATGAGGTAGATATGAGGTAGATGAGGCGGATACAAGGTAGAGGAGGCGGATACAAGATAGATGAGGTAGATACGAGGTAGACGAGGCAGATACGGGGTAGACGAGCAGATACGAGGTAGACGAGGCAGATACGAGGTAGATGAGGCAGATACGAGGTAGACGAAGTGGATACGTGGTATATGAGGCGGATACAAGGTAGACGAGGCGGATACGAGGTAGAGAAGGGTAGATACGAAGTAGACGAGGCGGATACGAGGTAGACGAGGTACATACGAGGTATACGAGGCGGATACGAGGTAGACGAGGTAGATACGAGGTATACGACGCGGATACGAGGTAGATGAGGCAGATACGAGGTAGACGAGGTGGATGTGCGGTAGACGAGGCGGATACGAGATAGAAGAGGCGAATACGAGTTAGAGAAAGGTAGATACGAGGTAGACGAGGCGGATACGAGGTAGACGAGGCGGATACGAGGTAGAGAAAGGCAGATACGAGGTAGAGAAAGGTAGATACGAGGTAGACGAGGCGGATACGAGGTAGACGAGGCGGATACGAGGTAGACGAGGAGGATACGAGTTAGAGAAAGGCAGATACGAGGTAGACGAGGCGGATACGAGGTAGACGAGGCGGATACGAGGTAGAGAAAGGCAGATACGAGTTAGAGAAAGGTAGATACGAGGTAGACGAGGCGGATACGAGGTAGACGAGGCGGATACGAGGTAGACGAGGAGAATACGAGTTAGAGAAAGGCAGATACGAGGTAGACGAGGCGGATACGAGGAAGACGAGGCGGATACGAGGTAGACGAGGCAGATACGAGGTAGCGAAAAGCAGATACGAGGTAGATGAGGCAGATACGAGGTAGATGAGGCGGATACAAGGTAGAGAAAAGCAGATACGAGGTAGATGAGGCAGATACGAGGTAGACGAGGCGGATACGAGGTAGAGAAAAGCAGATACGAGGTAGATGAGGCAGATACGAGGTAGATGAGGCGGATACAAGGTAGACGAGGCGGATACGATTTAGATGAGGTAGATATGAGGTAGATGAGGCGGATACAAGGTAGAGGAGGCGGATACGAGATAGATGAGGCAGATACGAGGTAGACGAGGCAGATACGGGGTAGACGAGCAGATACGAGGTAGACGAGCAGATACGAGGTAGACGAGGCAGATACGAGGTAGATGAGGCAGATACGAGGTAGAGAAGGGTAGATACGAAGTAGACGAGGCGGATACGAGGTAGACGAGGTAGATACGAGGTATACGAAGCGGATACGAGGTAGACGAGGTAGATACGAGGTATACGAGGCGGATACGAGGTAGACGAGGTAGATGAGGCAGATACGAGGTAGACGAGGTGGATGTGCGGTAGACGAGGCGGATACGAGATAGAAGAGGCGAATACGAGTTAGAGAAAGGTAGATACGAGGTAGACGAGGCGGATACGAAGTAGTCGAGGCAGATACGATTAGACGAGGCATATAAGAGGAATACGAGGCGGATACGAGGTAGATGCGGCAGATACGAGGTAGACGAGGCGGACACGAGGTAGATGAGGCAGATACGAGGTAGATGAGGCAGATGTGAGGTAGATGAGGTAGATACGAGGTAGACGAGACGGATACAAGTAGACGAGGCGGATACGAGGTAGACGAGGTGAATACGAGGTAACGAGACAGAAATAGACTAAGACTAAAGTGCACTGATAATATAAAAAAATGAAAAGGTGAACCTACGCCATCATGCACTGTCAATGCAAGAGATATATATATACTTTGTGGTAGTAAATCTTTGATGTGGAGACAGCACTCACTGAATATAACCTGAATAAATTAGCAAAGTCAGGAAATGTAGAAAATAAACAATAAATATTTTCAGTTAAATTCAAGAAAAATAGAAGGGGGCCTCGGTACGCTCTTGGGAAAACCACCCGAGTGAGCTACCGACGTTCGGACAACCTTTGTTCGATTCCCGCTGGGAGCAGTGTGAGATGTACTCGTGGTTGGGAAAAAAACAATTGCCCCCGCGGTCAACCCAGCCGCTGGCAGAAAGTGGTACCAGGGTAGCACCTTGGGGAGGTGAAGAATGCTGCCTCGCATCGTGAGTTTTAATGCTTGAAGCGGAACAATCCAGAAGTCTCCGAACACTTCTGGATAGGCGGCCGAGCACATCTGGGTGGAAACTCGCGTGCTAAAACGCGGATTCAAGTCTCGTACTTTACCTTTACCTTTACTTATGAACAGAAGCCAAACTTTAGCAATGGTCAACTAAACATGAAATATTAGACCTTTTAAATCACTTCTAAATAAAGAGGCAAAACAGAAATCTAATGAGATACAATAAAATAACAAAATTTGTCAAAGGATAAATGAATTACAAATTCAGTTGAAAATGCAGTAATTCACTGAAACCTAATAGGAGCTAGAAAATACATTCTCATGTCGCAACTTTCTGCAAACCATAACACAACGCATCTGCGCCAAGTTAACGTCCTTTTTAAGACGATCGCTGAATAGGTGTAGTCCTTAAGTGAATTAAGAAAAAGTGTCTATAAGAAATTAAATATATAAACGATACATAAGATAAAAAAATGATATATAAGATATAAAAAATATATAAGTTAAAAAGATATATACGATATAAAAGATATATAAGATATAACAATATATAAGTTAAAAAAGCTATATAAGATATAAAAGATATATAGGATATAAAAATATAAAAGATAAAAAAGATGTATATGATAATATATATATATATATATATATATATATATATATATATATATATATATATATATATATATATATATATCATCATCATCAAGTACCGGGCCTGATCATGTCTCTCCACAACCTTCGATCTCGGCAGCTATTTATAATTTCTGTTATTAACCTTCCGCCAAGCCATTCTCTTAAGCTGTCTGTTATTTTTTTTTTCTTTGCTTCCCTCTATCTCTTCGTCTTTCAATTGTTCCAGTTGTTATATATACTCCAGTTGTTCTCTTCTCATTACATGGCCAAAAATTATGATTGTTTCTTCCTAATATTGGAAATTACCTCTCTTTTTGTTTTGACCTCTCTCAGAACATCTTCATTACTCTTCTTAGCTGTCCATGGTACTCTCAACATTCTTCTGTAAAACCACATTTCTACAGACTCCAGTGATTTTCTTGTCTGTTGTCCTATTGTCCATGATTCGCATCCATATGTTAAGACTGGCTCTACATAACATTTAAGAAATCTCGTTCTTCTTTCTATTGTCAAAAATGGATTGCATATTATCTTCCTCTTTTTTTTGGAAAGCTGCTTTTGCCTAAACCATTCTGCATCTCACCTCTTTTGTACATCTTCCGTCTGAGGTTAACAAAGTTCCCAAATATTTAAATTCATTTACCTGTTTTAATATTGCTCCACTTGTCTTTATTTTGCACTGGGGTGATGTCTTTTTTCTTTGTTGTTACCATTACCTCTGTCTTTTTGCTATTAAGGCCGAGTCCTTTATTTTTGCTTTCTTTCACTATAATGTCCAACATTTTTTGTAACTCATTTTCACTCTTAGCGATTAAGACTGTATCATCAGCATACCTTAGATTATTTATATTATGACCTCCAATTGTTATTCCAGGCATGTCCCTTATGGATCTTAAAATAATCTCACCTCAAATATTAAACAAATCTGGTGACAGCACACAACCTTGTCTAACACCCTGTTTTATTTGTTGAAACATTCCCAATTGTTTTCCAGTTCTTATGGCCGCTGTTTGTTGCCAGTACATATTCTTTATTATTCTTAGATCTTTGCTGTCTTCGTTTATGCTTTCTAAAATTTTGATTATTTTTTGGTGCATTACTTTGTCAAATATGATATATATGCGATATATATATAATATATATATATATATATATATATATATATATATATATATCTAAGATATAAAATATATCTAAGATATAAAATATATCTAAGATATAAAATATATATGATATATATAAGATACGGGAGCCGCAATAGCTCAGTGGTTAGTGAACTGGACTACAAAGGACAAGGGGTAGGGTTCGATCCCAACCAACGGCTCTGTGTCCACCCAGCCTTTAATGGGTACCGGATTTTTTTTCTGGGAAAGTGAAGCGGCACGGGCATAATGCCGGCCACATTACCCCAAAAATCATATGCTGAAGGTCTGTAAAATTTATGGTCACTAACACTATATTCCCTATACGCCACTTGGCGTGACAGGGGTACTTTACTTTTACTTTACTATATAAGATATAAAAGATGTATATTAATCAAGCTCAATAGTTCCAGCAGCAATTATACACGAACCAATAGTTCCTCCATTGCCTTAGATTCTAGAGCTCGCTAGAGAGTTACACCTGCTTTTAATCTCCCCAGGTATCCAAATCCTCTATTCACCCCCTGAAACATCCACCGCGGCTGGACTCTGTGAACTGACTCCACATAACAGCCACCTTGAAAGGTGTCTCAGAAACCCAGCACAGATTAACATCTGTGTTGCATTTATTTATATCTGCGTATATAAAACACGAGTGTTTACATAATTACCTCCACACCAAACACTATATAAGAAACAGCAACACGTGTTAATAGTTAATAAACACACCATCCACCGTGTTGAAAGTTGTACAACAACACAGTTAAGTGAGCGGGTGCCTTGAATGCTGTAACTGGTACTTATGACGCACGCAGCCAAAGAGTGCGACCGGTCGTCTTCAAGGTTACTTCAAGGATAACGATAAAACCTCTTCATATCTAAAGAGGGAATCGTAACAAGTGATTAAATTACAGATGAGCTAATTCAGCTTGATTTTCTTTCTGATGTCTTTAATTTAGCTGCTCGTATGGACTATTTGTGCATGAACTACCGTGAGAGTTATTACAAAATCATGACTGTCTAAGTAGTCATAAACAGGAAAAAGAATTTTTAAATGTTATGTAGAGCCAGTCTTAACATATGGACGTGAATCATGGACAATAGAACAACAGACAAGAAAATCATTGGAGGATATAGAAATGTACAGAAGAATGTTGAGAATATCATGGACGGCTAACTAGAGTAATGAACACGTTATGAAATAGGCCGAAGAAAAAAGAGAGCTAATATCTAAAATTAGGAAGAAACAATCATCTTGTTTTGGCCATATGATGAAAAGGGAACAGCTGCAATATATTGTAAATCTGGAAAAGTTGAGGGACGAAGAGATAGAGGGAAGCAAAGAGAAAAGATACAAGACAGCTTAAGAGAATGGGGAACAGGCAAATAATTGCAATGCTGCGGTAAAGCTGGTAGCAAGGAGCCAATGGTGGGGTGTACTAAACACTCCAAGGTATGGTGACAGCTTTACAAATAAAGAACACAACACAATACTGACGTTTCGGCCTGTGGCCTTCTTCAGAATACAGGGACAACGACAACAAGCGGTGAAGCACAATTACTACATGTTAGATGATCAAGTGGAGGGCGAGGAAAGTAGGATGCAGAAATAAGAAAAGAGAGAAATGAGTATTACATGATGAGAGGTATGATGGGCGTCAAAATATATAAAATAGAAAAAGAGAAAAATGTATAATAAATAGTACTTAGCTGAGCTCAGAGCAGGAATTCTGTAATCCGTTCTGAAACAAGTCGGAATGACTAGAAGACAGAGAGCATGTATAGAAAGCAACCCGTGACCAAGACAGGTCAGTTGAGAGGGCAGACGGATCTAATATCGGGAAAACCAAAAGGGGGGGGGAAGGGAGGGGGATAGACGAAGACACTCCTGGGACACAACAAGCAATACATATAAATCACTCAACAATGGAAGTGAGAGATCACGCGAGAGGTTAAGAGAAAGAAATTGAATGACACGACAAAGTAGTGAACTAGGCAAACGGTGAGAGAGATGGACTCTACAGAATGGATGGCCTCGAACTGAAAGAGTTGAGAGGTAGGTCAACGAAAGGAAGGATTGGATACTGGAGGAAGAGATAAGGAGAGGAAGAATAATAAAGCCGGTATAATGAGAAGGGTGATAGAGGGGTGGTCCGGAGGAAGTTAGTCTATCGGGAGGTAGGGAAGTATTAGAGGAGGAGGTATGGAGAGGAGGGATAAGAAGCAGGTATGTGAAAACTGGATAGGGGGAGAGGCGGTAGGTCAGAAGTGAATGGAAAAAGAGAAAAAAAGAGAAAGTCTGGAAGAATGGAAGAAGTGGAGCAATAGGGGATGGTGTGCAGGAGGTATGAACCATAGGAGGTAAAGAAGTAGGGAAATGATAGAACAAAGGGGGGAATGAAAGTGGGCATCAGGATAAGGGGGATACTGGAATAGTAGGTATAGATGAGTAGTGACTACAAGTGAATAGAGAGGAGAGGGGTTAGCTAGGAGTAGATCAGCAGAGGGGTGGTAGGAAGGACGAGGAACAATAGAAGTGGGCAGAGAGATCGTACGTACAGTCCAGGTGGAGAGGTGATATAGTGATAAAGAGGTAAAGGACATGAAGATAGTCAGAAGAGAAAAAGGTGTGGGGAGGGGGGTTTAGGATGAAGAAGGCAATATGGGGGTTACTCAAAGAGGATATGAAAAGCAGGGATGGAAGAAGAGAAATAGGAAGAGAGGTCCATAGGTGGGAGGGTGGAGTCGGAGGCAGGAGGGTCCTCAGAGGGACAGGGATACATTGATGCCACGAGGGGTGAGGCAGCCCCAACGAACGATCAGACGGTGCTCAGTCAACAACGGAAATGATAAATACTGTCGGCATCGAAAGTTGTGGAGAGACATGATCACCTACGCCAGCAGGCTTGGTACTTGATGATGATGATATGTAGTCACGGAAGCCTTTAACAATTGAGAATGACGCCATCTACATGAAGAAATCGCTGGTTTGCTCAAGAAGAAGAAATAACAGTGTGTGGTTTACCCTAATGTGTCTTGCCCCTTGTGTTTGAGATTATCTCGTGTTTACTAATTCTTTCATTTGTATGTGATTCACTTGTGGTTGTGATTACCACTGTCTTCGTTATACTCCAGTTGAAGTGATATACAGTGTTTTTCTTAACTATTCAAATAGCAACACACAAGATGACATAAGCACAACTTGAAGAAGTACGCATTAAATGGACGGGTATGAAAAATAAAATACAGTTATTCATAATATGAATATACCACATTTCGTTTGGTTTCAATTATTCTCTTGCATATTCATTACTTGTCCATGACTCACCTCCATACGACAGGACAGTATAGTTAGGACAATGCTTGTTTTATTACTTACACTGATAAATATTCCTGACATAAAATGTTTTTATTTCGTAGAACACTAATTTTGCCCTGACTATTCTACATTTTAATATAAGAACAGCATCTTCTCTTTGAAGCTATTATTATATTAAGATAATGGGGGACTGGTTGGCCTCGAGACAGAGAGGTTGTGGGTTCAAATCCCGGCTACACCGGTTGGGATTTTTATTTATGATTTCTCTCTGCGGCAACCACCCCTGGTCTCAGCAGCGAGACCCGGCCTGAAACGTCAATTACTCATCGACGGAAAAAATATGAGTACCTGCGAAGTCGGAGGTATCTGACTGTGCGGCGAGGGACCCCTGTGCACACGGCTGCAAGGGAAAAATGGATTAACACGCAAAATTCAGTTCCTAGTCTCTAGGCTAATTTTTTTTTATAGATACTGACTGCAGTTTACTCAGGTGTCCTTCGCCATGCAGGCAGATATTCACCGATTGAAGAGGTACTAATTTTGTTTATCGTTCAGGGTTTTATGACTTGTGGGTAGATTTTTTCCAATTCATTTTACTTGGCAGTTGCAATTTTTGCTATACTTTTTTCCATTTCAAATTGCACGGATTCTTTAACGTGCTCAGAATGCACACGGGACCTCATTTTATCGCGTTGTATGAGAGAGGCTAGATATCGAATCTCACTACCTAGAGAAGCTAGATATCGAATCTCACTACCTAGAGAAGCTAGATATCGAATCTCACTACCTAGAGAGGCTAGATATCGAATCTCACTACCTAGAGAGGCTAGATATCGAATCTCACTACCTAGAGAGGACTAGATATCGAATCTCACTACCTAGAGAAGCTAGATATCGAATCTCACTACCTAGAGAGGCTAGATATCAAATCTCACTACCTAGAGAGGCTAGATATCGATTCTCACTACCTAGAGAGGCTAGATATCGATTCTCACTACCTAGAGAGGCTAGATATCGAATCTCACTACCTAGAGAGGCTAGATATAGAATCTCACTACCAAGAGAGGCTAGATATCGAGTCTCACTACCTAGAGAGGCTAGATATCGAATCTCACTACCTAGAGAGGCTAGATATCGAATCCCACTACCAAGAGAGGCTAGATATCGAATCTCACTACCTAGAGAGGCTAGATATCGAATCTCACTACCTAGAGAGGCTAGATATCGAATCTCACTACCTAGAGAGGCTAGATATCGATTCTCACTACCTAGAGAGGCTAGATATCGATTCTCACTACCTAGAGACAAGGAGATGATAAAGCTATAAAAAAAAAAACACCACACCTGAGGTGTGACTCGAACCCGTGATTTTTGTGTCCAGAGGCCGACATTCTACCAGGTCGCCGTCATGATTAGTAAACCAAAACTGTCCAAGACTCTATAACTCTTCTTTTTGAAGCGCCTGAAAACAGACTTACCAGTCTGACTACGTATCATGGACCGAAGTTGGAAGGCAACGCGATACTCAAACATCATTGCTGATATCGGATGTATTGAAGCAAAGTAAGCAATATATTTCCAACTGCTGTAAACAACAACATAATGCAACTACGCCCATTTAACGACCTTTTAAAAGCGAACAATGAAGAAGAATATTCGTTAGCGAACAACGAAAAATATTCTATGCCCTTTACACTCACTTTCTTCATCAATTCGTCATTAAGTCCTGCAGGTTTATTGTTCTCTTTTTGTTATTGATACATCACCATATCTCACTTTACCACTAAATCCATCAAATGATATCCCCGGCACGCCCATTACAGATCTAAAAATTAATGACTCTATTGATTAAACAGATCGTGTGGATCACTCAAGGATTAAATAGAGTTCCAAGAAATAAACACGGGCTGAGGAAGGGCTACAGGTAAACAATCACAGCATCTTGGAATTACATATGGGGAAGGAAAACAACAAAATAAGACATGCTTGTAACAGAAGCGTAGAGTGCAACAACATAAACAGCTGGAGACGAAAAATAGTCAGAAGTAATGATAAACACGAACTAGTAAAATAGATTAGCATTTGCCCTTATGTTTATAGCATGTAAATATAAAAGCGTATATAAGGCAGAATTAGTTAAGATAGTAAAAGTAACGCGCTTTCAACAACTAAAGAGGATATTTAATGACACCAAAGTTTTGCTCGATTCCACGATTAATAAGCGTAGACAATTAAGATCAACAAAAATGAGTTATTGGAAAGTTATATGAGCTAACACTATTCAACATTGAGAACTCAAGAAGTTAACTGTGATAGGAAATCAGAGGATAGAACTACTATTGAATCATCTATTTTTCCGCGAAATAAACAAAAGATGAGTCAGAACTATACACAAAAGATGAGTCAGAACTATATACAAAAGATGTGTCAAAATTATAAACACAAGATTAGTCAGAACTATATACACAAGATTAGTCAGAACTATATACAAAAGTTGTGTCAGGACTATATACACAAGATTAGTCAGAACTGTATACAAACGATGAGTCAGAACTATATGCACAAGTTGTGTCAGAACTATATACACAAGATGTGTCAGAACTATATACAAAAGATGAGTCAGAATTATATACACAAGATGTGTCAGAACTATATACACAAGATTAGTCAGAACTATATAAACAAGATTAGTCAGAACTATATACAATAGATGTGTCAGGACTATATACACAAGATGTGTCAGAACTATACACACAAGATTAGTCAGAACTATATACACAAGATGTGAGAACTATATTGGTTATTGGTTATTGGTTATGGAAGGCCCCGGTATCATTGCAAACGAATTAAAATCCATAATTGCTCAACCGTCCGTGCCAGTGGAATCATCCGAATTACTAACTTATCTCCAAAACAAAGAAAGGTAGCTGTAGTCCCCATCCTAGCAGTCTCAGCACACGCCAAAAGACATAAGGCGAAACCGCACAGAAAGTTAACACAGCCAACTGTTCCCTGTCATACGATATCAGCATTCATCGTAAACCATTGGAATATCGAAACATGATCAACACGGATGATACACACAGCTCACGGTGTGCACAGAGCACTTAACTCAGTAGCTCCTGCAACAAGCCAGACTTGGAATATGCGGAAACTGCAACAAGGAACACTTTTCAGACACAGCAATTAAAAGTTCCTAACGTCTAACCGTCATATTGACCGGTATTCCAATGATGACGTATATTGCAATCAACACAGAACACACTATCACGCACACTGTAGAGGATTTCAGATCACATGCATGTACTCCGCTTCACCGGGGAAGTTCCCAACAGTGGAACTTTCTATCTATACACTGATCTGCATTGGAAAGATAGAATTAACCATCTTTCCGGCACAAAATACGTAACAGTGAACGTTGACGCAAACATGACCGCGCCATCTTGAAACCGGAGAACTATATACACAAGATTAGTCAGAACTATATACAAAAGATGATTCAGAACTATATACAAAAGATATGTCAGAACTATATACAAAAGATGAGTCAGAACTATATACACAAGATTAGTCAGAACCATATACACAAGATTAGTCAGAACTATATACAAGAGTCAGAACTATGTACAAAAGATGTATCAGAACGATATACACAAGATGTATCAGAACTATATACAAAAGATGATTCAGAACTATATACACCAGATTAGTCAGAATTATTTTTATAACATTAGTCAGAACTATATACAAAAGTTGTGTCAGGACTATATACACAAGATTAGTCAGAACTGTATACAAAAGATGAGTCAGAACTATATACACAAGTTGTGTCAGAACTATATACACAAGATTAGTCAGAACTATATACAAAAGATGAGTCAGAATTATATACACAAGATGTGTCAGAAATATATACACAAGATTAGTCAGAACTATATAAACAAGATTAGTCAGAACTATATACAATAGATGTGTCAGGACTATATACACAAGATGTGTCAGAACTATATACAAAGGATGATTCAGAACTATATACACAAGATTAGTCAGAACTATACGCAAAAGATGAGTCAGAACTATATACAAAAGATGTGTCAGAACTATATACACAAGATTAGTCAGAACTATATACAAAAGATATGTCAGAATTATATACACAAGATAAGTCAGAATTATTTTCACAAGATTAGTCAGAACTATATTCACAAGAATAGTCAGAATTATAAACACAAGATTAGTCAGAACTATATTCACAAGATGAGTCAGAACTATATACACAAGATGAGTCAGAACTATATACATAAGATGTGTCAGAACTATTTACATAAAATGAGTCAGAGCTATATACATAAGATGAGTCAGAACTATATTCACAAGAATAGTCAGTACTATAAGCAGAAGATTAGTCAGAACTATATTCGCATGATGTGTCAGAACTATAAACACACGATTAGTCACAACTATATTCGCAATATGAGTCAGAACTATATTCACTAGATGAGTCAAAACTATATACACATGATGTGTCAGAACTATATATATAAGATGAGTCAGAACTATACACAAGATGTGTCAGAACTATATACAAAAGATGAGTCAGAAGTATATACTACCGTTGTCTACCGCTATAGCTGATATGTCTCTCATATCTCGCTCTGAATCATCTGCCTTGAATTCAGTGTGGAGAAATGATGTTTCCTTTTCCCTAGCGATAGTTTGATCTCAAAGTTGGTGAAATCGAGTTCCAAATCAAATTAGGGACATAAATAGTTAAATATCATTATTACTGAATGCAACTCCGCATTGGCTACCATGGAGTACTTTGATAGTAAGATTGTTATAGGCTGACTTGTCCATTTTTAATGTTACTCGTCCACGTTAGTCTTGGTCTGTCTGTGTCTCTTTTACCTTGTATTTTCCCTTCCAAGATTACTTTCAGTAGGCTACTGTGTCTTTTTTACATGCCCCAAAAGTCTTATTTGTTTTGTTTCAATTGTGTTTTTATTAGTTCTATTTCATTTTTAGTTGTTTTAAGACTTCATCATTTATTTTATTTTATTTTCATCCAATTCTTCCTATTCTTCTATAAATCCACATTTCAAAGGCTTCCATTTTCTATGTTTTCGTGTCTGATGTCCGCGTTTCTGCACCATACAGGAATTTTGAGAAGATATATACAATTTTGCAATTCTTAGTTATAACTCTGGTGTTTTTTGTTTTGAAGTTAGACATTTTCAAGGCATTAAAATTGCTTTTTGACATTCCTAATCTTTTGTTTATTTATATTTTCCATTTCCCATCACTGGAATACATATCATAGTATCTTCAGAGTAATGTGTATCTCTGAACTGTCTCCAGGTCTATTCCTTCAACTTTTATATCCACTTGTAGGTTTTGAGTATGATCTTTCTTTGTGATCATAGTTTTAGTCTTTTTGATATTCATATCTAGTCCATATTTGTTGCTTGTCATGTTTATTACATTAAGTAGTTGTTATAGATATTTAGGATTTTCTGCTAGTAGTACAGTATCATCAGTATGTCTTAAGTTATTGATTATCTTTCATTAATGTTTAGGCCTGGCATCTCTGTGATGATTTTAAAGATTTGCTCAGTGTATAGATTGAACAAGCTTGGTGATAGGATGCATCCCTGTATTACTCCTCTTTTTATACCAATAGGTGTAGAGTTCTCCTTGTTATATTTTATTATCGCTGTTTCTCCCAGTATAAATTACATGTTAGTCGTATGTCTGTGTCATCTATATGTATATCTTTTAGGCACTCTGTAAGTGGTTTATGGTGTACTCTATCAAAAGCGTTGGTGTTGTCTATGAAGCAGGCATATATTGATTTATTTACTTGTGTGAACTTTTTGACTAACATCTTCGTGCATAATATTGCTTCTTATGTCCCACTGTTTTTCCTAAATTTTCTAATTCCAGACTGTTTGTATTATGAATTCCACCTTGCATAACGTTTAGCAAGATTTTTGTTACATTGCTCATCGGGAACATTGTTGTAAAATCACTGCATTTAACAGCATGAGTCAGTGCAGTGAATGTTATATTATTAGCTCATTTGATATGTATCGTGTATGGTATATATCGGTGCAATGCCAAAATCTTCTAGTGCCATTATTATCTACATCTCTATGCTGTCAGATGCTGCAGCTTTATCCATTTTCAATGATTTTATAGTTTTTCCACTTCCGGTTTTAAGATTGTATAGCCTGATATACATTTTTTAGAATTGTACTATTAGTCCCATAAATGATTCGCTTCGAGAGGTTTATGATGTAAACAAAGCAGTTTTGTCATTGCAAGTGAATAATGTCCACACCTATAATTGGTCAGGACTGTGTAGCAGCAGCAGCTTTATAGCGAACACAGAAAACATCATAGGATTGTGCTGTTCTGAAACAGCTATGCCATGCTACCCTAGAATTGCCTTTAATGGGATTACTGTTACCACAAACCACTCTTTATGTGTGTGCCACATATTTACACCCCAGAAAGAAATACTGAATATAACAACATCATATGCCGTCTGTGATTTTAATGACCACAAACCAGGAGCCTCCTGTATGATTGATACAACTGTTGCACCAATCACTTCATCAGCAGAGCCAGATCTATGGAATGTTAATCTGACATTGTTCTTGAATGATGTCCAAGTTAATGAGACATCAGAATCGTGTGGCAGCAGCTACAAGAAGGGAGCAGAGAACATCAGGTTCTGCTGCTATAAAGGAGACTTGCTTGCTATCCCAGAATTACCTTAAATGGGATCACTGTAGTTGAAAACTTCTCCTTTTGTGTAAACTGCACATTCACATCCAAGAGTGAATCAGTGAAGGTCACAAAATCATATTCTCTTTGTGGTTTTACTAACTACAGGTCATGTGGCTTCTGTTGGATTGGAAATGATAACTTACCACCACTGTGTGTCTATATGTTTGGAATTGGAGTCATCAACGATGGCCTAACATCATCAAGTGCTAGACGATCATCATTTTCGGGAGGACGCGAACTTCCATGGTATATGGTGGATAGGCGGCAGAAACCATTGAAGGCTATGTCTGAAAAGTGTTCCTTCTTGCAGTTTCCTCATATTCCAAGTCTGGCTTGTTGCAGGAGCGACTGAGTTAAGTTCTCTGTGCACACTGTGAGCTGTGTGTCTCATCCGTTTTGATCCCGTTTCGATATCCCGCTTGTTTACGATGAATGATGATATAGTATGACAGGGAACAGTTGGCTGTGTTCACTTTCTGCGCGGTTTCGCCTTATGTCTTTTGGCGTGTGCTGAGACTGCTACGATGGGGACTACAGTTACCTTTATTTGTTTGGGAGATGTGTTAGTAATTCGAATGATTCCACTGGCACGGGCGGTTGAGCAATTATGGATTTTAATTCGTTTGCAGTGATACCGAGGCCTTCCATAACCAATAACAATAACAATAACATTTTTTAGAGTTCATTTCTTTTCACTCTCGTCATAAAATAATATAGGTATATGTGAGTATATCTCATTATCAATTTTGCAGTATTTTTCGCTTATCTATCTTCTTCCATTTTTTCCAAGATGGCGTCAGTCATTCATTTTTATTTATTTTCTGTTCTTTCTCTTTTTCGGTAAGGTGTCGCACATTTCTTGTATGTTTTTCTTTATGCATTTCCAATGGGTTGTAACTTTTTAATCTGGATTCTATTCTGTACTGCTCAATCCCCTCTACTATCAGCCTTTGGTGTGTTCTTTAATTGTATTGTATAAGCATCGTTAAAATCTTTTTGATTTAAACCTGTTATGTCTAGTGGTATTGTTGGCGACATTAGTCTTATATTTGTTTCTCTTTTGGTTTGATTTTCATTTTAATCATTACAGGATTGTGACCTGAGTTAATATCTGCTCCTGGATAGAATTAAACTTTTTTGAAGCTGTTTCATAACCTATTTTTGTATCATTATGTAGTCAGTTTGGTTCCTCTTCCTATTTCCGAGGCTTTTTCGTGTGCATAGTTTCCTTTTCTCTTGCTCAAAGAGCCAAAAGAGCTATAATAGCCTTGATAAATTGGAGGCAAAATGTGTAGACTTGTATGCTCCCACAGATCAATATGACAAAAAAAAACTAGCATTAAATTCTGTAATTTTATCAAATTAAATTGTACACTTTGTATCTATGATACCGAGTATTTTAAGTTAATGTTTTGTTTTATTAAGTGCCAGTAGTGGGAAGATATGAACACGTGATTGATATGAACCTTCCACCCCTGTATGACGCCGTAAAGCAATAATCTATGTCGATATGTAGTGTTTGTCTCCACTATGTGTTGGCAGATATAAGGTATCATCTGTAGTGATATTGGCTGTTTGTAAATGCACTGACGTCCTGGCGGTAGATCTCATCTGTAGTGATGTTGGCTGCTTGTAAACCCAGTGTTGTTCAGGCGGGAGATCTCATTTGCAGTAATGTTGGCTGCTTGTAAACCCAGTGTTGTTCAGGCGGGAGATCTCATCTGCAGTGATGTTGGCTGCTTGTAAACCCAGTGTTGTTCAGGCGGGAGATCTCATCTGCAGTAATGTTGGCTGCTTGTAAACCCAGTGTTGTTCAAGCGAGAGATCTCATCTGTGGTAATGTTGGCTGCTTGTAAACCCAGTGTTGTTCAGGCGGGAGATCTCATCTGCAGTGATGTTGGCTGCTTGTAAACCCAGTGTTGTTCAGGCGGGAGATCTCATCTGCAGTAATGTTGGCTGCTTGTAAACCCTGTGTTGTTCAAGCGGGAGATCTCATCTGCAGTAATGTTGGCTGCTTGCAAACCCAGTGTTGTTCAAGCGGGAGATCTCATCTGCAGTAATGTTGGCTGCTTGTAAACCCAGTGTTGTTCAGGCGGGAGATCTCATCTGTGGTAGTGTTGGCTGCTATCTCTGGTGTGTACAGTCACTGTCGTTCTAGTGAATGTAAGGAATCACCAGGTTATGTTAGCCCGTTAGTAATAATGACGTTAGATTCACTGATACCATATCGAAGCTGTGGTAATCAGGGTTAACACTGATCGTGTATTTTGTTGTTCAAAAGTACAAGGGCGATAAGTGGATTACTGGATGACATAACAAGCAGTCGGGGTACTTGATGACAGTTCTTTGACTAGTGTGAAAAAATGCAAAACAAAAAAAATATGGTTTGGCCACATATCTCGATCTTTTGTATTACAAAGATCATTTTGCGAGGAACCGTGAAATGGGAAAGAAGGAGAGGTAGACAGGGAAAGAGATGAGATGATTGAATCAATAGGAGGGAAAGGGCCGGGCTTTACAAAGTCCAAAATAATGACTGCAGCTGTGATGTTAACGGAGAAGAATGATGGAGTATATCAGTGGTGCCCAACCATACCCAAGGATTACAGAGCGAGGACGGGTGGAAGGAATAAAGAAAGAAAGGAAGCAAGCAAGCAAGGAAGGAAGGAAACGAATTGATCAACTAAGGACAAGATTCAGGGTTCCATTTATAGACTTCTGGGTTCACCCAACCATAAATTGGTATCGGATTTTTCAGGGAAAGGATGACCGCACTGGAGTAGGAGAAGTAACTAGCAAATGTTAAGATGACCACCTGATCTTGATAAGCCCGTTTGGAAGATGCTGTTTGTGACCGTATCTATCAACGGCACCTTTTGATGTGATGTGGTCGAATCACAACAAAGGGGAAGGGTAATGGGCGGTGATGTTGGCTTATTCTCCACACATCTGCAGAGAGTAAAAAACATAGACATAAACCTCAAACCTCACATACTAGGGACTTCCGGTCAAAATGGCGGATAGGCGACAGGGAATCATTGAGTCACTGTCTGGAAAATGTTTCTTGTTGCAGTTTCCTCATATTGCAAGTCCCGCTTACTGCCGGGGCTACTGAGTAGTACTCTGTACACACCGTGAGCTGTGTATTTCATCCGGATGGTGTTTATATATTCAGATTCCTTACGGTAAATGATGATAAGGTATGACGAAGGACAGTTCAGATGTGTTCAAATCGGTGCGGAAACGCCTTATGTCTTTTGACGTGTGCTGTAGTTGCTACAATGAGGACTGCAACTGCCGTTATTTGTTTGGATATTAGATGAGTTGTTAAATTTGGATGATTCCACTGGCATGGGAGGTTGAGTAATTTGGATTTTTATTCGTTTGCAGTGATACCGGGGCCTTCGAATAACCATAACCTCACATACACCACACTCGAGGTGAGACGGGGTACCTTTCTCTTCATCTTTCTTACTTACTCATCACTATTTCCTTTGTTCTTGTGGACCTCAATGGGCTTGTGGTTAGAGAGCACTATTTCTAAACAGAAGTGTCCGGTTTCGATTACCGAAAATGGTGGTTAAATGTGGTCAATACATTTGTTTACAATATTGGCATTATCTAATTACTACCGTGGTCATTCCCAGCCTCTACAAATAAGCATCGCCGATGTTTGTTGATAATAGAGACTGTCTGGAGTAATAGAGACTGTCTGGAGTAATAGAGGCTGTCTGGAGTAATAGAGGCTGTCTGGAGTAATAGAGGCTGTCTGGAGTAATAGAGGCTGTCTGGAGTAATAGAGGCTGTCTGGAGTAATAGAGGCTGTCTGGAGTAATAGAGGCTGTCTGGAGTAATAGAGGCTGTCTGGAGTAATAGAGGCTGTCTGGAGTAATAGAGGTTGTCTGGAGTAATAGAGACTGTCTGGAGTAATAGAGACTGTCTGGAGTAATAGAGGCTGTCTGGAGTAATAGAGACTGTCTGGAGTAATAGAGGCTGTCTGGAGTAATAGAGGCTGTCTGGAGTAATAGAGACTGTCTGGAGTAATAGAGGCTGTCTGGAGTAATAGAGACTGTCTAGAGTAATAGAGACTGTCTGGAGTAATAGAGGCTGTTTGGAGTAATAGAGACTGTCTGGAGTAATAGAGACTGTCTGGAGTAATAGAGGCTGTCTGGAGTAATAGAGACTGTCTGGAGTAATAGAGGCTGTCTGGAGTAATAGAGGCTGTCTGGAGTAATAGAGATTGTCTGGAGTAATAGAGGCTGTCTGGAGTAATAGAGGCTGTTTGGAGTAATAGAGGCTGTCTGGAGTAATAGAGACTGTCTGGTGTAATAGAGGCTGTCTGGAGTAATAGAGGCTGTCTGGAGTAATAGAGACTGTCTGGAGTAATAGAGGCTGTCTGGAGTAATAGACACTGTCTGGAATAATAGAGACTGTCTGGAGTAATAGAGGCTGTCTGGAGTAATAGAGACTGTCTGGAGTAATAGAGACTGTCTGGGGTAATAGAGACTGTCTGGAGTAATAGAGACTGTCTGGGGTAATAGAGACTGTCTGGAGTAATAGAGGCTGTCTGGAGTAATAGAGACTGTCTGGAGTAATAGAGGCTGTCTGGAGTAATAGAGACTGTCTGGAGTAATAGAGACTGTCTGGAGTAATAGAGACTGTCTGGAGTAATTGAGACTGTCTGGAGTAATAGAGACTGTCTGGAGTAATAGAGACTGTCTGGAGTAATAGAGGCTGTCTGGAGTAATAGAGACTGTCTGGAGTAATAGAAAATGTTTGGAGTAATAGAGACTGTCTGGAGTAATAGAGACTGTCTGGAGTAATAGAGACTGTCTGGAGTAATAGAGACTGTCTGGAGTAATAGAGACTGTCTGGAGTAATAGAGGCTGTCTGGGGTAATAGAGGCTGTCTGGAGTAATAGAGACTGTCTGGAGTAATAGAGACTGTCTGGAGTAATAGAGGCTGTCTGGAGTAATAGAGGCTGTCTGGAGTAATAGAGGCTGTCTGGAGGAATAGAGGCTGCCTGGAGTAATGGAGACTGTCTGGAGTAATAGAGGCTGTCTAGAGTAATAGAGGCTGTCTGGGGTAATAGAGGCTGTCTGGAGTAAAAGAGACTGTCTGGAGTAATAGAGGCTGTCTGGGGTATAAGAGTTTGTCTGGAGTAATACTGACATTACCAAAAGTTGTGCTGTCATTATGAAACAAACATGGTCTGAAACACCATATTCCCCATACGCCTAGAGGTCAGGGAAGGAGCCTTAATTTTTTTTATTTGTGAAAGAAATAGCAAACCTTTTAAACCTACCAAACAGGCATTTATTTATAAACATTAAACGCAACACTTGTTCAGTTTACCTGAACCCACAGATCCCCATTCCTTTTCATAATTCTTAAAGAAAAAATAAATTTCTATTTCATAAACTTACCTCGGTTAGAACTGGTATCTAGCACCTGATCTCATATACATAAGATGGAAGATGCACTACACAAATAAAAAGCAGAATACCTCAGGCCAAAATAGCATTTCAGAAAATGAAAAACGTCTTATCCAACAAAGATATGTCAATAGAAGTAAGAAAGAGAGTTCATATGTGCTATATAGAGCCAATTCTGACCTATGGAAGCGAATCATGGACATAAGCCAAACAAATGAAAAGATTTTTAGAGGCCACATAGGTGCGATTTTGAAAGTTCCCTGGATAGCTAAAGAGACCAATGAGGTCATTCTCAAAGAAGAGGAAAGTTAATACTTGGTTACAAGTGGCAAAATACAGAGAAAGAAAGATCGCGGACTACAAAGAAAGAAGAAACTAGATAGCGCAGTGTCATGACATTGAAAACAGTCAACAATAGAATTGATACGATGTACTGTGGAAGGGCGAATGTGGAAGTACATGATCGCTTACGCCAACCGACATGACACATGATGATGATGATCTGAAAAAGTAAAAATTATGAGTTATGCATTTTCTACATTGAGTTAAAGCTTTCAACAAATTATCGTAAATAACTTTACCTGCATACTTTCCATCAATCAGGAACTAAAAAACAAAACACAGGAGTATGCATGCATTATTGCTGAAAAGCTAATCATTTCTAAATTTTCGTGAAAATACTCCCATTTGCATGCCAATGTTTCTCACTGCATATTCAAACTCCCACCCTGCATTATCTATCTTAACTTAAGTGAATGACTGCAATATTCAAGTGTTTGTAGGAAAGGTGCAAAGCTCTGCCTTTACAACTTTTATATATTTATCACCTAACTGTATATACCGGTACTCTTTAACTAATTCCGCATCAAAATTCTTGTTTACTTTGCCTACGCTTAAATGAACGTACGCCTTTAATGTGCAAACTCGACTAATTAACCTGGTAACAGTGTTTATGTTAAAAAATTAATCAAGTGCGTGTTTTTACTTTAAGGTGAAGATCGTGTCTGCGCTACTCAACATGTTTGATAGTTTACAGGTAACATATATAACATTTAATAGGGCTTATGTCGTCATTGAAAAGTGTGAAAAATGAAGTATTTTTTTATTATTATTTGTAAAGTTCAGCATCAACGGGAAGAAATCATTTTTGCGGCTGAAATAGAGAGCAGATGCTGAGGTCCAGGAGGTCAGATATCATGCTCTGAAAGTTCTCAGTAACTCATAGTTATCTGTTTGCTGTAGAATCAGCAACAACAGCCCATCAGGACACACCTCCACATCCTGTGTTGTCACTGGTAACAGGCTAACCGATACGGGCAGGTGAGTACGGAAGGATAGGAAAGGAAACCCAGTACCAATTAATGTCATGTTAAAAACGAAAGCAGAAACGCTAAGATATAACAGGATGCAGTAAACAACGACAGGGGGCGGGTCTAAATCAACTGTAATGTCCTCTCAAGCGCAGGAATCGTCGGGCGAATGCAGAAATGCAAAGAAATAATTGGGAATACATACGATTTATTATTCTTACAATTGATATCAAAGCGTTCCAGTAACTCTACTAGTCCTCAAACTATTTAGCAGATGACGGAGAGTACGAACACGTAAGGTTTCCAGTAGTGCGCTGGTTATTCACGAATGCTTTTGAAGATGTTCACTTTTATTTTATTTTTTTTTTTGGCGTTTGAATTGCAGATTGTTTGCTTCTTAAGACTGCGTCCTCATTGACATCCATGTAATGTCCCATCAGTCAAACATCGAGGCATTGCCAAGATGTATGTCTATCATTGGTGTACTTTAGTCCAAAGTATCCGTTTTGTTGTTGCTGTGACCCCCACGCGTTTCCTTTCTTCCTAGCTCGTGATCTGGGCATTAAATCCGTAGCAAGTTGTTATCCTGTTTTAGTTTGTTTGTCTGTTTGTTTGTTTGTCTGTTTATTTGTTTGTCTGTTTGTGTGCACCAGCTTTATATCTCAGCGAAGTCCGAAGGACTGAGTTTATGTGTGAATGCCAATTTTGTTTCTAACATATTCCAAGCCAGAAGCTGTATACGCAGTTGTCCCTCCCCATTCAGGCAGACACTTTCCAACCTCCGAGGCATTCTCGTTATTTAGCGTCGAGAGTTTTGATGTTTTTCAATAGGTTTTTTCGAAAAAACATTTGGGCCAACAGTGGTAAATTTTGGCCCACTCTTTTCGATTTCCAACGGCTAAGGTTTTTTTTTTTTCAACGTGCGCAGAATGTAAACGGAACTTCATGTTTATTGCTGCTCTCTGAGAGGGCTAGACGTCTTATTTCACTGGTCCCTGAGAGGGTTAGACGTCTTATTTCACTGCTCCCTGAGAGGTCTAAACGTCTTATTTCACTGTTTCCTGAGAGGGCTAGACGTCTTATTTCACTGTTTCCTGAGAGGGCTAGACGTCTTATTTCACTGTTTCCTGAGAGGGCTAGACGTCTTATTTCACTGCTTCATGAGAGGGCTAGACGTCTTATTTCACTGCTTCCTGAGAGGGCTAGACGTCTTATTTCACTGCTTCTTGAGAGGGATAGACGTCTTATTTCACTGCTTCGTGAGAGGGCTAGACGTCTTATTTCACTGCCCAGAGAGGGCTAGACGTCGGAACTCGCTGCCCAGAGAGGGCTAGACGTCGGAACTCACTGCCCAGAGACGACTAGACGTCGGATCTCACTGTCCAGAGATGGCTAGACGTCGGATCTCACTGCCCAGAGAGGGCTAGACGTCGAATCTCACTGCCCTGAGAGGGCTAGACGTCTTATTTCACTGCCCAGAGAGAGCTAGGCGTCGGATCTCACTGCCCAGAGACGGCTAGGCGTCGGATCTCACTGCCCTGAGAGGGCTAGACGTCGGATCTCACTGGCCAGAGACGGTTAGACGTCGGATCTCGCTGCCCAGAGACGGCTAGACGTCGGAACTCACTGCCCAGAGAGGGCTAGACGTCGGATCTCACTGCCCAGAGAGGGCTAGACTCGGTTCACACTGCCCAGAGAGGGCTAGACGTCGGATTTCACTGCCCAGAGAGGGCTAGACGTCGAATCTCACTGACCAGAGAGGGCTAGGCGTTGGATCTCACTGCCCAGAGACCAAAAAAAAAAAAATGATAAACCCACGAAGAAAGCACACTTACTAGGTGAAATGTTCTCTATTTGAACCAGGGACCTTTGTTTCCAGAGGTTGACGTCTTTTCTCTACGTCGTCCAGGCCCCCTTCCCACCCTCTTGAAAAAAACAATTCAGATGTCCATATTCTATCCATTTGCACCGAGAATTTTGGCTTGCGGACTGATAATATTGTTCCCATTTGAGCAACAACTAATAAATGATAATTAAAGCACAAAGTTAGTCGTCGGATTATCGTCATCGCACGTCGACTACCATAAGCGCTCACATGTTTTCCGCAGGAAATCCCGCAGTGTGAAACGATAAACTGGTTTACAAGTCTGCCTTCGTTCTCCTCGTAGCACTCCTAAATTTAGGCAACATACCTCTTGACTAAAATCTAGGACTCGCACCAGGGCAGCAGATTCACGAACGAATATAGTAAACTATACCATCTCGACCTTCACGGCGTAACGCCGGATTAGGGGTATACGATCGTCCATCATGATATAGCACCGACAATAATAGATGCCCCCGCAACGCTTGATTCACTCCAAAGATTGCAGTCATGACGCACGAACACCGTAGCACAGCGTAAAATGCTTAAAGTGGAACTTCGGTTGACTTAGCACAAATCCATATGAAGGAGCAAAAGCTAATTGGCGCCGAACAAATCTGACTACGGTTATTGAACAGCTTTCAATGTCATGACATGAAACGCATATCGATGTCACTACCGGGGATGGTCGCATTTACACCACCTTATTTGCTAAAAAAAAGAACCGCAGGCCAGGTGCACGGACTTCGTAGCATCGGCAAGATTCCGTTAAGTGGAAATTCCGATTGACTTTACCAATGTACATTAGGGAGCTGAAATTAATCAGCCTCCAAACGCAAATCCTGCAGCGGCAATGGAACAAACACTCTATTCCACCATCTTGGAACTGGAAGTCATGAAGAAAGGCAAATGGACCAAGCTTATATGTTAGTAATGTAATTTAACGTAAGCAAAACGTTTCTTTTTCTTCTTAGTTTCCTTATTAGTGGAGTAGGTTGCGTAGTGCTTTGAATTTCATGATTCGGTTCATCCATCTTAGCGAGCATTTATTTCTGATCGCTTTGCTAGCCAATGTAGAAAAAAAAGTAAAGTACCCCCGTCACGCCAAGTGGCGTGTAGAGAATATGGTGCTAGTGACCATAAATTTTACAGACCCTCGGTGTTAAGCGTTCGGAGACTTCTGGATAGTGTCGGTTCAAGCAACGAAACTCACGATGCGAGACGGCATTTATCACCTTCCCAGTGTAATACCCTGCTACCTACTTCTGCCAGCGGCTGGGTCTACCGCGGATGTATTTTTTTTTCTAACCACGAGTATAATTCACACTGCTTCCAACGGGAATCTAACACGGGTTGTCCAAAAGTCCTTAGCCCAGTCGGGTGGTTTTCCCAACTAGGCTATCGATCCCCCACCCTCTCGAAAAGACGTGCCCACGAGTAGAGGAGACCTTACACATCACTCTCTAGTGACAGTAATGCTATGGAATACCTCTACCATTTTAAATAAATAGAAACCTGACAATAAACGTTAATATAATTTAACGTATAAGGCTCTCTTTGTGAAAATAAATAAGACATCAAAACCAGATGGCCCTAGCCGACGCTAAAGAACGCAGAAGAATGTGAACATGCAACATGCAGGCGGTAATTGCAGTCTGGTAACAAAGTAAATTAGGCACGTACAGTTTTAACGAAGGCCTGGACGTGGTAAATGCAAAACAATCAGCCAAGACGAAATGAAAATGTACGGTGTTAAGCCAAAACAATTATGAAATCCCAAACCAAAAAGGTTTGCTTAATTAGGGTTGTCGGGAAAAGAAATGAATAGATCAAGCACAAGATGCAATAGTTAAGAGGGAAATTTGATGGTTTAGTCGAAAACTTTCAGAAGATCTTACTTATATGACTATAAAGACCAATACAATCGTATTGATTTGTATATATATATATATATAGATATGTTGGTATGCGTGTGTCTGTGTATATACACATAGAGATAGATAGACAGATAGATAGACAGACAGACAGACAGACAGACAGACAGACAGACAGACAGACAGACAGACAGACAGACAGATAGATAAATAGATAGATAGATAGATAGATAGATAGATAGATAGATAGATAGATAGATAGATAGATAGATAGATAGATAGATAGATAGATAGATAGATAGATAGATAGATAGATAGATAGATAGATAGATAGATAGATAGATAGATAGATAGATAGATAGATAGATAGATAGATAGATAGATAGATAGATAGATAGATAGATAGATAGATAGATAGATAGATAGATAGATAGATAGATAGATAGATAGATAGTAGATAGATAGATAGGTAGGTAGATAGATAGGTAGGTAGATAGATAGATAGATAGATAGATAGATAGATAGATAGATAGATAGATAGATAGATAGATAGATAGATAGATAGATAGATAGATAGATAGATAGATAGATAGATAGATAGATAGATAGATAGATAGATAGATAGATAGATGGATGGATGGATGGATGGATGGATGGATGGATGGATGGATGGATGGATGGATGGATGGATAGATGGATGGATGGATGGATGGATGGATGGATGGATGGATGGATGGATGGATGGATGGATGGATGGATGGATAGATAGATAGATAGATAGAACTAAACTACATGATCTAGAGTAACTAAAAACTACATGATCTAGAGTAACTAAACTACGTGATCTAGAATAACTAAACTACATGATCTAGAGTAATTAAGCTACATGATCTAGAATAACTAAACTACATGATCTAGAATAACTAAACTACATAATCTAGAATAACTAAACTACATGATCTAGAGTAATTAAACTACATGATATAGAGTAATTAAACTACATGATCTAGAATAACTAAACCACATGATCTAGAATAACTAAACTACATGATCTAGAGTAACTAAACTACATGATCTAGAATAACTAAACTACATGATCTAGAATAACTAAACTACAGGATCTAGAATAACTAAACTACATGATCTATAATAACTAAACTACATGATCTATAATAACTAAACTACATGATCTATAATAACTAAACTACATGATCTAGAGTAACTAAAACTGTTGGATCTAGAATAGAAAGTGAAGTGAAAAGTGAAGAGAAAGTTCTATATTAGAGGAGAATAATTAATTTAAGTGAATGTAAGCCTTTAATATCTGATACATCAGTACGTACCGAGCAAAATAATAGCGTGTCTATACTGTTGATGCGTTGGAGTTGAAAGCAATTTTGTATGGAATTCATGTATGTAATAAACAGTAGGGAGGGGGGGGGGTGGACAGTGAGCACCCCATCTTACACCTGATCTAACTTCGAAGTGGTCTGTGTGGGCTACTGCTTTTCTGACTGTGCAGGTGGTGTTGATGTAGAAACTTTTAATTATGTTAGTTGGCTTGCTCCGTATTTTATTAGTTTCTCCCACTGTGGGTCTTTGTTACTCGGTCGGATGATTTTTCCTGGTCAATGAAAGCTATGTACACATTATGATTATGTTCTGCCGTCTTTTCTGGTAGCTGTTTTAAGGTGAATAGAGCGTGAGTATATTCTGTGTATTTTTTTTTCGGAACCCCATTTGAGAATCGCTTAAGTAGAGTGGAGCTGAATATAGAATAAAGAAAAAAGAAAAGAAATATCAAAGAGTCGTTGTCATCAAGCTGGAGCTATAAACAGGGTGTGAGATGTGAAGAGAAATAAAGAAAAGTCGATGAAAGAGAATTGGCCATGATTTGAGGTCGAGTTTGGCAGCGGAAATAAAGAACAATCTGTCTAATGGAATTGGACGTACATTTGGAAGGAGTCTGCGTCAAAGTTGTAGCTCACCGCTGATTTAACTACATTTCTTATTCGTTATTTTCTTCTCCTTCATTTTCTTCTTCTTCGTGTTTGTCTTCTTATTCCATTACCATGGAGACGTTCAGGCACTTCTGACAGACCTCATTACCATTCTCCATTATCTCGACTCTCAGTCATTCTTTGAGTCATTCTTTGAGTCTTTCTTTGAGTCTTTCTTTGAGTCATTCTTTGAGTCTTTCTTTGAGTCATTCTTTGAGTCATTCTTTGAGTCTTTCTTTGAGTCATTATTTGAGTAATTATTTGTACTTTATACCCTACCATTTGCTCTTTCTCTGTCTGTCTCTCCATTTTTCTCCGTTTACAGCAGAATGGTCTTTGCCAGGCCAAACGATCGCGATACGTGGCCAAACTATTTCCTTTGTGTTACTTCGCTATTGTTACAAGATCCTCGTACTTCACTTACTTGATGTATCCTCTTGCCAACTATTTTCGTTCTAGATATGATCTAAGTAAGAGATGCTAACAATCTTACGATAATATTACATCTCTAAATCTTGTATATTATTCTTGTTATTATTACATGCTCTGGTGCAAAGTTCCGTGTTTCGATAGAGAGGAAGCACATAAGCCTGATTTAGATTTGAGATGTAGTTGAACAGTGATATGATTGCTTGCTTGCGTTCGCTCGATGACTTAAGGAGTGTACCTTGAACAGTGATATAAAATAGAAGAATCGGAGTGTCAGATTTTGTGCACCGAATCCAGAAACTTGAGTTTAAAGTAAAAGTAAGGAGGTGTTAAAAAGAAAGATAACTTTAGCACACAGTTACAGGCGTCAGCTGACTCGCTTGGCTGCGCACAGATGATCACAACAAACGTGTTCTCTGTTATACTTTCACTAACTGTTGGTTGGGAAGTTTCGTGGCAGATGTTAAGTCTTCAGTGCCTTTTAGATTTTCACTTTCCACAGTAAACTCACAACGAATGAACTTGGGACAATTATGTTTGAATCAGCATTATTGTTAATCATTGACTTGACTGTGTAATAACGTGAAGTTTGTCTCACGAAAGTAACACCAGTAGCCCGTAAGGTCAAGCGATTAAAAAAAAAAATAATAATAATTACTGCACTTTTCCATTACTGATGTCTGCCGGGACATATAGGGCCGGAGAATAAAGCCCGCATGTCCTGAGCTGTCACCGCGAAGTGATTCAGGTTTGAGCTTTTGTTTCACCCCCGACAGAAAAAAAAAAGCGAGAAAAAATTGACTTTACAGGGATTTGAGCCTATGTTCTCGTGGTTTTGGAACATGACGCATTATCATCGTGGTCAATGAATGGAAGAATGAAATAAACATTATAGTCTGTAGTAACTATAACGTTGTCAATCTTTGATTTCACACCCTCGCTCTGACAGTTTTGTCGATCAGGTCGAGTTTGCATATTTTTTTCGACCATCAAAATGTTTTTCACAATCTACACTTAATGAAATTATATGTTCATCTTTATGCTTCGTTTTCTTCTTCTACTTCTTCATCATCATCATCATCTTCTCCTTCAACCTTTCGACTCTGTAGCGCATCGGGTCTTAACTCTTTCCGCACGGAAGCTTTTTATCAACGCAACGGAAGAGTTTTCAGATACAAAATTGTTCATGTTTTTAAGAATCAATCTATATATTGATATTTATCTAACATATAACATATGATATATGAATTTTTAGATAATTGAACAAGGTATTAGATTTCACCAATACCAAGATGATACAAGACTTGTAAAATGAGAATGGTTTGATGGCGTTCACGCTAATCAAATTGAACGTGGCGACCAGTGTGGCGAAACGTACGGAAGGAGTTAAACAAACACTCAACAAATAGTGTTGTTTATCGCTTGATATTGTTCCATGTCTTCGCCATCTTCTTGACCTTTTCATCTACCTGTCTGTCCAAGTATATTTACGTCTTCCATTGTCTTCGCTAGATGGGGATTGAAACAAAAGTCTGTTGTGTAATAATACTCTAGGTTCGGCTGTACACTGTGTTATTTGGTTATGGAAGGCCCCGGTATCACTGCAAACGAATTAAAATCCATAATTGCTCAACCGCCCGTGCCAGTGGAATCATCCGAATTAATATCTCATCTCCCAAACAAAGAAAGGTAGCTGTAGTCCCCACCGTAGCAGTCTCAGCACACGCCAAAAGACATAAAGCGAAACCGCGCAGAAAGTGAACACAGCCAACTGCTCCATGTCATACGATATCATCATTCATCGTTGACAATTGGAATATCGGAACATGATCAAAACGGATGAGACATACAGCTCACGGTGTGCACAGAGCACTTAACTCAGTAGCTCCTGCAACAAGCCGGACTTGGAATATGAGGAAACTGCAACAAGGAACACTTTTCATGCATAGTCTTCAATTGTTCCAGCCGCCTATCCACCATATTGACCGGAAGTTCTCGTCCTCTTGAAAATGATGATCGTCATAATTTTTAAAAATGAACACTGTGTGTCCTTTTCAACACCATCGTCTTTCAGTTCAGCTCTCTCTAAACTTAATCAAAACGATAATCAAAAACCTTTCACGTGCAGCGATGATTACACATTCTTACGTAAAATATTAAACAGTCTAGATTGTATTATCGAGCCAGACGGCCTATACTCCTATATATATATATATATATATATATATATATATATATATATATATATATATATATATATATATATCTGAGCAAAGATTGAACAAAGTTAGTAGAACAATAAGAGAAAGAGAGTGATAATGACAATAAGCCGAGAAAGAGGGAGAGAGGGAGAGAAACCCCACGTGATAAGATTCAATAAACTAAGGCACGCAACTCACACATTACAAAATCAGCTTCGTAACTCCCAATCAAGGTTGTTCAACGATTCGACAATATTTACGTCTACATTTTGTGACAGCACTTTAGCGAGATGTTTCTTTTGTAGAACATTTACTGAGAGTAGCGTTGGTAACATGCTGGCTTATATCGAGAGTGCAATCACATCTTAACGCTCTCCAATCAGTCCAGCTGATCGAGGAATAGTGTATCTGACTCATTTTGGGGAAGTAATTTTGTTTTTGTTTTTTGTGAGTTCGCCGCTTATATCTTTAGCTAAGTCCCTAGAGATATGGAACTGAATTTTGCGTGCTAATCCGTTTTTTTTTCACTGACAGCCGTGTGCACAGAGGCCCCTCGCCGCTTTGGCAGATATCTCCGTCCTCGGATGCACTCAATTTTTTTCCATCGATGAATAATTGACGTTTCAGGTCGGCCTCGCTGCTAAGACCAGGGTTGGATGCCGCAGAGAGAAATCATAAATAAAAATCCGAACTGGTGCAGCCAGGATTTGAACCCACAACCTCTCTGCCTCGAGAACAAACAATTCCTCCGGGGAAAGTAATGACAGCGAGTAAAAGAGCAGCCCCCGCCACCAACACTTCCAAATACCGAAGCCGAGCACGGTTATGTTTAATATTTCATTACCCTAATACGTATTTATGCATGCTATGAGACAAAAAAAAGTAAAGAGCCCCCCTATACGCCAAATGGCGTATAGGGGATATGGTGTTAGTGACCATACATTTTGCAGACCTTCGGCTCATGATTTTTGGGGTAATGTGGTTGGTATTACGCCCGTGCCGCTTCACTTTCCCAGAAAAAAATCCGGTACCCATTTAAGGCTGGGTGAACCCGGATTCGTCGGTTGGGTTCGAACCCTACCTCTTGTCCTTTGTAGTCCAGTTCACTAACCACTGAGCTATCGCGGCTCCCTATGACACATTCATCATCATCATGTGCCTTACCGGTTGGCGTAGGTGATCATGTCCCTCCACAATCTTCTATCTACAGTGCATCGTATCAGTTCTGTTGTTAACTGTTTTCCATGCCATGACCTCAAGCTATCCAGTATTTTCTCGCTTTGTCGTCAGCGATCTCTCTTTCCTTTTATTTTGCCAGTTGTAACCAAGTATTCCAACTTTCCTCTTCTCATGATGTGTAAATATACGGTTGTGATTGTTCATGATTATTCCAGGCAATTTAAGAAGGTAGTTTGTCATTCCTTTCCTTCTTGGCAGTGACTGTACTAGTCGGAGATCGCAGCCATTGTCTCTATACATGAGATCCTCTGTCTGCCATCGCGGCGTGGGGACCATAACCGGCACTACTTGTCGGCTGCTCCCACAACACCATCAACCACCTGCTCCAATGGCTTCACAGAACCCTGATAGAGGGGCTGAACAGGAGCTCCACCTTGCCCAGGGGTGTCCCGAAGACTAGCGGAGGAAAGGAGACGTCTTACTCCTCCTATGACACATTACGTTTACAATATTTTCAACGCATTTGGATTATATGTTGACAAACTTTTAAGATACTCAGAAGAAATGTTCATTCAATGTAACAAGACAATGCAGATATTGGAACAGCTAGACCCTATACTTCAGCGCAAGACAATATCTATCTTTTTCTTCCTCTTTCCTCTTTCCTTCATCATTTGCCTTTCAGCGCCGAGGGGATTGCTGTCTTTTGCTTTTCTGTTCGCCTCTGCTGCTGTTATGCTTCCTTGTGCTTTCAATATTCCGTCAATGCATCTTTTTTGTGGTCGACCCTTAGGTCTGGTATTCTCCCACCGTTTATTGAAGGCTCGTTGTGTTGTGTTTTGATCACTCAGCCTTGTTACTTGGCCGAAAAATGTATCTGTTGTTTCTTTCTGTTTTATGGCGGGGGTTATTCCTAGCTCTTTTCTCAGTTCTTCATTTCTGATATTGTCTCTCAGACTGTTTACTATAACACATTCACATCAAAGAATTATCTGATACAGAGTATATTCATTACGCCCTTTTGCTATTATTGCCAAACATTGCCATTTGAGTATATTCATTCCGACCTTTTGCTATGAGTGTCAAACATTGCCTTTCGCAAATAGGCAAAAAAGGAAGGTAGTCACTACAGGGATGAGATGTTTGAGAAACCCGATTGGAAGGACCAGAAAAGACGGGATTATAAATAACATCGTAAATAAGAGATTGGGCATCGAGTCAATTCTGAACTACATACAGAGACAATAAAAGAAATGGGTTGCTTATCTACAAAGAATGGAAGAAGATTATATATCTTACAAAACATATACTAAAAGAGGAGATGGAAGAAGATTGTATATCTTATAAAACATATACTAAAAGAGGAGATGGAAGAAGATTATATATCTTACAAAACATATATTAAAGAGGAGATGGAAGAAGATTATATATCTTACAAAACATATACTAAAAGAGGAGATGGAAGAAGATTGTATATCTTATAAAACATATACTAAAAGAGGAGATGGAAGAAGATTATATATCTTACAAAACATATACTAAAAGAGGAGATGGAAGAAGATTATATATCTTACAAAACATATACTAAAAGAGGAGATGGAAGAAGCTTATATATCTTACAAAACATATATTAAAGAGGAGATGGAAGAAGATTATATATCTTACAAAACATATACTAAAAGAGGAAATGGAAGAAGAGTCCTATGCAGTCTCAGAGTGAGATGGACTGACAACATCGGAAGAATGCTACAACATGAATTATCAATGGTTGGTGCTGTAAGAATGGTAGGAACTAGAAATGTGTACTTCCCTCGACACCCGAAGTGTATAAGAGGCAGTGAAGAGCGGTACAGAAAGAGACACCGAGAAAGAGAGAGAGAGGAAAAAAAAGATAAAGCGAGAGAGAGAGAGAAAGAAGAAGAAGCAAAAGAATAAAAAAAAGTATGCAGAATGTTTACCTTTATGACATTATGATTATATATTTCACAATATATTACTAAGTAATTCTGAACAAACCAACACATTAGTTCTAGATTTGAGGAATTTAGGCTTCTACAAACATACCCCACTGCATCAAAAGTTACAAACTCAGTGCTTCTGTCAGCCAAGTGTTGTAACTGACTACGCTTTCCTTCCTTTCAAGTTATCTTTCTTTCCTGTATTAACCTTATCTTTATTCTTTGCTACTGCCATAAACTCACAAATATATCCAAAGTCATTACCACGCAAAGAAACTGTAATCCCACCAATATGATATCACTAGCATATGTCTTCAAAATTCCCATAAACAAGTGCATCTGTCTTTCACCTGATTCTGGTAGCTTCGCATTATCGCAAACATAAACAGTTAACTTTCAACACACTACACTTAATTATTATCAAATACAAGGATCATTACCCTTTTCTGTACCCGCACTCTTTTTTTTTTTTAAGCCGCGGAAGGAGACATACTTATCGAGGTACCAAAACGAGGTTTCTTCATTTGTGATTACGTTTATTTCTCTGACGTCACGAATATAACGTACACACAATCTGCTGTTACCGGCAATGCAGGGGTCTTACAATTCTCGCGTGCTGGAGCACGTATCATAACACGGCGCGTGCAAATGCTATTCACATACACATCAGAAGCAAATTTAGAGTTAGAGATTATTAATAACTCACGAATTCATTATTTTCTTTATACAGCATGTCCATATAGAGGAAAATGAAGAAAAACGAAAAGAGAGAATTATTAACTAGTAATGTCAATTGTAATTTATTTGTGGAAGATAAAAAACAAGAAGCAAAATAACTGTTATGCAGTTTTGTCTGGAGTGAGGGACAAGAAGAAAAAAAAATGGCACTCTGACGGAGAAACGTGGAGCCAAAGATGCCAGACAGCTGGAGGAGAAAAAGTGGAAACAAAAGTTCCTGGCGCCTGGCAGAGAAGAGTAGCGGAGCCATGATGCCTGGCAGAGAAGAGTAGCGGAGCCATGATACCTGGTGCCTGGCAGAGAAGAGTAGCGGAGCCATGATACCTGGTGCCTGGCAGAGAAGAGTAGCGGAGCCATGATACCTGGCGCCTGGCAGAGAAGAGTAGCGGAGCCAATGATACCTGGCGCCTGGCAGAGAAGAGTAGGGAAGCCAATGACACAAGGCGCCTGGCAGAGAAGAGGAGCGGAGCCAATGATACCTGGCGCCTGGCAGAGAAGAGTAGGGAAGCCAATGACACATGGCGCCTGGCAGAGAAAAGTAGCAGAGTCAATGATACCTAACGTCTGGCAGAGAAGAGTTGCTGAGCCATGATACCTGGCGCCTGACAGAAAAGAGCAGCGGAGAATATGATACCTGGCGCATCCCCCCCACACCCCCTGCCCAAGGGAAAAAAAAATATATGCCTGGCTGCTGGTGAACAAAGTGGAGCCAAAGATTACAGCATCGATCAAAACTGGAGACATCATACACAGGTTAATAAAAGATATTATATAATATAGAAAACCTTCAGTTTCGCAAGAATAACAAACAGAAAAGGAAAACAATTGTAAGAAGTAATCAAGAAAGAATAAGAAAAAAAATGATATGCTGATGATACTGTTCTACTAGCAGAAAATCCTAAAAACCTACAACAATTACTTAATGTGATAAACATAACAATAAAAAATATGGACTAGATATGAATATCAAAAAGACTAAAACTATGATCATAAACAAAGAAAATTCTCAAGACCTACAATTAAATATCACAGTGGAGGGAATACATCTGGAGACACTCCAGAGCTACAACTATCTGGGACATACTATAACCAGTGATGGAAAATGGAAAATTGAAATAAACAAAAGAATAGGTATGGCAAAAAGTAATTTTAATGCCATGGAAAATATACTAACAACAAAACAAATATCAGCAGGGCTGAAACTAAGAATGGCAAAATGTTACATCTTCTCAATATTCCTGTATGGTGCAGAAACATGGACATTAGACAAGAAATCAGAACTTAAAATTGACGCCTTTGAAATGTGGATTTATAGAAGATTAGGTAGAATTGGATGGAAAAAAAAAAAAAACAAATGATGAAGTTTTAAAACAACTGAAAATAAAAAGAAAACTACTAAATACAATTAAGACAAAACAAATGAAATTTTTGGGGCATGTTAAAAGACACAACAGCCTAATAAAAGTAATATTGGAAGGGAAAATACAAAGTAAAAGAGGCAGAGGCAGACCAAGACTAACATGGACGAGTAACATCAAAAGATGGACAAGTCAATCTATGACAGCCTGCACCATTAAAGCAAGAAAAGAGTAGAATGGCGATTCATGGTAGCCAACCTTCGTTGCGGAGAAAGCACTCGATGATGATGATTAAGAAAAAAATGAATATGAAGATTACGAAAAAAAAAACAGTTTTTAAAAAGTCATATTTTAGTGTGCTGCTATTCATTACCAACAAGCACACAATAATGAATAGGTAATAGGCATACAGTTTCTTAGAATAATGTCAAAAAGTTATGAGGATAAACCGACAATAAGGGTGATTGTGAGGCCAACACACAAAGAAGGTTCCTAACAATCATCTATTTTTCACCTTTATGGTTGGAAGGAGACAGTCTGTTGTTAATCTTCAATAGTAACTATCAGGTGATGTTTTGATGTGCAACATTTTTACAGCTAATTTTGCCAAAATTGGAAAGACCTGTTTTAGCGGCAGAATGAACACGATAATTTTATATGATGGGATTTCACTTTTTTCTCTTGCATCTTTTTTCTTCAAACTTTGACTTTATTTCCTTTTCAAATATTATTGTGTCGTTTCTTATATTTCTTCTCCGTATGCCAGTCTTCTGTCAGATTATTCCAGTCTTTTACACAAATGGAGAATTAACACAGTGTTGCCTTGCCTTCACAGTTCTGAAAAGATAATCAATTTGAAAAAAAAATATGATTACAAGATGAGCGAGATTGGAACACGTAATGATTATTGATAAAATACGAGGACACAGAGATTATAGGAAGCGGTGGGGGGAAATGTTGGCCAGTTTTGTAGCTGCAGTGTTGAAGCGGTCACCAGCAGCAGCTATAGAGAAGACTATGGGCAGAATGTTGTGGAAAGATAACATAGAGATAAGAACAAATATAAAATGTAATAAACAATATGCGGGGGGCCTACATATACACAAATTTGAGATCAGTACTTGCCTTTTGTTGTTGTCTTTGTATTTATATATGTTATAATGCATTACAGAAACGATTGGGAATATTTCAACAAATAAAACAGGGTGTTAGGCAAGGTTGTGTGCTGTTACCAGATTTATTTATTATGTGAAGTGAGATAATTTTAAGATCCATAAGGGGCATGTCTGGAGTAAAAATCGGAGGTCATAATAATATAAATAATCTAAGGTATGCTGATGATACAGTCTTAATCGCTAAGAGTGAAAATGAGTTACACGGAATGTTAGACATTTTGTGAAGGAAAGCAAAAATAAAGGACTCAGCCTTAATAGTAAAAAAAAAAACAGAAATAATGGTAGCAACGAAGAAAAAGTCTTCATCGTAATGCACAATAAAGACAAGTGGAAAAAAATTAAAACAGGTAAATGAATTTAAATATCAGGCAACAATGTTAACCTCAGATGGAAGATGTACAAAAGAAGTGAGATGCAGAATGGCTCAGGCAAAAGCAGCTTTCCAAAAATGAGGAAGATACTGTATAATCCATTTTACACAGTAGAAACAAGAAAAAGAGTACTTAATGTTAAGTAGAGCCAGTCTTAACACATGGATGTGAATCATGGACAATAGGACAACAGACAAGAATATCAGCGGAGGATTTATAAATGTGGTTTTACAGAAGAATGTTGAAAATAACATGGACAGCTAAAAAGGGCAATGAAAACGTTCTGTCAAAGGTCAAAGCAAAAAAAGAGGTAATATCCAATATTAGGGAAAAAAATCATCATTTTTGGCCATGTAATGAGAGGAGAACAACTGGAATATATTGTAGCAATTGGTAAAACTTAAGGACGCAGAGATAGAGGGAAGCAGAGAGAAAAGACACCAGACAGCTTGGCAGAGAGTGAACAACAGAAATGATAAATAACTGTCGAGATTGAAATTTGTGGTGAGACATGATCACCTACACCAGCAGGCCTAGTACTAGATGATGATGATGATGATGATAATGATAGTATCTGATTAAGGTTTTTGCCGAAACGTCGTAGTCTGTCTCGTCTCTAAACTAGTTTAGCTGCTTGATACCATGTTATGTTTATTTCACACGAAAGACATAACAGCTACACAGACTACTTCGAAGTTAGATTCGGAATAAAATAGGAGTGCGTACTATCTCCCCTATTGTTCACTATATATATTGACAATATATATATATATATGTAAGTTAGCCAACGCATCTGAGACAGAGGAGATCAACGTGCTTCTATTTGTAGACAATCAGGCACTAATACATGGAAAAATGGAAAACCTATACGAACATTTAAATAGACTCAACAGCACAGGCACAAAATACATCATGAAAATTAACATGAACAAAACAGAAGTCATGAATGTCGCAAAAGAGAAATAGAGCATCAACATAATAATAGACAGCAAACAATTAAAACAAATAGATGAATTTAAATACCTAGGAAGTCTACTGATGAACCGCACTTCACAAACAACAGAAATAGACACAAGATGCAATGAAGTTGTCAAATCATTGGACAGCTATCACCAATAATATCCAACACAGAAACAGAGACAAAACGGGTACTCTTCAATACAATCTTCATCAAAACGTTGTGCTATCAATGCATTCCTGGACCCTTGATGGAAGAACAATAAGAAAAATAACCTCTACTGAGATTAAATGTGTCAGACGAATGGCAGAAAACAGCATGAGAGACAACATCAGAAATGATGAACTGAGAAAAATGCTAGGAATAACCCCCGCCATAGAATATATAAAGAAACAACAGATACAATGGTTTGGCCACGTGACAAGGCAGAGTGATCAAAACACAACACAACGAACACCAGACTCAAGGGCCGACCACGAAAAAGATGGATTGACGGAATACAAAAAAAAACATTAGGAAACATAGCAACAGAGACAAACAAAAGAGCCAAAAAAACCGCAAATATCTCTCCTCGACGCTGAAAGGTAAAAAAAAAAGTAAAGAGCCCCCGTCACGCCAAGTGGCGTATAGGGAATATTGTGTTAGTGACCATGCATTTTTACAGACCTTCAGCACATGAGTTTTGATGTAATGTGGTCGGTATTACGCCCGTGCCGCTTCACTTTCCCAGAAAAAAAATCCGGTACGCATTTAAGGCTGGGTGAACCCGGGGAAGCCGTCGGTTGGGATCGAACCCTACCTCTTGTTCTTTGTAGTCCAGTTCACTAACCACTGAGCTATTGCAGCTCCCTGAAAGGTAAGTGAGGAAGGAAAAAATGAAGGAGAAGAATGTGCTTAATGGCTCCTTTTACTTACATTAATAAACAATATTTGCTCGTAAAACAAACGATTCTTAGCAGCCATTCTTTAAAAAATGTATAACCTAACTTCCCTTTTACAATAACAATAATGCAAAATTGTGCATTAGCTAACAAACGTGCATGCATCATTAATCTTATATTTTAATATATGCAATCAATTCAAGAAAAGAGACAAGAAAGGTATTCCCAGAACAAGCTCTTTCATTTCCTTTTACGACAACACTGTGGATTAAATGGACCATTACGTACCGGAAACCTGAAAGGAAAGCACGTTTAGGAACCAATGGTGAATAGTCTAAATGATTTGTTACTTCCGCGGAAATCAACTGCTGGCAATGATGAAAGCATGTTCATGGAATAACCACTGTCGGGCAGAAAACTTTAAGAAAACTCAAATAGTAGTCCATGCAGAAGTAGCAAGGTAGCACTGGAGGACTAGTCTTCTATAAGTGGAGACATTCTGACATAAAGCTGGGTAAAAGTAAACAGTAAAGTACCTCCGTCACGCCAAGTGGCGTATAGGGAATATGGTATTAGTGACCATAAATATTACAGACCTTCTGCACATGATTTTTGGGGTAATGTGGTCGGTATTACGCCCATGCCGCTTTACTTTCCCAGAAAATATCCGGTACCCATTAAAGACTGGATGAACCGGAACTCGTCGGTTGGGATCGAACCCTACCTCGTGTCCTTTGTAGTCCAGTTCACTAACCACTGAGCTGTCGCGGCTCCCTATATATATATATATATATATATATATATATATTGGCAAATCTGTCAGAACGTTCATTACCTTTAACACCGGCATGCCGTGACACCGAAATGAAGCTGAGACTTGTTAGAATAGACCTCCATATAGACTCTAATCACTCCCGTCGATCTCAGGCAGACCTTTCTGAGCACACTCAATGAGCCACTGAGGAAACATACATGTGTATAAGGCTATGTCTCATCCCATGCTACTGTCTTGAGCAGCCATAATTTATGTGTTTAATGTAGTAGTCAATGCGAAAGCGCCACTATATTCCCTCATAGTTCTGCCTCCAACACGAGCCGTAAACATCCACGAACTCTGTACGTTTACTCTTTTCTCTGTACTCTCTTTGTATAAATATTTAAAAAAAAATAATTCTAATTTATCTTCATTTACTGTTAGAATTGTGAAAGTTGTATAAAGGTAAAGTACGAGACTTGAACCGGCGTCTTAGCACGCCAGTTTCCACCCATATGTGCTCGGTCACCTATCCAGAAATGTTCGGAGACTTCTGGATAGTGTCGCCTCAAAAATCGAAACTAACGATACGAGACGGCATTCCTCACCTTCCCAAAGTAACACTCTGGTACCCATTTCTGCCAGCGGCTGGGTCGACCACGGGGGTATTTTTTTTTTCAACCACGAGTACAACTCACACTGCTTCAGCGGGAATCGAACACGGGTTACCCGAACGTCGGTAACCAAGTCGAGTGGTTTTTCCCAAATTAGGCTACCAAGGCCCCCCCCTCCCCCAGCGGTATATTTTGTCGAAGCCATTTTCATTGAATGAGAATACCAGTACATGCACAGCCCTCTTTTGTTAGTACTCTTGTCTTGTAAATCAGTAAGGAAGATAATGGGCAGTTCTTAACCATGACCCACGCGGAACGCAAACTTATCAAACTTTAGTTTTCACACTGTAACGATTGTAAGACAGTGAGTTGAGAACCTTTGTCATATACACGCACCGTGATTTTCAGCGCAACTTCTGGGTTGAGTAGATCGACGCATGCCTGGTTGTTGTTTATTTATTCCCACAGAGTACTGGTAGCTAAAATTAGTTCAGTGCGCCGTTATACGTTTAAAAGGACTTGAAGTATCGTTCAAAGCAATCCAAGAGACTTGTGATTCTCTACTTTTCCTTGCTACGGCTAATGCTTTATGTAAAACAAAAATATTAATGTCTAAGTCTTAATTAATATCTAACATTAACAACCCTTCATTTTATTTTATTTTAGCTGCAAGCATTAACGTTAGGCAGATCTGAAGGTCTCTCCCATATCAGACATGGCGAAATGCTGCAGTACTTGCTTTTCTGTACAGTTAGACTTTATCATAATATATATATATATATATATATATATATATATATATATCTGGATTCCCGTTGGGAGACGCACCAAGATGGACGCACCAAGATGGACGCTTGTTTATGTTTGAAAAAAGCCCAACGGCTAAGATCTGAATTTGCAGAATTTCGTTCATTCTCAACGGCGGCCGTTATAGTTTAGCTTTCACTAGCACAATGCCTGGAGTATAAGCTCAGAACACAATCTTGTCGTGCTTTCTCCCTGCATCGAAGGTTGGCGACAATGGAGATTCATTTCACTCTGATTCTTGTGGACGCTGTCTTAAATGAACCAAATTAGTAAACAACCATGCGTCCACTAACGCAGGAGGAGATCAACACCTTTGACAAACTATCCAAATAGTAAATTACATGTTTCATCATATATTCGTATATATCTGGTAGAACTTTTAGTTTAAAATACTTCTCATAACATGACTTGTCAGCATCGGTGAGACTCCCGGAAGTTCTTGATAGTTAGGAGGGTCTTATAGTCTGTTGTTTGATGTCTGATGGTGATGGTCTAATCACCAACTAATTACTACATCAAGCTTGGGCAGATGGTGCTCGTAAACCTGGGAGGGCCGACAATCTAAGGGCAGAATCCCCCTACAGAAAAGACAATCTGCTGCCTTACAGGAAGATTGGGGACAATCAAAGTCTAAGGAAAGCAAACCTGAATAAAATGCTGGCTGAAATCGGATGCACTGGGCCACTGGCGCAGAACACAGCGCAACCTTTTAACAAGTTATCAATCAGACTGGATCTAACAGACTCTATTTATGATAGAAACTACCGCTGACCGGAAAGGCTACAAGAAACAGCTGAATATAATACAAGGAAACATTAAACAATAGAAAAAAAATGGTACGTTAGAAGCTTTACGTGATTAGTGGACGACACAGATTAAACGACGTTTATCAACAGCAATATGTTGAAGCGACTATACGTAGGAAGAGTCAGACCAGTCCTAGAGTATGGAGTCACAGCCTGGGCTATAGCTTCCAAATCACACTTTAGCACAATTAACAGAACACAGAACCAAGCTGCCCGTATCATCACTGGTGCTATGAAATCTACACCTATCAAGACTCTAGAAATAGTAATAGGTTTACAACCCTTAGATGACAGACGGGTCACTAAAGTATTGCAACAAGCGGAGAAATATAGAAGGCTCCTTAGCTACACCATGCACCAAAGAATAACAGGTTCCGGAATTGTACGACTAAAGAGGAGCAATTTCGCTGCAATTAACAATGAACTAACTACTGGAGACCCAGTACTTTCCCAAACAATATCGAAACCCTTGGGCCCATCTAATATGTCTCCACATGGAAAACATAAAATACCTGAACTTAATGAAAATATAACAGGAATCATGAAAAAGGCACCCAATCAGACACAAAGAAAACACGTAGCAGAAAAACACATACACGATACCTACCCACAGCACTCTTGGTGGTCCCACATATACACAGATGGCTCTACTACAAATGCCACCAGAAATGGAGGGGGATGTGTGTTCTTGACGCTGAATAACCAGGACGAGATCACCAAGTCAATAGCTACTGGGAAACTCTCAAACAACTTTAAAGCAGAAACTGAGGCCATCATAGATGCTGCAACACTGGCTACTCATCACAAAAATAACATGCACAATAAATTGGTGATTCTGACTGATGCTCTGTCAGTACTATCAGCTCTGAAAAGCCTCAAGAACTAGATGACTTGAGAACAACCCTGGAGACAACTATGCAATAACTTCCAGAGAGTAGTCATTCAGTGGATACCATCACACTGTAATATACACGGGAACGAACGCGCAGACAAATTAGCTTAGAGGGAGGGAGATTACCACAAGAGAACCATCCGCTCAGTTATGATGAAGCCAAATCCATCCTCAAGGGTCAGTTCCATGAAAAATGGAAACGAGAACACCCAAAGCATAACGAGAGTGACGGATACCACCAACTATCAAGGAGGAATCAAGTCATCATACTTCGCCTACGCACTGGCCACAATAGAATGAGAAATCACATCTTCACCAAATTCAAAATAGGTACAACCAGCCTATGCCACTGTACACTGGACAATATGACTACAAAACATGTTCTACAGCATTGCCCCCAGTACACAGATCTGAGAAGAGCAATGTGGTCCACACCCACCTACCTGGAAGAAAAACTATATGGGGCAATCGACTCGCTTAAACAGACAGCTGACTTCATGAGAGAGTCTGGAATCCTATTCTGATTGAGTCTTGATCGCAGAGAGAGATATATACATCTTATCAGCGATGCATTTGTACACAACTCTCTCGTATTGTATTATATGCACGCACATCCTGTGGTTGAGAAAGAAATAGGCCTGTACCACACATAATTGATGCACAGTTTCATTGCGTAACTGCATCCCATGGTGCAGGCATAGTTTACAGTGCGTGAATATTTCATCTCTTTAAACGTATAGCCTACCGCCTAGAACGACAGTCAAACTCAACGGAAACAGCAGTCATTTGATTGGGTGGGGGTGGGGAGGGGGGAGTGAGCATGAGTGAGCAATGTCTCGACTGAATATCTTGAACATTGTATATAGTGTGTAACTTACACTTCATATCGGGATTACAGTCGCGTTGTGACTATAGAACAGGGAGGGAAGAAATTAACAAACCTGCGCTATAGAATACAAATAATAGACATAGTCGTATATGTGTCATTAAACTAAAGACATTTACCACAGGCAAATACCTGATGAATAACTGACCAACCAACAAACGCCTAATGTCGTATATCTACAATTCACACACATAAGTATATAATATATATACTCCCAGCATATCTCTTTCTCGTTCCGACTTTGTTGAGGACCATTAACTCCACATACCCTATACCTCACTTATAGCAATAAATTCAAAGGAAATACACTTGAGGACACCCACGTCCGCTGGTTTTAAATTGCTGATAAATATGCTTACAAAGCTAAAACACTCATGTTTGAGAGCTTATATGACATCCTTGATACATTTTTTGACGTTTGTGATTATCATTATTTTTTTTTCCCGTTCGCCAGCTTTGACCTCTAACGAAGTCCCTAGAGACTGGGAACTGAATTTTGCGTGTTAATCCATTTTTCCCTGGCAGCCGTGTGCACAGGGGTCCCTCGCCGCATAGGCAGATAACTCCGACTTCGGAGGTACTCACATTTTTTCCGTCGATGAGTAATTCACTTTTTTATTTTAAGCCAGGCCTCGCTGCTGAGATCAGGGGTGGTTGCCGCGAGAGAAATCATAAATAAAAATCCCAACTGGTGTAGCTGGGATTTGAACACACAACCTCTCTGTCTCGAGGCCGGCGTCTTGCCTCGCGACCAACCAGTCCCCCGTTTGTGATTATGACACACGTTTTAACCCAGTTTGCTGTTACCTACACTCATAGGTCGGTTACTTTGTTTCTGGCATTTGTTCCACTGAAAATTGTTAACTCTTTCCGTGCGGAAGCTTTTTATCGATGCAACGGAAAAGATTTCAGAGACACAATTTACATGGTTTTAAGAATCAATCTACATATTTATATTTATCTAACATATAACATATTGTATATGAATTTTTAGATAATTGAACAAGGTATTAGATTTCACTAATACCAAGATAATGCAAGACATGTAAACAGAATATGGTTTGATGACGTTCTACACTAATCAGAATGAGAGTGGCGCAATATGCGGCAAAACATACGCGGCCGAAATCGGCATGGCGCACAGTGCGGCGAAATGAACGGAATTAATTAAAACATTAACTGAAAATCAATAGTATCCTACAGCTCAATTGTTTTTGTTGCTTCATTTCCCACGAGAGAACAAGAGACACATCAAATATTTTGTTCCTTTGATATGGAGAGACAAATGATGAAGGAAAGAAGGCAGAACTACTTCATTACCGAAGCAGATAGAACCAGAGTGTACTAGTGTTTTCTTTAAGCGATACAATAATCAACAAATCTAAAACTAGCAACTGGTTTGTTGAGCGTTAGGTTTACGCAGCATATATGTTTTGAGGTGGTGACACATAAATGGATTTTTAAAAAATGTATGCAATATGGCATTTATAAAACCAGTGTGGAGAAGTGAAAAAAGCGCTCATTCTGGTGTTCTGGTGGTCGGGGTTCAATTATCAAAAGTGGCTACTTCTGTTTCTATTTAATATTGATATAGATGTCTAGGATAACGTAGGTCGGCCTGCGTGGTGTTGACCATGTTAAAATGATAAATACATCAATGACCGTGGCCAAATACTTGAACTAACTGAGCTCTCCACAATGTGTGGCAATTTACATTCATTGTGTGATGTAAGTTGTCAAAAGTAATGTTTTATTGTAATTTGTGTTGAAATAAAGTAACCATTGTAGAATGGTGGTTAGTACAATACTGTGATGAGAGAGAGAGGCTAGTTTTGATGGCGATGGGCACCTTCCACAGTTACGATACAATACATTCATCTACCTACAGCACGGGTAACGAACATTTGTAGGTAAGAGAGACAGTAAAGGTGTGGGGCTACCATTGAAAAAAATAATATATTGATACTAACATATTACCTGTACATCACAAGGTGAGACGGGGTTCTTTCTTTCTTTCTTTCTTAGAACATTCCTGCCTTACACTAATTTGCATTCCTTCTCTCATTCACTTTCGCCTCCCTTCATCATTTTCCCCTCTCACCTGTTATATTCTTAATTTCCCACCTCCCACAAGATGCCTTACCTCACCGTTTCCATTTCCAAACACCTTCAACCCAGTGAACCATAAACATGCCCCAATCAATCCTTATTTCCTTTTATCTGTAACGTAAAAAATTACAATTAAAATTATCCACACTCCTGGCACCAATTTTATAAAAGAAGATTTAAACCTTCTCCGATGATATATTTACAACAACAAAAAATAAAAAATAAAACCTAATGTTTCTAAGAATAAACTCAATAATAAATTGCATCTGTTGGTGTAACAGCGTTGCACACGTAATAGGTAATTGCACACGTTGACGTAAGCTCAATCTGATTGCGAGGAAATATTGGGCGGTGAATATGCAACTAATGTTACAGTTTATCTTATCCTACACTATAACTCACAATCTACTCGTGCCCTTTAAAGCGCTATAGTCTCATCACTGCCTGCCTATTACCTATATTTTGACGAAAGAATTATAATTAAAGCCAGCGTTTAGCTATGATTACATAATTTATGAGTTCTTCTTCGTCATTCCTTCCACATTTGGCTTTTAGCGTCGAGGGGTGATACAATTTGCGACCTTTTGCTCTTCTGTTTGCCTCTCCTGATGTTATGTTTCCTATCGTTTCTAATATTCCGTCAATCCATCTTTTTCGTGGTTCGCCCTTGGGTTTGATGTTGTTCTTGCAACGTTTATTGAAGGCTAGTTGTGTTTTGTTTTGATTTCTCTGCTTTATCAGGTGGCCAAACCATTTTATCTGTTGTTTATTTATATATTCTGTGGCCGGAACTATTCCTACGTTTTTTCTCAGTTCTTCATTTTTGATCTTATCTCTCAGGTTTTTCGTGTCATTTGTCAAAATCATTTAATCTCGGCGTTGTTTATTTTTCTTAATGTTCTTGCATCCAGCGTCAAGGACTAGCATTGGTAGCACAAAGTTTGAATGAAGATTATTTTGCAGAGTGTCATTTTTGTCTCTATTTCCTTGTTGTATAATAATGGTGATAGCTGTCCAATTATTTGACAAACTGTGTACATCTTGAGTCTATTTCTGCTGTTTGTGAATTGTCATATGTTACTAGACTTCCTAGGTATTTAAATTCCTCTACTTGTTTTAGTTGTGTGCCTTCTATATTTATGTTGCTGTTCTGATTCACTTTTGCGATATTCATGACTTCTGTTTTGTTGTTGCCGATTTTCATGTTGTATTTTGTGCCTGAACCGTTTAGTCTATATTAGTATTCTTGTAGGTCTTCTATTTTCCCATGTATTAGTGCCTGATCGTCTGCAAACAGAAGCTCGTTGATATCCTCTGTCTCTGATGTGTTGGTTAACTTGCATATATAGTCCATGTATGTAATAAACAGCAGGGGGGGGGGTGCACTCCCGTCTTGCTCCTGATCTAACTTTTATGTGGTATGTGTAACCTACTACTGTTTTGACTGTGCAGCAAATTTTGATGCAAATACCATTATCTTATGAATATTTATGAGTTAAAGTTAATAAATGGAGAAATTGAACATACATTTTTCTCAACAAAATAAAGAGCAGGCATAATTAAATCGTTTAAACAACAAGTATATACTCTATATAAATCCATCACATTATGGAATCTAGCATTTTTATAAATAATAGTGCACAATTCCCCTACTTACAGAATAAACTAGACGTTTTGTACAGAAAATCTACCTTTCACATAATCCAATATCAATAGAGTAAATCTATCTTCTACATAGAATGTAAATCTCTAAAACTGCAGATCTTTGCTGTCTACGTTTATCCTTCTAAAATTGTGATTATTTCTTGGTGCTTTACTTTGTCAAATGCTTTAGTATAACATATGAAACGTAAGTATATTTTATGTTTTCACCTCTATGGCTCTTTCTACTAAAGATCTTAAGATGTATACGGCATTGCTTGTTCCTTTATCTCTAACAAAACAATACTGTTCATCACTTATTTCTGAACTGATTTTATTTCGCACTCTTCGCATGATGATTCTTAGTAATATCTTAGTTATGTGAATAATAAGGCTTATTGTGCGATGATCATGGCATTCAACCGCACCCGATTTCTGTTGTAGAGATATGGATATTCATTTGAGCATGTCGTCCGGTATATGCCCGTTGTTGTAGATTTTATTCCATTATTATGGATATTATTCCTATTCCAAAATCACCCATGGCTTCAATTTCTTCTTTAGTTATATTATCTGGTCCAGGAGATTTTCCTGCTTTCATATTGCGCAAGGCGTCTTCCACTTCTTCCTTGAGTATTTATGGTCCTTCCTCATTATCTTTCATATTTATTTCTGTCTGTTCATCATCATTAAGATCCTTAATGTATTTTGTCCATTGTTCCCTTATGTTTTCTTGTTCAATCAACAGTTCTCCTTCTTTTGATATCAAACATACATTATTTCTTTGCATTTTTTTCCCTGTTAATTCTTCAATTTGTTTGTATTTAGCTTTGGTATCTCCTTTTTGTTGCGTTTCAATCTCTTTGCATCTCTGTTTTAGCCATGCTTCTTTTGCTTCGATATAGACACGTGGAATACACTTACTTTAAACATGTAAATGAATTTAAATATCTGGGAACAATATTAACCTCAGACGGAAGATGTACAATTGAGGTGTGATGCAGAATAGCTCAGTGAAAAGAAGCTTTCCAAAAAATTAAGGAAGGAAGATACCGTGCAATGCATTATTGACAATAGAAAAAGAAAAGGAATTCTTAAATGTTATGTAGAGCCAGTCTTAACATATGGATGTAAATCATGGACAAGAAAATCACTGGAGGCTGTAGTAATGTGGTTTGTGCAGAAGAATATTGATAATACCTTAGACAGCTTAGAAAATTCATGAAAATGTTCTGAAATAGGCGAAAGCAAAAAGAGAGCTATTATTCATTATTAAGAAGAAACAATCATCAATTTTAAGCCATGTAATGAGGAGGGTAGAGCTGGAATATATTGTAACAACGTAAAAATTGAAGGACAAAAAGATAGTGGGAAGCAAAGAGAAAAGATACCAGACAAATTAAGGTCAGCTTAAACTAGGACATTGATGTTGGCTATATCTTCTGTAAACAATGATTTCATGTGAAACATAATAGTTTAAGATTTCAGACAAATTAATTTGTGTGCCAAAAAATAACATATTTACATCTCATTGTGCTGACAATGTAGTATTTTGTGCTGACAATCTCTAAATTTAGACTGACATGTTTGTCATGATGTCTCAGAAACTAATAAAGATAGCTTCATGTCATTTAGTATGCATATAAAACATTAAGTTATATAATTTCTGCATATAGAACATTAAGTTATATAATTTCTGCATATAGAACATTAAGTTATATCATTTCTGCATATAGAACATTAAGTTCTATCACTTCTGCATATAGAACATTAAGTTGTATCATTTCTGCATATAGAACATTAAGTTATATAATTTCTGCATATAGAACATTAAGTTATATAATTTCTGCATATAGAACATTAAGTTATATCATTTCTGCATATAGAACATTAAGTTATATCACTTCTGCATATAGAACATTAAGTTATATCATTTCTGCATATAGAACATTAAGTTATATTATTTCTGCATATAGAACATTAAGTTATATCATTTCTGCATATAGACCATTAAGTTATATCACTTCTGCATATAGAACATTAAGTTCTATCATTTCTGAACTAAGAACTTTTGGATTAGATCTATGGTTAACAAAATATGCTCATTTACAAAGCACAATAATTTTTTTTTTTAAATTAGGGGTAAGGGTTATAAAATATCACTAACAATCATTAAGTTATTGATCTACAGCATTCCCATTAGTTCATTGTTGTACAGTAGTATATCTCTACTTGTCTGCCAAATTTGGACCAGTGATTCCCAAACTCTTTTGACTCACCGTCCTCTTTTGAGGTAGACTACTCCACAACGCCCCCTGGAATACTCTCGGCTTTAGGCAAGCAAAGAATAGAATGCAGTGACAAATTATTTATCAATATTTTTACCTACACCCCACACAACACTGTAAAGAAATATTTTGCTGTGAAAAATACACATTGAAGTTTGAAGTTAGACAATTATTTATTCATGTCAACTACAGTAACATTCACATTGTACACACACAAAAATAAGATAATGAAAGATAATATAGCCTGTGTGTTACCAGGACCTCATTATGAGGAAGTAAAGAATAGTGACACTGTGACCTTCCAGGCATGTCGTAAGAGGCGACTAAGGAGGTTGATCGATGGCTTGACAAGCTGTCATTGTAAAAAGTATTGTTATGGAAACAGAGCCATAGATTTTGGAAGCAGTAATCTCTGCAGTATGTGACATTTTGGCACGCAAGGTTTCTGTTTTTGAGATTGTGGTTCTGCCCTATGTGCCGTCTTCGGCTCGATAGGACAATAGATAGATAGATAGATAGATAGATAGATAGATAGATAGATAGATAGATAGATAGATAGATAGATAGATAGATAGATAGATAGATAGATAGATAGATAGATAGATAGATAGATAGATAGATAGATAGATAGATAGATAGATAGATAGATAGATAGATAGATAGATAGATAGATAGATAGATAGATAGATAGATAGATAGATAGATAGATAGATAGATAGATAGATAGATAGATAGATAGATAGATAGATAGATAGATAGATAGATAGATAGATAGATAGATAGATAGATAGATAGATAGATAGATAGATAGATAGATAGATAGATAGATAGATAGATAGATAGATAGATAGATAGATAGATAGATAGATAGATAGATAGATAGATAGATAGATAGATAGATAGATAGATAGATAGATAGATAGAATTACAATTAATAAAAAAAATGTAAACAATTCTAATGAGAAGAATGAACTCGGTGCGCTGCTGCCAAATTTGTAAAATATTCGGCTCAAGTTTTGACAGCAGCAACTTTAAATCACCAGGATTAGCTATTTGCTGCCGATTTCTAATTTTAGTTTAACAGATCATGTGACCGCGATAAATCAAAGTTCCACTAAAAGTGATGAAGGAAATGGAACCAACATGTGTACAATATTCCATAAAACAGGGAAAAGTTTTGGTATCTGTTTTTTTTTTGCCTGATCCTTTGATAGCCATCTTTTAATTTACATTTAAATTTCTCGTCTGCTGTTACACCAACAGTTTTTTTTGGTGTAGAATTAGAGATTCTTCTTTGTTTGTACTTGAAAAAGGATCCAAAACACCAACGAGGAATATTGAGTCTAAGGATGTCTTCAAATCATTAATTGAGGCCGCATTGAGAGCTACCAAGTACTGACTATTTTTCAGAGAGGGATTCACTTGCACATCGCGGAACATCATTTATGCCATCATTTGTAAGCGATGCAAGTTGACCTACATCGGTCAGTCTGGTCGAAGAATCGGCGATAGGTGCCGTGAACACTTGAATGACATCACCCGAGAAGCGGACACTCCTGTAGCAGCCCACTTTAACTCGAGGGGCCATCGAGGTAAGACTGATGTCTTGGTAACTGGCCTTATATCATGCTCCTCTGATCACCACAGTCGGCTCACTCTTGAGCACCGTCTGATTGCTCGTTGGGGCTGCCTCACCCCTCGTGGCATCAATGTATCCCTGTCCCTCTGAGGACCCTCCTGCCTCCGACTCCACCCTCCCACCTATGGACCTCTCTTCCTATTTCTCTTCTTGGGTCCTCTACTCCCCGTCCATCCCTGTTTTTCATATCCTCTTTGAGTAACCCCCATCTTGCCTTCTTCATCCTAACCCCCCCCCTCCCCACACCTTTTTCTCTTCTGACTACCTTCATGTCCTTTACCTCTTTATCACTATATCACCTCTCCACCTGGACTGTACGTACGATCTCTCTGCCCACCTCTATTGTTCCTCGTCCTTCCTACCACCCCTCTGCTGATCTACTCCTAGCTCACCCCTCTCTTCTCTATTCACTTGTAGTCACTACTCATCTATACCTACTATTCCAGTATCCCCCTTATCCTGATGCCCACTTTCATTCCCCCTTTGTTCTATCATTTCCCTACTTCTTTACCTCCTATGGTTCATACCTCTTGTACACCATCCCCTATTGCTCCACTTCTTCCAGACTTTTTCTTTTTCCATTCACTTCTGACCTACCGCCTCTCCCCCTATCCAGTTTTCACATACCTGCTTCTTATCCCTCCTCTCCATACCTCCTCCTCTAATACTTCCCTACCTCCCGATAGACTAACTTCCTCCGGACCACCCCTCTATCGCCCTTCTCATTATACCGGCTTTATTATTCTTCCTCTCCTTATCTCTTCCTCCAGTATCCAATCCTTCCTTTCGTTGACCTACCTCTCAACTCTTTCAGTTCGAGGCCATCCATTCTGTAGAGTCCATCTCTCTCACCCATTGCCTAGTTCACTACTTTGTCGTGTCATTCAATTTCTTTCTCTTAACCTCTCGCGTGATCTCTCACTTCCATTGTTGAGTGGTTTATATGTATTGCTTGTTGTGTCCCAGGAGTGTCTTCGTCTATTCCCCCCCCCTTTTCCCCCCTCCCCCCACCCCCATCCTTTGGTTTTCCCGATATCAGATCCGTTTGCCCTCTTAACTGACCTGTCTTGGTCACGGGTTGCTTTCTATACACGTTATCTGCGCTTCTAGTCATTCTGACTGGTTTCGGAACGGATTTCAGATTTCCTGCTCTGAGCTCAGCTAAGTACAATTTATTATACATTTTTCTCTTTTTCTATTTTATATATTTTGACGCCCATCATACCTCTCATCATGTAATATTCATTTCTCTCTTTTCTTATTTCTGCATCCTACTTTCCTCGCCCTCCACTTGACCATCTAACATGTAGTAATTGTGCTTCACCGCTTGTTGTCGTTGTCCCTGTATTCTGAAGAAGGCCACAGGCCGAAACGTCAGTATTGTGTTGTGTTCTTTATTTGTAAAGCTGTCACCATACCTTGGAGTGTTTAGTACACCCCACCATTGGCTCCTTGCTACTGACTATTTTAAATGGGTACCGGATTTTTTTTTTTGGGGGGGGGGGTGGGAGTAAAGCGGCACGGGCGTAATACCGACCACATTACCCCCAAAATCACGTGCCGAAGGTCTGTAAAATGTATGGTCACTAAGGGGGTACTTTACTTATTTTTTTTTAAGCATTGACTATAGGTGAGCATGTCTTAGCGTTTTTCCACTGTTGATAAGTGTGAAAAGTGGCTGAATTCTCCTCGTCCTAGTTTACGTTTGTACAGATGACGTTTTGCCACAAACGTGGGAATAACAGTTTTTGTTTTGATGAAATAAAGCTCATCACCTTAGAGTTGTGGATTTTGTTCATTAAATTTATGAAACAAGTTTGGGAAATAAGCTGTGCCAGTTTTGGAATCAGTCAAGTAGGCTCGTAATGCAGCATCTTTATTTTCGTGTAACTCTAACACTGAGTCAAAAAGTGTATAAAACTTATCCAAACAGGCACCTTTTTGATAGCCAACGAACTTCTGTATCAAGCAGCAAGCAATTGGATTCTTCTATATTGTCAATACAAAGTTGTCCAGTCTTCATTTTAATAGTTTTTTCTTATTTTATTGATTGTTGTCAAACATATCAGCAGCAGAAGCTAACAGAATAGCAAAAGACCGGAAATTTTATATCTCGCTCCGACGCTGAAAGACAAATAGGGAAGGAAAGTAGAAGAAGATTGTTTCAAGAATATAAAACAATGACCCGTGTAAACGTTCACTCAGATTTTTGACGTCGAAAGACAGCGACGAATGATAGCAGCGAATAATAGTGACGAATAATAGTGACGAATGATAGTGACGAATGATAGCGACGAATAATAGCAGCGAATAATAGTGACGAATGATAGCGACGAATGATAGCAGCGAATAATAGTGACGAATGATAGTGACGAATGATAGCGACGAATGATAGTGACGAATGTTAACGACGAATGACAGTGACGAATGATAATGACGAATGATAGTGACGAATGATAGCGATGAATGATAGTGACGAATGATAGCGACGAATGATAGTGACGAATGATAGTGACGAATGATAGTGACGAATGATAGTGACGAATGTTAACGACGAATGATAGTGACGAATGATAGTGACGAATGATAGCGACGAATGATGCCGACGAATGATAGCGACGAATGATAGTGACGAATGAAAGTGACGAATGAATGTGACGAATGATAGTGACGAATGATAGTGACGAATGATAGTGACGAATGATAACGACGAATGATAGTGACGAATGAGTGACGAATTATAGTGACAAATGATAGCGACGAATGATAGCGACTAATGATAGTGACGAATGATAGCGGCGAATGATAGTGACGAATGATAGCGACGAATGATAGTGACGAATGATAGCGACGAATGATAGTGACGAATTATAACGACGAATGATAGTGACGAATGATAGCGATGAATGATACAGTGCACAACGAATACCTCTGGAGCTGCTTTTTTTTCTCTTTTGTTTTTGCCAGCTTTACCTCTGACGAAGTTCCTAGAGACTAGGAACTGAATTTTGAGTGTTAATCCGTTTTTCCCTGGCAGCCGTGTGCACAGGGGTCCCTCGCTGCACAGGCAGGAAACTCCGTCTTCAGAGGTACTCATATTTTTTTTCCGTCCATGAGTAATTGACGTTTCAAACCGGACCTCGCTGCTGAGACCAGGGGTGGTACCTGCACAGAGAAATCATAAATAAAAATTCCAATTGGTGTAGCCGGGATTTGAACCCTGAACCTCTCTGTCTCAAGATAGACCAGTCCCCCGAACTGCTTTTTTGTTATTATATGCAAGAAAACCCCTGTAGCGTTTCAACATAGCTGGGGCATCATCATTTTAAATGTATATAAACCTCCATTCTTTTTTTTTTTTTTAATAGCTCTTCCAAAACATAAAATATATGTATTTTTTCTTTAGCATCAATCAGCAATTTCTGAACAAAAAAATAATTATTGGTAATTTGTTCTATTTTTATGAATCGTAAATATGATAAAAGTAAGGCTTCATTTCGTGACAAAGTTAATTCATCAAGCTGCATGCAGGGATGTTAATACTAACATAATGAACCTTCATTACCAGGATCTTGAATCATTTCATCAATACTTCTTTACACTGCATTATTGCTCAAGGTAAGTTTCTTAGTTAATACCAGACACTGGCTTGAGTAGCATAGTTGATAGAATTCATTCTTCACCAACAGTATGCAATTTTCCCACATTTAGCAATCACTAACAAAATGCTGTAAGAACTTCACGATCCATCGTCATCCTGTTTGGATGCTGCTGAGTCCTTCCAATGTCGACTGCCTCACACAATTTTATTTCAATGTCTAAAAATATATTTCTCATCAGCATAAACTTTAGTCAAATGTGCTTGAAATCTTGAAGGTCTCATGGCCTCATTTGACAATATTTTTTTGCTTGAAATCTTGAAGGTCTCATGGCCTCATTTGACAATTTCTTTTTGCTTGAAATCTTGAAGCTCTCATGGCCTCATTTGACAATTTCTTTTTGCTTGAAATCTTGAAGGTCTCATGGCCTCATTTGACAATTTCTTTTTGCTTGAAATCTTGAAGGTCTCATGGCCTCATTTGACAATTTCTTTTTGCTTGAAATCTTGAAGGTCTCATGGCCTCATTTGACAATTTCTTTTTGTGGCAAATCAAACAGATTGGTAATGTAGTGTTTATAGACGACTTAATGAAACCTTACTTCAAATATTCAACACCATACTGCTGATACTTTCTCTTAGATCAACTGACATTATCTGTGAAAAAAAGGGAAATTATGATTTCAGTCATCAATCTGACAAACACAGTTGTTGTTGTTGTTGTTGTTGTTATTGTTGTTGTTGTTCTGGAGGGTTTGTCTACTGCTTGGTCTGGTGCGAACTTGTCAACTGTAGACCAGCTCAAAAACGTTAGACCATATTGCCATCCAAATAGTGATAGTACATATACAGTTATCAAACGATAAACAATTTATAATTTAAAAAGTGCGATATGTGTATTTTGTATTCTGTTTCCAAATATCAAACTAAACGTATCATCTAGAATTATTTTAAAAATAATCGATATGCAATACCAAATTACTAACTAGTAGTTAGTTTACTTTGCCTTATTTCAACCATTTGTTTTCTAAAAACACAAACCTTATTTACCATTTAGCACAGATGATTTAAATAGATAATGTAACGAAACCGGTCTGCATGCAGATTAATGAGACAAAGAAACGATTCTTGGTGATCAATGACACCACTTCACCCTGAAATTGGTAGCCATGGGCAGACTGTTGTCTATTACATAAAAAAAATAAATATTCAATTACTGTTGGATTTCATTGGTATACTGAACAGAAACAAGTAATGCTCTGATTACATGTGTCTATTTATAATACAGTTAATCGAATCTCACCATCTCATCAACAAGCTTTTTTAAAAAATTATCCGCTCCTCTACTCTTCTCTTTCTGTATGCTTCCATTTCACCTTATTTATCGAAACCCTCTTTCCCCCCTCCCAGGGCTGCTACTACCCTGATCCCTGAATCGTTCTAATGCACTCCAAGGAGCTGTATCACACACTTTTGGAAAACGCTGATCTAAACTTTATCTAGATCCTAGACAGTAAATGTAATCATAAACATGAGAGTAAATGTAACCATAACCCTGAGAGTAAATGTAACCATAACCCTGAGAGTAAATGTAACCATAACCCAGAGAGTAAATGTAACCGTAACCCTAAGAGTAAATGTAACTATAACCTTGAGAGTAAATGTAACCATAACCCTAAGAGTAAATGTTATCATAACCCTAAGAGTAAATGTAACTATAACCCTAAGAGTAAATGTAACCATAACCCTAAGAGTAAATGTAACTATAACCCTAAGAGTAAATGTTATCATAACCCTAAGAGTAAATGTTATCATAACCCTAAGAGTAAATGTAACTATAACCCTAAGAGTAAATGTAACCATAACCCTAAGAGTAAATGTTACTATAACCCTAAGAGTAAATGTAACCATAACCCTAAGAGTAAATGTAACTATAACCCTAAGAGTAAATGTAACCATAACCCTAAGAGTAAATGTAACTATAACCCTAAGAGTAAATGTTATCATAACCCTAAGAGTAAATGTAACCATAACCCTAAGAGTAAATGTAACCATAACCCTAAGAGTAAATGTAACTATAACCCTAAGAGTAAATGTTATCATAACCCTAAGAGTAAATGTAACCATAACCCTGAGAGTAAATGTAACAGTATCCCTAAGTGTAAATGTAAATATATCCCTGAGAGTAAATGTAACTATAACCCTAAGAGTAAATGTAACCATAACCCTAAGAGTAAATGTAACTATAACCCTGAGAGTAAAACTAACCATAACCTTGACAGTAAATGTAACTATAACCTTGAGAGTAAATGTAACTATAACCCTGAGAGTAAATGTAACCGTAACAATGAGAGTAAATGTGACTATAACCCTGAGAGTAAATGTAACTATAACCCTGAGAGTAAATGTAACTATAACCCTGAGAGTAAATGTAACTATAACCCTGAGAGTAAATGTAACTATAGAGAGTACATGTATTCACTACAGGGAGCGTATATTTATTCACAACAGTGAGAGTACATTTACCGACAACAGAAGAGAGTTCAACAGACTGAGTACATTTATTTACAACAGAGAGTACATTTATTTACAACAGAGAGTACATTTATTTACAACAGAGAGAGAGTACATTTATTTACAACAGAGAGAGAGTACATTTATTTACAACAGAGAGAGAGTACATTTATTTACAACAGAGAGAGAGTACATTTATTTACAACAGAGAGAGAGTACATTTATTTACAACAGAGAGTACATTTATTTACAACAGAGAGAGAGTACATTTATTTACAACAGAGAGTACATTTATTTACAACAGAGAGAGAGTACATTTATTTACAACAGAGAGTACATTTATTTACAACAGAGAGAGAGTACATTTATTTACAACAGAGAGTACATTTATTTACAACAGAGAGAGAGTACATTTATTTACAACAGAGAGAGAGAGTACATTTATTTACAACAGAGATAGTACATTTATTTACAACAGAGAGAGTACATTTATTTACAACAGAGAGAGTACATTTATTTACAACAGAGAGAGAGTACATTTATTTACAACAGAGATAGTACATTTATTTACAACAGAGAGAGTACATTTATTTACAACAGAGAGAGTACATTCATCTAAAAGAAAGAGAGTACATTTATTTACAAGAGAGAGAGAGAGTACATTTATTTACAAGAGAGAGAGAGTACATTTATTTGCAACAGAGATAGTACTTTTATTTACAACATAGAGAGTACATTTACCAACAACAGAGATAGACCTCGACGCTGAAAGGCAAATGAGAAAGGAAAGATGAGGAAGAAGAAGAAGCAGAGACAGAGTACATTAACTACAACCTTGATAGCAATCTATAGTCTATTTTCCTCTCAGAATGCAAATCTCATTATGTCTAGAGTGTAAACCTACATTTACCTTAGATAGTTAATCTAATTTCTGCCTTCAGTGTGTATCTACTTTCTACCTAGACAATAAACTAAACTTCTATCCAGACAATAAATCTACCCTACATTTAAACACTAATTCTATCATCTACATAGTTAATAAATCTACTTTCTAACTAGAAAATAAATCTACCAACAACATAGCGCGTTCATGTAGTTTCTACCGAGAGAATTAATTCGATATTTTAACATATTGAATACATCTACCGTAAAAATCTGTTTTCTACCTAGTGAGTAAATCCGCCCTCTGTCTAGAGAAAATATGTTACCTTTACCTAGAAAGTAAAACTTCCTTCTATCTATAGAACAGACCTACCCTAAACCGAAAGAGTATATCTACCTTTTACCTAGACAATAAATCTACCTTCGACCTAGAGAATAAATCGACTTTCTTCCTAAATAATAATAATAAATTTTGCATAAATGATACATCTACATTTTCTCAAAAAGTATAAATACACATTGTACCAGACGTATAAATACACATTGTACCGGACTTATAAATGCACATTGTACCAGACGTATAAATACACATTGTACCTGATGTATAAATGCACATTGTACCTGACGTATAAATACACATTGTACCTGACGTATAAATACTCATTGTACCGGACGTATAAATACACATTGTACCGGACGTATAAATACACATTGTACCGGACGTATAAATACACATTGTACCGGACGTATAAATACACATTGTACCGGACGTATAAATACACATTGTACCGGATGTATAAATACACATTGTACCGGACGTATAAATGCACATTGTACCGGACGTATAAATACACATTGTACCAGACGTATAAATACACATTGTACCTGATGTATAAATGCACATTGTACCTGACGTATAAATACACATTGTACCTGATGTATAAATGCACATTGTACCTGACGTATAAATACACATTGTACCGGATGTATAAATTCACTTTTAAACTAAACAATAAACATCTCTCCAAACAAGACAATAAAGCTAGAGCTTTCATCGCAAGCAATCTCCCAGGGCTACAACTAAGAATAGCAAACTGTTATGTCTTCTCAACATTCCTATATGGTTCAGAAACATGGACATTAGACAAGAAAATAGAGCAGAGAAATGAAGCCCATGAGATGTGGATATATAGAAGAATAGGTAGAATTGGATGGAAGGAAAAGAAAACAAACGATGAAGTCTTAAATCAACTAAAAATGAAAAGAGAACTACTAAACACAATTCGAACAAGACAAATGCGATTTTTGGGCCATGTTGAAAGACACAACAGCCTACTAAAAGTAATCCTGGAGGGGAAAATACAACAATAAAAGAGGCAGAGGCAGACCAAGACTACATGGACGAGTAACATCAAAAGATGGACAAACTAGCCTCTTAAACCTGCATCATCAAAGCAACAGACAGAACAGAATGGCTCTCCATGGTAGCCAACCTTCGTTGCGGAGATGGCACTCGATGATGATGATGAATCTCCGTTAGAAAGAGAACAAATCTATATATATATAGTGCTACCATAAGATATGCCTTCTGATACTATAATATCTACTTTACCATTGAGAATAAATCTAAATTTACGGCGAAGTAAATTGCTCATCAACCGTGCGCAGATGTTGGTATCAAGCTACACTTCTATTTTATTTGAACAACTTTTAGGCTGACTTACGTGAAATGAAATCAAACAAAATAATTATAAAATAACCAGTTATTTTTTTTTCGGATCGAAGTGAATTATTTGTTGATAAATTAATTATGTTGAAGCGATTCTTAAAATGTCGTGCTTGGGCTCATTTCTTGTTCACACATTTATGGTGCATGTGTGTGTGTTTTTTTTATTTGCCTCTTGATTTTATTTAGAACATTTTGCGGTACATTAAATGCAGCTGCTGTTTTATATATAAAAATTCAATCTAATTTTGCGCACAGAATGATAAAGCCCTGTATGGAGCGTCATGTGCTACGGGTGACACCCGATCGTCATCAAGTTACTTTATGGAAGATTAAACGTAAAGAGATACTATCAACAGGAACTTGGAACATTAGATCAGCATTCCGGGTTGGCAAGCTAGAAAACGTCAGCCAAGAAATGAAGAGAATGAAATTGAACGTTCAGGGACAATATGAAATACGATGGCAAGGAGCATTATTATTCCCTCGCACAGTGGAAGTGTAATTTACTCTGTAGGAACCACACACGAAAGAGGAGTAGGCATCATATCAGATAGAGAAAGAAGCATTAGAACTCTGCTAGTATAATTGAGAGTTAGATTAATGGTTATCAACATAATTTCAGATTAAGCACCAACAAGTAACAGCCAAGAAGAAGACATCGACAAAGCTCACCAGTTAGATATGTCCTTTGAACAGTGTTAATGGGGGCCTCGGTAGCCTAGTTGGGAAAACCATCCGACTGGACTAACGACGTTCCGACAGCCCGTGTTGGATTCCCGCTGGGAGCAGTGTGAGTTGTACTCGTGGTTGGAAAAAAAAAATACCCCCACGGTCGACCCAGCCGTTGGCAGAAATGGGTACCAGGGTATTACCCTGGGAAGGTGAGGAATGTCGCCTCGCATCGTGAGTTTCGATGCTTGAGGCGACACTATCCAGAAATCTCCGAACATTTCTGGATAGCCGGCCGAGCACATATGGGTGGAAACTCGTGTGCTAAGACGCCGGTTCAAGTCTCGTACTTTACCTTTACCTTTACCTTTACCTTTACCTTTACCTTTACTTTTACCTTTACCTTTACCTTTACCTTTACCTTTACCTTTACCTTTACCTTCACCTTTACCTTTACCTTTACCTTTTATTTTACCTTTGCAGTGAAAATCCCGAGAAATAACTATCATATTAGGGGATTTCAATGCAAAGGTAATGCAACTTGAGTGCAAAATAAGACTGGAGGACATGGCCTTGGAGAGACGAATGACAGAGAGGATAGATTGATTAATTGGGCAATGGCACATGGAATGATTATAGGTAATATCTGGTTCATGCAACACCCTAGGCGACTATGGACGTAGCAAAGCCAGATAACAAAGTACACAATTAAATCGATTATACTGGTACAGAGATGATTCATGAATGGGCTAACGTCTGTTATAACAAAGCCAGGAAAAAAATAGTTATCACACCAATAGTTGGAAAAATTAGAATAAAACTGCGGAGGACACATAAATCTCCAAGAAATATGAAATTAGAACTATATATGCTTAGAGTAGATAGACAGATGAGTGAAAAGTACAGTACGATAGTACAAAATAGATATAATGCTATTGAGAAAATACAGGACATCGAGGTGCAGTGGAAAATGCTCAATCAATCGATTCAACAAACATGAAAAGAAGTAATACCAGTGACTAAAAGAACCAATAACAAGAAATGGATGGCAAAAGAAATACTAAAACTAATGGACGAAAGACGAAAACATAAGAAAGAACAGTCACACAAAATATTGCACAGAGAGATCCAAAACAAATGCAGAGAAGTAAAAGAAGGACAATTAAAGCAGAAAGGTGATTAAATGGAAAAATAACAAATGAAAGATACACAAGTGATGCGCAATTAGTTATATGAGTTTACAGAAAGAAAAAAGTCAAAGTTGCAGGATGTATGAAAGCTAAGGAAGGAAATGTAATAATGGGACATCAGAAGATAATGGGAAGATCGACTGAATACATAAGTCAACTCTATGGTGATGAAAGACCAGAGCTAAACAACTCAAACCTAGACACATGACCACCAATAATGCAAAGTGAAGTAAAGGATGCAATTCAACACATGAAAAGAGGCAAAGCTCCAGGTCCTGACATTATAACAATCGAAGAGATAAATGCATTAGGAGAGCTGGGAGTATAAGTCACAACAAAACTACTCAATGACATATATAACACTGGACACATACCCGAAGATCTACTAAAATTTATCTTTGTAGCCATCCCAAAGAAGTCAGTGTTAGTCTCATCAGCCATGTGACCAAAATATTACTAAGAATCATTATGAGACGTGTAAGGAACAAAATAAAACCAGAAATAAGTGAAGAACAATGTGGATTTATGGAAGGAAAGGGCACCAATAATGTAATATACGTCATGAGAACATCTTTTACTATGAACTTATTTACTATGAGGCAACAATATTTATGGTGAGGAAACAATATTTACATTAGGGAAACAATATTTACTATAAGGAAACAATATTTACATTAGGGAAACAATATTTCCTATAAGGAAACAATATTTACTGTAAAGAAACAATATTTCCTATCAAAAAACAATATTTACACTAAGGAAACAATATTTCCTATAAGGAAACAATATTTACAGCGAGGAAACAACATTTACTGTGAGGTAACAACATTTACTGTGAGGAAACAATATTTCCTATCATTTCCTATCAGGAAACAATATTTCCTATCATTTCCTATCAGGAAACAATATTTCCTATCATTTCCTATCAGGAAACAATATTTCCTATCATTTCCTATCAAAAAACAATATTTCCTATCTTCTTCTTTCTTCTTCTATCCTTCCTCCATTGTCGTTGACGTCGAGGGGAGATGATACAATCTGCGATTCTTTGCTCTTCTGTTGGCCTCTTCTGGTGTTATCCTTCCTAGTGACTCTAGTATTCCCTTTATCCATCTCTTTCTCGGTGTTTCTCTTACTCTGGTGTTTTCGTGGCGTTTGTTTATGGCTCTTTGAGTCATTGTTAGTTATTTTTGTCTTGTTATGCGGCCGAACCAATTTATATGTTGTTTCTTTATGTATTCGATGGCTGGTTCAATTTCGAGTTTCTTCCTCAGGTCGGTGTTTCTTACTCTGTCCCTTAAGCTGTTTCCTGTGATTCTTCTGACACATTTCATTTCGGTGGTCGTTATCTTTCTTATTGTTCTAGAGTCCAGCGTCCAATTCTGGCACTGATAGCACAGAGTTGGTAGAAAAATTGATTTGTATATTGCCCTTTTTGCTTCCATAGCTATTGCTTTGTTTTTCAAAACTGTTGATACTTGGCCTATAACTTGGCATGCATTGTTACACCTTATATCTATCTCTGATATTTCCTATCAGGAAACAATATTCCCTATCAAAAAAACAATATTTCCTATAAGAAAAACAATATTTCCTATCAGGAAACAATATTTACATTAAGGAAACAATATTTCCTATAAGGAAACAATATTTACAGCGAGGAAACAACATTTACTATGAGGAAACAATATTTCCTATCAAAAAACAATATTTCCTATCATTTCCTATCAGGAAACAATATTTCCTTTCAAAAATACAATATTTCCTGTCAGGAAAAAATATTTACTGTCAGGAAACTATTTTTACTGTAAGAAAACAGTATTTTCTATAAGGAAACGATATTTACTGTAAGGAAACAATATTTATTATGAGGTAATACTATTTGAGAGAAAATTACACGACCCCGAAAACTAATTTGGAAGCAAATTTATCACAGGATATTAGAGAGGAAGGTTTGGAATTTCGTGCTAAGTGTATCCGGCCCTTAACTGCCTTCTAGATATTTCTTTTCCATGGGGGATACCGTTCGTTCACGCTTAGTTACTGAAAAACGAAATGCCGAAGACAAAATGTCTTGAAGTCTTGTCTCGGCATCAAAGACTCACTTGAATAATATTGTGACGTTATTTGGAATGTGCATTTCAGGAACCCGTATTTGACTATCATCTGATGCTTCTGTCTTGTTCAATGTGCCATACTTCATCTGCCTGCTTCCCTCAAATCACTCATTATAATGTGGTTTTTTAATTCCCAACAAAAATAAGTTAAATAATATAGCACGTTATAACGTGTCTTTCATTAATATAACACGTTAAAACGTGGTTTTTGATAATATAACATGCTATGACGTTGTTTTTAATAGTAAAATACGTTAAATATAACACGTTATAATGTGGTTTTCAATAATATAACACGTTATAAAGTAGTTTTTAATATACATATAACACGTTAAAATGTGGTTGTTAATAATATACCACTTTTTATATGTGGTTTTAAATAATATAACGGGAGCTGCGATAGCTCAGTGGTTAGTGAACTGGCCTACAAAGGACAAGAGGTAGGGTTCGATCCCAACCGACGGCTTCCGGGTTCACCCAGCCTATAATGGGTACCGGATTTTTTTCTGGGAAAGTAAAGCAGCACGGGCGTAATACCGACCACATTACCCTAAAAGTTATGTGCAGAAGATCTGTAAAATGTATGGTCACTAACACCATATTCCCTAAACGCCACTTGGCGTGACGGGGGGCACTTTACTTTTTTAAAAATAATATAACAAGATATAACGTGAGTTTTAATAATAAAATACGTTATAATGTTGTTTTTAATTAATAAACACGTTAAATATAACACGCTTTAACGTTGTTTTTAATATTATAACAAGTTATAAAGTGGCTTGTAACTGGACCTATCCATTTTCTTTCATGTTTTTTTTTCAGCTTGTTCGACTGGTAATAAAACAACAGAGAGTCGATGTTTAACTAGTCGCATCCTGTGAAACAAGTCCAATAACGAAGGTAGCGGAACCGTTTCAATCAAGGAAGATTAGACATTCTTATCTCGAAGCTCTGTGCAGTAACTTAATGTGAGAGGAAACGAGAACAGAAATAAACCCGTCAGGCACATTGGTGTATACAGAGAATATTGTTAGTGAACATTTCTAAGATCATAGACACATTTTTATTTGTAATATAGTCAGTTTCATGGACAGCTAAGAAAAGTAATCAAAATGTTCTGAAAGAGGTCAAAGCAAAAAGAGAGCTAATTTCCAGTATTAAGAAGAAACAATCATCATTTTTTGGCCATGCAATGAGAAGGGAACAGCTGGAATGCATTGTCACAACTGGGAAAATTGAGGGACAAAGAGATAGAGGGAAGCAAAGAGAAAAAAATACCAGTCAGCTTAAGAGAATGGCTTGGCAGAAGGTCAAAAACTAAAACGATAAATGACTGTCAAGATCGAAGGTTGTGGAGAGACATGATCACCTGCACCAGCAGGCCCGGTACTTGATGATGATGATGATGCTGAAACTTTTGCAAAAAAAGTCCGGCACCCATTTATGACTGGTAAACCTAAAGGCATCATCATATGCCATACCGGTTGGCGTAGGCGATCATGTCCCTCCACAATCTTCTATCTACAGTGCATCGTATCAATTCTATTGTTGACCGTTTTCCATGCCATGACACCAAGCTATCCAGTATTTTCTCTCTTTGTCGCCCGCAATATCTCGTTCCTTTTATTTGCCAGTTGTAACCAAGAATTCCAGCTTTCCTCTTCTCATGATTGGCCCGAAAAATGTTGATTGTTTCTTTATGATGTTCTTTTTAGGAGCTCCATTTTAGTGTTGGCCTCATTGAGAATTTCCTCATTGGTCTTTTTAGCTGTCCAGGGAACTTTAAAAAAAAGGGCTTTCATAAAAGCATGCACACTAAGAAAGTATGACATCAGTATAGAAAGAGAGGTACTCGTTGATCCCACAGGAAAGAGAGAATCATGAAGGATTCATCATCATCAAGTACCGGGCCTGCTGGTGATCATGTCTCTCCACAACTTTCGATCTCGACAATTATTAATCATTTCTGTTGTTGACCTTCTGCCAAGCCCTTCTCTTTAGCTGTCTGGTGTCTTTTCACTTTGCTCCCCTCTATCTCTTCTTCCCAAAATTTTGCCAGTTGTTACATCATATTCCAGTTGTTCTCTTCTCATTACATGGTCAAAAAATGATGATTGTTTCTTCCTAATATTTGAAATTTGCTCTCTTTTTGTTTTGACCTCTTGCAGAATATTTTCATTACTCTTCTTAGCAGTCCATGGTAATCTCAACATTCATCTTTAAAGCCGCATTTCTACACACCCCCCCCCCCCCCCCAGTAATTTTCTTGTCTGTTATCCTATTGTCCATGATTCACATCCATATGTTAAGACTTGCTCTACATAGCATTTAAGAGCTCTTGTTCTTGTTTATATTGTCAAAAATGAATTGCATAGTATCTTCCTCATTTTTTTGGAGAGCTGCTTTTGCATGAATCATTCTGCGTCTCACCTCTTTTGTACATCTTCCGTCTGAGGTTAACAAAGTTCCCAAATATTTAAATTCATTTACCAATGAAGGATTAGGATTACTCAAAGAAGAAGAGTCTTTCAAAGTCTCAAGAATATTGACCTAGTATGGAGGGACGTAGAACAAAATCTTACAAAATGGGTGGTGGGAGAGACCTTGTCCGTATTCTATGCTCCAAAAATTGTCTAAGCACGATTTCATTAATTGACCTAGAAAACGTCGAATGGGGTGAAACCCACCTCTTGTTCTCCGTACACTAACCGTTGCTCTAGCACTGCACCTAATCCTGAAAGCAGGAAGATTGTCATGATTAAATCTCATGTTTTTTTCGATCTATTACCTCTCTACATTAGTTCAAGTCGATCTGTTACCTCCCTACATTAGTTCAAGTCGATCTATTACCTCCATACATTAGTTCAAGTCGATCTACTACCTCCCTACATTAGTTCAAGTCGATCTATTACCTCCCTACATAAGTTCAAGTCTATCTACTACCTCCCTACATTAGTTCAAGTCGATCTACTACCTCCCTACATTAGTTCAAGCCGATCTGCTACCTCCATACATTAGTTCAAGCCGATCTACTACCTCCCTACATTAGTTCAAGTCGATCTGCTACCTCCCTACATTAGTTCAAGTCGATCTGCTACCTCCCTACATTAGTTCAAGCCGATCTACTACCTCCCTACATTTGTTCAAGCCGATCTACTACCTCCCTACATTAGTTGAAGCCTATCTACTACCTCCCTATATTAGTTGAAGCCGATCTACTACCTCCCAACATTAGTTGAAGCCTATCTACTACCTCCCTACATTAGTTGAAGCCGATCTACTACCTCCCTGCATTAGTTCAAGCTTCAGCCTGCACAGAACTTTCTTATTTAATCTTCTTCCTGCATGTACTTCCTGCAGCCAATCACAACCACCTTCCGGTATCTTGTCACAACCCAATCGTTTTTTATTTGGTTCTGTCCTCCCTTTTTTAGAGATTTGTTCTTTTCTACTTTAAGTTTATTTGCAAAGTCTGTCTTAGCAGAATTGCAGCTTTTAGTCCGGAAAGTCGAATTGTTTTGTATCCTCTTTTATCAGTTTAAAGCGTTAACTATACTATTTGCTCTACGTGCTTTTTAATTTTCTCTCGTTTAACAACTTTACCGCAGCCACGTATATTTATGTTTCTTATCGAACATAACTATAACCACATCACTTGCCTAACGCTCTAAAAAAAAAAAATGAAGAAATAAATGCTAATTTCTACATTAATTTAACACCATATTCCCTATACGCCACTTGGCGGGACGGGCTCTTTACTTTTTTTTTTTTTTACTTTCTACATTAATTTACTTTTTCTTGCCACGAAAACATGTTTACTCAAGGGCTGTTACATAACTCGTTGGATTACACATTTATTGGTGTTGATATCATGTTTAATTTCCCCTTATAGTAAAGTAAAGTACCCCCGTCACGCCAAGTGGCGTATAGAGAATATGGTGTTAGTGACCACAAATTTTACAGACCTTCGGCACATGATTTTTGGGGTAATGTGGTCGGTATTACGCCCGTGCCGCTTCACTTTCCCAGAAAAAAATCCGGCACCCATTAAAGGCTGGGTGAACCCGGAGCCGTCGTTTGGGATCGAAGCCTACCCCTTGTCCTTTGTTGTCCAGTTCACTAACCACTGAGCTATTTCCCCTTATCTTTGAGTATAAATATGGGATGAGACACGTTCTGTGGTCCTAAATTTAGTATTACCGGGTATGTACTCTGAGTTTCATATTTCCGAGTCCATAACAAAGGCTGCTTCTCTGTCTGTGTAATTTAGAAGGGAGATAATTCTCATATTCTGTGTATTATAGCTAAACAGATAAAGATCTAGAGGGTTTGCTAAGCAAATAAAGGTCTAGACCACCATTATTTGATAATCCAACTGATCTTTATCCAATCAGGAGTAATAGCAACAATTGATAGATGATTTTAGAAATCTTGTTTTTACATCACTTGAGTCTCTCATGTTTTACTGATTTCACGGCGTGTCCTAGTTTAAGAAACCAGTTGCAGCTTCCGCTAGAGTTAACATGTTTTTGTGAATGGCTTGCGCGATTGGGGAAAATTCTTTAAAAAAAAAAAAAAAAAAAAGGAAATCATAGCTTGGATGAAGAGTGGGAGTGAAGTCTGTTAACGTGACAGTGTACTCTCTCTCTCTCCTCTCTCTCTCCTCTCTCTCTCCTCTCTCTCGCTCTCTCTCTCTCTCTCTCTCTCTCTCTCTCTCTGAAGACCAGGTATCGTTGTTAATAGTCGTATCTGGTACAGACATGAGTTTCATGTTAACATATTCTATTACGTGAATAATAACTTCGAAAAGAAGGAGAGGTAGGCAGAGAATGAGATGGGGAGATACCATATAAAAGAATGGATAGGCCTGGATTGTACAGTTCCCCCCCCCCTCCACAAAAAAAAAAAAACGACTGAAGATAGAGAGAGATGCGGAAGGTTGAAGAAGTCTGTTAATGTTGTCCCAACGACATTGTGAGGGTATGTGATGATGAGAAAGAAGAACACGAGAAACTACAGATGTTCAGAAATATTCTCTAGTGAGTGATGCCTTATGTGGAGACGTGTTATAGTTGAGAAGTGTTTTATTTTTATTTGTATCCTCTAGTGAGTGATACCTTATGTGGAGACATGTTATAGTTGAGATGTGTTTTATATTTATTTGTATCCTCTAGTGTGTGATGCCTAATGTGGAGACGTGTAATAGTTGAGAAGTGTTTTATTTTTATTTGTATCCTCTAGTGAGGGATACCTTATATGGAGACATGTTATAGTTGAGAAGTGTTATGTATTTATTTGTATCCTCTAGTGATGGATGCCTTATGTGGAGACATGTTATAGTTGAGAAGTGTTTTATATTTATTTGTATCCTCTAGTGATGGATACCTTATGTGGAGACATGTTATAGTTGAGAAGTGTTGTATATTTAGTTGTATTCTCTACTGAGAAGTATTTCATGCAGAGAGATATTTTCCAGTAGAAAGTGTATTTCATGGTTATTTTCTTGCAAGAAGTGATTTATTTTAAGATGTATTCTTTGGTGTGAAAGTGCACTTTCTTACCCTTTATAGTCACAACAATTTGTGGTGCCGTGCCTTACGCCTTATGGTTCAAAGCATCAGTTGTCAGCATACCTTTGTTTAAGACTATCTTCTCTGGTCTTTAATTTAATATGGCCTTCAAGCAAAAGCAACATTTGTTTAGTTGTTGTTTTTTTTTTAATTAGGAGAGAGTAACATATTTTCTTTACTGTCCGTTTTGTATATCAAATTTATATTTTCCAAGGGAGGTACAGTATCAGTCTGAAATACTGTTTTCATCCTACGTGAATTTTAGACCCGATTTTGTTCCTTAACCATTAACGCTTTAAAAAAAAATATAACTCTTCAGCTTTGTCGATAACATAAGACTAAACAATAAACAAACTTAAATTAAAAAAAAAAAACATGTTTATCGGTTAAAAAAAGAAAAATATAATAGATGCTGCATGACTCAAAAATCAAAAACAAAGACGAATAGTAAAAATGGCAGAAGGGTCATCACAGCAGAAACATTTTTTAAAAGGAAGAAAATAGATAAAATTAAGCAATAAGCATTTGCGCACTATGCAGAGTTGCCATAAAACTGCAAAGAGAGAAAGGGCATATGAAAGACAGAAAAAAAAGGATAGGAAGAGCAGAATTGAAGAGTTTACAGATACATGTATAAAGAAACAAGAAGTATTTCGACCATTCAAACAACCAAAGAGACTTATGAGGCGGTTCTCACGTGCGAACCAACTACGGTCAACCAATGACCATGAGATGTTATTAACTCTGATTTCATGGAAGCCATAACATCAGGATGATTAAATACACGGTTACAGGAGAACGGTCGTCACGGACGATGTTAATGACGTTGACTACGCTTCCAACTGTTTTTTGTTTTGGGGTTAAGGCAAAGAAATGCAAGTGAATGCATAAAAATGCGAAGCTGCAGTAAAGCTGAATGCAAGGAAAAATTGAAAAAAAAAAAAAAAAAAAAAGGTGTATTTTGTTTTGCCAATGTGTGTTCTTAATAAATTTATTATGATGTTTTCTAGCCTTCTTGAAGGTGTTCCGCCGCCGTGTTATTCTAACTCCGCACCTCCCTGTCTGTATGTCTCAGATGATGGCGTAACCCTCTATTTGTACTTCGCGCTGGTTTTCTAACGCCGGTTATGCAGGTCTCCAGACCTGCAGACTGTTCTACAACAACCCTCGATTAGCTCGTCACCATCCCAGCCGTGAACACAACATTGAGTCAATTTCTGACAAAGACGGAGCTGTGTCTCCTTTCTTTGACGCTTATCTCAATGAATAAGATCAGATCAATCAATCAATGACAGTTTTATTTTAACGTTAATGACACTGGACCTGGCAGAACAAATATGATGTGATTATATTCATCCTGTACGAATGCTTTACTTTCATAAAAACAAACGTAAATGTGGCATCAGATAAAGAAGTTAATGTCGTTGATCAAACACAAGACACGTAAATACAGGGCGGCGACATTTTGTTCACTCATGAGTAATGGGAATAAAATGTTCAATCCAATGGTAAGCGCCTTGCTGAGCGGCTGGGACCGCACATAACCGTAGACTGGATCAGACTCCACACAGTTAAATCTGATCATTGTAGAGCAACATGTCAGTGCTGATGTCTGTAGACTGGATCAGACTCCACACAGTTAAATCTGCTCATTGTAGAGCAACATGCCAGTGCTGATGTCTGTAGATTGGATCAGACTCCACACAGTTAAATCTGCTCATTGTAGAGCAACATGTCAGTGCTGATGTCTGTAGATTGGATCAGACTCCACACAGTTAAATCTGCTCATTGTAGAGCAACATGCCAGTGCTGATGTCTGTAGATTGAAAATGAGAAAATAACTGGCCACGTCCTCCCTTGCAACAAGAGTTCCACGGCATGAGGCCCCGTCCTAGTTGGGACGAAACAAACTACGAGAGATGAAAACTAGCGTTTGGCTTTTCGTGGCAAGGCGCTGTGCCACTGAGTACGGGTTCGATCCTGCCTTGGTCCATATTTTTTTCTGTTCTTGATTATTTGTCATTTTTTCCGAGTGCTGTAAACATACCTCTTCATCTGAATTGATTCGCTGATTATCGCCTCGGAAGTTTCCCTCTATAATAATATTCATTTATTATTATTTGTCTCCCTTCTCTCTCTTCGATCTCCAACCTCGATGCTCTTTCACTGCCCAACTCACCACGAACTCCCTAACAACCCACGTCATCACATGCCACGTCACTTTGCTCTCCTATCGCACTGCTCTGCAGCAATTATGTCTCTACCTATTTTGGCGTGCAAATCCCCTTTTACAATATAACAACTAGGTCTTAAGCTGGCCTCACTAATTACATCTCAGCATCTACATGTGCTGGGGTCTGCAGAAATGTGGTTTTATAGAAGAATGTTGAGAATACCACGGACAGCTAAGAAGAGTAATGAAAACGTTCTGAAAGAGGTCAAATCAAAAAGAGAGCTAATTTCCAATATTAGGAAGAGACAATCATCATTTTTTGGCCATGAAATGAGAAGAGAACAACTGGAATATTTTGCAACAACTGGAAAATTCGAGGGACGAAGAGATAGAGGGAAGCAAAGAGAAAAAATAACAGACAGCTTAAGAGAATGGCTTGGCAGAAGGTCAACAACAGAAATGATAAATAGCTGCCGAGATCGAAAATTGTTGAGAGACATGATCACCTACGCCAGTAGGCCCGGTACTTGATGATGATGATGATCTACATGTGGGATAGCAACACAACTAATTCTAAGTTGTTGATTTAATAAGCCATCACCATCATCAGCTTTTTGAATCATCTCCGCACAAAATGTTACTATCATGTATCTCCATTTCACCCTATCTCTTGACGGTGCATGTCATCACCTCTTCTTCCCATCTCCTGTAGTCATCAGTTCACTTGAGTCTCTGTCTGCCTCTACCTAGATTACTTTATACTCTCACCAATTCCCAGAAAACGTTCAGTAGATTAATAACTTTTTTTTCTGTGCCCACAAATTTTAATTTGTTTCGGTTTATTCATTTATTTTCGTTTTCTAAAAAGAATGTCAGCAGTTTCGAATCTTCTTCATTTCTTTTCTTTTACTTTCCTACAAATCTTTCCACAGTTCTATAAATCCTCATTTCAAGATCTTACATTGTATTCTATTTTCCTACAAATCTTCCCATAGTACTATAAATCCTCATTTCAAGATCTTGTTTTGTCTTCTCTTTTCCTACAAATCTTCCCATAGTACTATAAATCCTCACTTCAAGATCTTGCACTGTCTTCTCTTTTCCTACAAATCTTCCCATAGTACTATAAATCCTCATTTCAAGATCTTACATTGTCTTCTCTTTTCCTACAAATCTTCCCATAGTTCTATAAATCCTCATTTCAAGATCTTACATTGTCTTCTCTTTTCCTACAAATCTTCCCATAGTTCTATAAATCCTCATTTCAAGATCTTACACTGTCTTCTCTTTTCCTACAAATCTTCCCATAGTTCTATAAATCCTCATTTCAAGATCTTACACTGTCTTCTCTTTTCCTACAAATCTTCCCATTGTTCGATAAATCCTCACGTCAAGAACTTAGATTGCCTTGTCTTTTTTTTTTCTAGCTTCAGTAACTATATTTCTGCACCATCTACGCAGATTTGAGGTAATATTAATATCCCCAGTGTCAACTACCACTGACAATATCAAATTATTGCTGCACTCATTGTATTTGCATTCACAGTTTGCTATTTATTGAACCCTTTGTGTACAGGACGCTCACATTTCCAATTGTCCTGAGTATTAGTTTTGCTTGGAACTCGGTCTGTGGTCTTTATATTTGGCATTATCAGGTATCCAATCTAAGTTTCATATTTCTAAGCTGGTAACGAGGCAGGAACGAGGGCTGCTTTTCTGACTGTGTGTTGGAATTAACAAACAATAAAAAAACGCCCAGTGTTTTCTGTATTATAGCAGACGTATCCTACGTCTCTGTAACAATACCGTTTTCCAGCAGTTATCGGCAAAATTTGTTGAATATTCGCTGAATGTTTAAATAATCTTCCTATTGGGAGTTGATGTATATTTTGTGTAGGATTTTGACAAAATTCTTTTCTTTTTATTCTGCTTCCCCCCCCCCCCCCCCCGTTATTTATATGTGTAAACGATTTCTCGTCCTTGTAATTTGCATTAATGAGCGTATTTTTACAGGTGGGGTTTGACTTTCTGTGAACATATTAAGCCACAAGGCAACAGAATTAACGGAAGATCAATATCTATCTATTGACCTTTCGAGCCGTAACCGGCCCATAGGGCGTAGACCAAGATACACCTTCTCCTATATGAATTTTTGTTCTAGCAGTTTTCTTTTAAAGATATTTTATTAAATCTCGCCATCTGTCTCTGTTCTGTGCAAGCAGTTCTATCTCATTGAGGGAGCCGATTCCTGCTGCTCTTGCCTCTCTCATCAATGTTCTTCTCAGTGTCTCCCTGGGTCTTCCTCTTTTTCTTTTACCTGTTGTTTCCCATATGAGGGCTTGCTTTGCTATTCGATTATTATCTCTTCTCATCACATGTCCAACGTATGACCATCGTCTTTTCTTTATTACTGAAGATATTAGTGGTTGATTGGCGATTTCTCTAATTTCCTCGTTTGTTTTGAATTCGTTCCATTCTATACCAAGTATTTTCCTTAGACATTTATTTTCGAATGCGTTCAACTTTGCTTCTATATCTCTTGTTGTTTTCCAGCTTTCACACGCATACGTAGGGGTTGATAGTACATTTGATTTGAATAGCCTAAGTTTTGTGTTTGTGCTAATGAGTTTTGATTTCCACAACTTTTCAAGGCTTCTGAAAGACATTGCTGCTTTAGCCAGTCTGATTCTAATTTCTTTGCTCGTATCCCCTTCTCGATCAATGTGACTTCCAAGATAGATAAAGTGATCGATCTCTTCTACTGGTTTGTTTTCCATGTATATTTTGTCACTTGTTGGAATTAAACTTTTCATGACTTTAGTCTTTTCATGATTGACCTCAAGCCCAATTTTGCTGGCTATTGATGATAGTTCATTTGTGTTTTCCTGCATCGTTTTTATCTGACTGCTGATGAGAACTATGTCATCAGCAAAGTCGAGGTCCTCCAAATGGTCTCCTTGTATCCATTCGATGCCTTTATTACCAGTGCAGCATTTCTTCATTATGAAGTCCATAACAATTCCAAATAACAAGGGCGATAAAATACATCCTTGTTTAACCCCAGTTTCTATTGGATGTCAATATACATTGGAAGATCAATATACACGTGGAGAAACGAAAATGAGAAGAAAATTATTGTTTTTTATTAGTTTATCCAAAATTTAGTCAATTATTTACTGTAAGTTTCTCATTATTTCTTAATTTATTCCCTGAACTATTTCTGGAGAAATGTTTTCAAATAATAATAATCATCATCATCATCATCATGTGCCTTACCGGTTGGCGTAGGTGATCATGTCCCTCCACAATCTTCTATCCACAGTACATCGTATCAGTTCTGTTGTTGACTGTTTTCCATGCCATGACACCAAGCTATCCAGTATTTTCTCTCTTTGTCGTCCGCGATCTCTTTTTCCTTCTATTTTGCCAGTTGTAACCAAGTATTCCAACTTTCCTCTTCTCATGATGTGCCCGAAAAATGTTGATTGCTTCTTTCTGATGTTCTTTAACAGCTCCCTTTTTGTGTTGGCCTCCTTGAGAACTTCCTCATTGGTCTTTTTATCTGTCCAGGGAACTTTCAACATTCTTCTGAGAAATCCCATCTCTGTGGCCTCCAATCGTCTTTTCATTTGTTTGTCTACTGTCCATGATTCGCTTCCATAGGTGAGAATTGGTTCTATATAGCACCGATGAACTCTCTTTCTCATTTTTATTGACATAGATATGTTGCATAAGATATTTTTCATTTTCTGAAATGCTATTTTGGCCTGAGCTATTCTGCTTTTTATTTCTGTGGTGCATCTTCCATCTGATGTTATTATTGTGCCCAAGTATTTGATGAGTTGCACTTGTTTCAGATTTGTCTTGTTTATTTTTATGCTGCATGATGGTGATAATTGTTTCTTCGATATAACCATTACTTCAGTTTTCTTGCTATTCAGACTGAGACCTTTCTTGTTGCTTTCTTTTACTATTATGTCTATCATTTCTTGTAGTTCGTTCTCTGTCTCTGCTATTAAGACTGTGTCATCCGCATATCGCAAATTATTTATGTTTTGACCGTTCACTTCAATTCCTTTTTTGTCTACTATTGATCTCATAATATGTTCGCTGTAAAGTGAAAACAAATCCGGTGACAGAACACAGCCTTGTCTGACTCCTTGTTTTATATATTGGAATTGTCCTGTTTGGTTGTTAATTCGTATAGCTGCTGTTTGTTGCCAGTACATGTTTTTTATGATTCGCAGATCCTTGCCATCAATGTTTAATTTCTCCAGCATATTGATTATTTCCACATGCTTTACCTTGTCAAATGCTTTTGTGTAGTCTATAAAGCACATATATAGATCTTTCTTTACCTCTATAGATCTTTCTATCAGTGTTCTTAAGATGTATATTGCATTATTGGTGCCCTTTCCTTCCACAAATCCACATTGTTCCTCACTTATTTCTGGTTTTATTTTGTTCCTTATACGAATCAAAAAATGATAAATTACAGTAACAGTTATGGAGATTTTGAGCAAGGGAAGAAATAAACCCTCCCAAGAATCAAATCAAGGGAAGAAAAGCGGAGATGTAAACATTACTTTCAATGGTAATAATATATTATGTGATCAAAATAAAAAAAAATTCACATATTACTTAAGTTTCAAAAATAAATTTTTTACTTCTCATCATTTCTCTATATCTATTATATCTTTTCATTCTCTCTTCTCATCATTTCTCTATTATATCTTTTCATTCTCTCTTCGCATCATTTCTCTATTATATCTTTTCATTCTCTCTTCTCACCATTTCTCTATTATATCTTTTCATTCTCTCCTCTCACCATTTCTCTATTATATCTTACCATTCTCTCCTCTCATCATTTCTCTATTATATCTTTCCATTTTTACTTATCACCATTTCTCTATTATATCTTTTCATTCTCTCCTCTCACCATTTCTCTATTATATCTTTTCATTCTCTCCTCTCATCATTTCTCTATTATATCTTTTCATTCTCTCCTCTCACCATTTCTCTATTATATCTTTTCATTCTCTCCTCTCACCATTTCTCTATTATATCTTTTCATTCTCTCCTCTCATCATTTCTCTATTATATCTTTTCATTCTCTCCTCTCACCATTTCTCTATTATATCTTTTCATTCTCTCCTCTCATCATTTCTCTATTATATCTTTCCATTCTCTCCTCTCATCATTTCTCTATTATATCTTTTCATTCTCCCCTCTCATCATTTCTCTATTATATCTTTTCATTCTCTCCTCTCACCATTTCTCTATTATATCTTTTCATTCTCTCCTCTCATCATTTCTCTATTATATCTTTTCATTCTCCCCTCTCATCATTTCTCTATTATATCTTTTCATTCTCTCCTCTCACCATTTCTCTATTATATCTTTTCATTCTCTCCTCTCATCATTTCTCTATTATATCTTTTCATTCTCTCCTCTCATCATTTCTCTATTATATCTTTTCATTCTCTCCTCTCACCATTTCTCTATTATATCTTACCATTCTCTCTTCGCATCATTTCTCTATTATATCTTTTCATTCTCTCTTCTCACCATTTCTCTATTATATCTTTTCATTCTCTCCTCTCACCATTTCTCTATTATATCTTACCATTCTCTCCTCTCATCATTTCTCTATTATATCTTTCCATTTTTACTTATCACCATTTCTCTATTATATCTTTTCATTCTCTCCTCTCACCATTTCTCTATTATATCTTTTCATTCTCTCCTCTCATCATTTCTCTATTATATCTTTTCATTCTCTCCTCTCACCATTTCTCTATTATATCTTTTCATTCTCTCCTCTCACCATTTCTCTATTATATCTTTTCATTCTCTCCTCTCATCATTTCTCTATTATATCTTTTCATTCTCCCCTCTCATCATTTCTCTATTATATCTTTTCATTCTCTCCTCTCACCATTTCTCTATTATATCTTTTCATTCTCTCCTCTCATCATTTCTCTATTATATCTTTTCATTCTCCCCTCTCATCATTTCTCTATTATATCTTTTCATTCTCTCCTCTCACCATTTCTCTATTACATCTTTTCATTCTCTCCTCTCATCATTTCTCTATTATATCTTTTCATTCTCTCCTCTCATCATCTCTCTATTATATCTTTTCATTCTCTCCTCTCACCATTTCTCTATTATATCTTTTCATTCTCTCCTCTCATCATTTCTCTATTATATCTTTTCATTCTCTCCTCTCACCATTTCTCTATTATATCTTTTCATTCTCTCCTCTCACCATTTCTCTATTATATCTTTTCATTCTCTCCTCTCACCATTTCTCTATTATATCTTTTCATTCTCCCCTCTCATCATTTCTCTATTATATCTTTTCATTCTCTCCTCTCACCATTTCTCTATTATATCTTTTCATTCTCTCCTCTCATCATTTCTCTATTATATCTTTTCATTCTCTCCTCTCATCATCTCTCTATTATATCTTTTCATTCTCTCTTCTCACCATTTCTCTATTATATCTTTTCATTCTCTCCTCTCACCATTTCTCTATTATATCTTACCATTCTCTCCTCTCATCATTTCTCTATTATATCTTTCCATTTTTACTTATCACCATTTCTCTATTATATCTTTTCATTCTCTCCTCTCACCATTTCTCTATTATATCTTTTCATTCTCTCCTCTCATCATTTCTCTATTATATCTTTTCATTCTCTCCTCTCACCATTTCTCTATTATATCTTTTCATTCTCTCCTCTCACCATTTCTCTATTATATCTTTTCATTCTCTCCTCTCATCATTTCTCTATTATATCTTTTCATTCTCTCCTCTCACCATTTCTCTATTATATCTTTTCATTCTCTCCTCTCATCATTTCTCTATTATATCTTTCCATTCTCTCCTCTCATCATTTCTCTATTATATCTTTTCATTCTCCCCTCTCATCATTTCTCTATTATATCTTTTCATTCTCTCCTCTCACCATTTCTCTATTATATCTTTTCATTCTCTCCTCTCATCATTTCTCTATTATATCTTTTCATTCTCCCCTCTCATCATTTCTCTATTATATCTTTTCATTCTCTCCTCTCACCATTTCTCTATTATATCTTTTCATTCTCTCCTCTCATCATTTCTCTATTATATCTTTTCATTCTCTCCTCTCATCATCTCTCTATTATATCTTTTCATTCTCTCCTCTCACCATTTCTCTATTATATCTTTTCATTCTCTCTTCTCACGTTTCTATTTTCTCTCTCCTTTCCAACAACACTCCCTCTGCCCCTACATTTCACTCCCTTCCTTTTGCCTCCTCTCCCTTATCCTACCGCTTTTCATAACTACCTCTCCCATCCCATACCGTCCCCATCCCCCCGCATCATTGATTCTACTCATCCCCTTACTTTTAATCATTCACACACGCGAAGTAACAACTCGTAGACCAGTTAGAAAACACACCTGGTGCCTCTCCTCCACCTACAACCTCACTCCCGCCCTCCTCCACATGGAGTGCACCGAACAGTAATCCCAAACATCTCCATATACCACACCTGCCTTGCCAGTTGTAGCGTAAGGCTCAGTTACCTTTCAGCTCACAGGTTTACTAACACATCAAGGTGGTAGTCACAACAATCTCGACAGGAATAATCTTACCTGTGATCCCGAAACGTGTCTTTGTTACATAACTTGTCTGTAACTGATTGGCATGCTCTATAGTCTAAGAGTCGATTTTTATTAGATACTTTCTTCATTATTTCATTCTTTTTAATCATCATCATCATCATAATCATCATCATCATCATCACCATTTTCTTCTTCAATTCTTTTTTATCTTATTTTTTATAAAAACTATATCTTCGTAATCTTCTGAATCTTCTTCAGTTTTCTGAATCTTCATCTTCGGAATCATGATCATCTTCTACATATACTTTTTAATGTTAATTTATATATAGTAATAGGAAAGTCTTTGTAGAGTGCTTCGCAGCAGGAGGCAATCTGATCATCAGAAACAGACCCCGTCGAGCAAGTGTTTCGGCCCTTTAGTTTCTTGACACTCTAGGATATGTGGGCCCGTCTGGGTCATCACTCACAGGCGTCGATCTCCTGCGCCTCTTATATATATATATATATATTCTTAGTCTTATAATGTTCTTCATCTCCATCATCTTTATCATCAGCATAATATTCTTCTTCTTTGCGTAATATGCAATATAATAAATAAATATATAATATATAACAGTTTATATAATATATGCATATCAATGTCAAAAAGGGATTGCAAAGTATCTTCCTCATTTTTTGGAAAGCTGCTTTTGCCTGAGCCATTCTGCATCTCACCTCTTTTGTACATATTCCGTTTGAGGTTAACAAAATTCCCAAATATTTAAATTCATTTACCTGTTTTAATATTGTTCCACTTGTCTTTATTTTGCACTGAGGTGATGTCTTTTTCTTTGTTGTTACCATTACCTCTGTCTTTTTGCTATTAAGGCTGAGTCCTTTATTTTTGCTTTCCTTCACTATAATGTCCAACATTTCTTGTAGCTCATTTTCGCTCTTACCGATTAAGACTGTATCATCAGCATACCTTAGATTATTTATATTATGACCTTCAATTGTTATTCCAGGCATGTCCCTTATGGATCTTAAAATAATCTCACTATAAATATTAAACAAATCTGGTGACAGCACACAGCCTTGTCTAACACCCTGTTTTATTTGTTGAAACATTCTCAATTGGTTTCCAGTTCTTATGGCCGCTGTTTGTTGACAGTACATGTTCTTTATTATTCTTAGATCTTTGCTGTCTACGTTTATGCTTTCTAAAATTTTGATTATTTCTTGGTGCTTTACTTTATCAAATGCCTTGGTGTAATCTATATGTATAGATCTGTTTAATAACAGACAGCTTAAGAGAATGGCTTGGCAGAAGGTCAACAACAGAAATGATAAATAGCTGCCGAGATCGAAAATTATGGAGAGACATGATCACCTACGCCAGTAGGCACGGTACTTGATGATGATGATAATATATATATATATATATATATATATATATATATATATATATATATATAAACAATATATAAATAATAGCGTGTTAATAAATTGTGGTCCACTGGTTTTGTCTATCCGTTTTCGGCAAGCGTTTGTTGAGGACTGTTTCCATAGCCTTTGTTTCTTCAACCTTTCTGCAAGGCTGCAGATGTTTGTTGTCATAGTTATCTCACCCAAGAGAGTGTTTTTACGTTGAAAATAGGCAGGTGGGCTGTGGTAAATTGTAGCTCATAGCGAGAGAAATTCAGAAAATTATGATCGACGAGGAAGAGAAATGGTGATGATAAAGAAGGTTCATTAATATTTGTGGTTGAGGGGGGGAATATATATTGATTTTAAAGGGGAGAAATATTAGAAGGATTGAAATCTTGATGATGAAAGATAAAATATTGATGGTGAAGGTGAGATATGTTGATGATCAAAGATAAAATATTGATGGTGAAGGTGAGATATGTTGATGATGAAAGATAAAATATTGATGGTGAAGGTGAGATATGATGATGATCAAAGATAAAATATTGATGGTGAAGGTGAGATATGTTGATGATGAAAGATAAAATATTGATGGTGAAGGTGAGATATGTTGATGATGAAAGAAAAAATATTGATGGTGAAGGTGAGATATGTTGATGATGAAAGATAAAATATTGATGGTGAAGGTGAGATATGTTGATGATGAAAGATAAAATATTGATGGTGAAGGTGAGATATGTTGATGATGAAAGATAAAATATTGATGGTGAAGGTGAGATATGTTGATGATGAAAGATAAAATATTGATGGTGAAGGTGAGATATGTTGATGATGAAAGAAAAAATATTGATGGTGAAGGTGAGAAATGTTGATGATCAAAGATAAAATATTCATGGTGAAGGTGAGATATGTTGATGATGAAAGATAAAATATTGATGGTGAAGGTGAGATATGTTGATGATGAAAGTTAAAATATTGAAGGTGAAGGTGACAAATATTGAAGATGAAAGATAAAATATTGATGGTGAAGGTGAGAAATGTTGATGATGAAAGATAAAATATTGATGGTGAAGGTGAGAAATGTTGATGATGAAAGATAAAATATTGATGGTGAAGGTGACATATGTTGATGATGAAAGATAAAATATTGATGGTGAAGGTGAGAAATATTGAAGATGAAAGATAAAATATTGATGGTGAAGGTGAGAAATGTTGATGATGAAAGATAAAATATTGATGGTGAAGGTAAGAAATGTTGACGATGAAAGATAAAATATTGATGGTGAAGGTGAGAAATGTTGATGATGAAAGATAGAATGTTGATGGTGAAGGTGAGATATGTTGATGATGAAAGAGAGAATGTTGATGGTGAAGGTGAGATATGTTGATGATGAAAGATAGAATGTTGATGGTGAAGGTGAGATATGTTGATGATGAAATATAGAATGTTGATGGTGAAGGTGAGATATGTTGATGATGAAAGATAGAATGTTGATGGTGAAGGTGAGATATGTTGATAATGAAAGATAGAATGTTGATGGTGAAGGTGAGATATGTTGATGATCAAAGATAGAATGTTGATGGTGAAGGTGAGATATGTTGATGATGAAAGATAGAATGTTTATGGTGAAGGTGAAAAATGTTGATGATGAAAGATAGAATGTTGATGGCGAAGGTGAGATATGTTGATGATGAAAGATAGAATGTTGATGGTGAAGGTGAAAAATGTTGATGATGAAAGATAGAATGTTGATGGCGAAGGTGAGATATGTTGATGATGAAAGATAGAATGTTGATAGTGAAGGTGAAAAATGTTGATGATGAAAGATAGAATGTTGATGGTGAAGGTGAGATATGTTGATGATGAAAGATAGAATGTTGATGGTGAAGGTGAGATATGTTGATGATGAAATATAGAATGTTGATGGCGAAGGTGAGATATGTTGATTATGAAAGATAGAATGTTGATGGTGAAGGTGAGATATGTTGATAATGAAAGATAGAATGTTGATGGTGAAGGTGAGATATGTTGATGATCAAAGATAGAATGTTGATGGTGAAGGTGAGATATGTTGATGATGAAAGATAGAATGTTGATGGTGAAGGTGAAAAATGTTGATGATGAAAGATAGAATGTTGATGGCGAAGATGAGATATGTTGATGATGAAAGATAGAATGTTGATGGTGAAGGTGAAAAATGTTGATGATGAAAGATAGAATGTTGATGGCGAAGGTGAGATATGTTGATGATGAAAGATAGAATGTTGATAGTGAAGGTGAAAAATGTTGATGATGAAAGATAGAATGTTGATGGTGAAGGTGAGATATGTTGATGATGAAAGATAGAATGTTGATGGTGAAGGTGAAAAATGTTGATGATGAAAGATAGAATGTTGATGGCGAAGGTGAGATATGTTGATGCAAAAGAGACAAATGCAGATGATAGTACAGAGAAATATTGATGGTGGAGGAGAAAATGTTGATTATGAAGCAGAGTAATGTCGATTGTAAATTATAGAAATGTTGATGAAATTGAAATATTTATAGCAAATGAGAGAAATGTTGATGTCGAAGAAACCAGATGTAGACGATGGTGGAGAGAAATATTTAGTATGAAGAAGAGACATGTTTGTGACGTAGAAAAGTAACGTTAATAAATAAATTAATTAAAGATGAACTACTTTAATTAAGATGGGAAATTTTTTTTAATATTTTAAAAAGTGTAAAATTTAAATATGTAATTAAAATGAGGCAGGCAAGATTAAAGGTAAGAAAAGTTAGTGGAAAAAGTTAAAAATAAGAGGAAAACGTTGAAATAAGATTTAAAATAAAAAAAATAATTCCAGAAAAAAATGATTAATAGTATGGAATAAGTTGAATTAAAGATGCACATAAGAAAAATGATGTGAATAATATAAAATATGAATGTAAGGTGAGATTTGAAAATAAGATGATAGATGAAAACAATTGAAGGGATGTGGCATGTAGATGCATATAAGATGATTGATTAATGAGGATGACATTCTCAGGTTCCGTTAATCGGAAGTCGTGTTCAGTAAAATCTTATAAGAGGGCCAAAAAGAAGTGTTATAACTAGCGGTTTGCAACATCAGTCTGTATTTAAAGCTTTGCTTTATCTATTGGTGGGAGCCGCAATAGTGCAGTGGTTAGTGAAGTGGACTCATCATCATCAAGTACCGGGCCTACTGGCGTAGGTGATCATGTCTCTCCACAATTTTCGATCTCGGCAGCTATTTATCATTTCTGTTGTTGACCTTCTGCCAAGCCATTCTCTTAATCTGTCTGTTATTTTTTTTCTCTTTGCTTCCCTCTCTCTCTTCGTCCCTCAATTTTTCCAGTTGTTACAATATATTCTAGTTGTTCTCTTCTCATTTCATGGCCAAAAAATGATGATTGTCTCTTCCTAATATTGGAAATTAGCTCTCTTTTTGATTTGACCTCTTTCAGAACGTTTTCATTACTCTTCTTAGCTGTCCGTGGTATTCTCAACATTCTTCTATAAAACCACATGACAGACAAACATCTGTTAGCACTCGGAAAAATTGACAGACAAACATCTGTTAGCACTCGGAAAAATTGACAGACAAACATCTGTTAGCACTCGGAAAAATTGACAGACAAACATGTGTTAGCACTCGGAAAAATTGACAGACAAACATGTGTTAGCACTCGGAAAAATTGACAGACAAACATCTGTTAGCACTCGGAAAAATTGACAGACAAACATCTGTTAGCACTCGGAAAAATTGACAGACAAACATCTGTTAGCACTCGGAAAAATTGACAGACAAACATCTGTTAGCACTCGGAAAAATTGACAGACAAACATCTGTTAGCACTCGGAAAAATTGACAGACAAACATCTGTTAGCACTCGGAAAAATTGACAGACAAACATCTGTTAGCACTCGGAAAAATTGACAGACAAACATCTGTTAGCACTCGGAAAAATTGACAGACTTGTCTGTAAATGTTTCCGAGCGCTAACACATACTTCTTTGTTCTATTATTCCCTAAAGTAAAGTACCCCCGTCACGCCAAGTGGCGTATAGGGAAATATGGTGTTAATGACCCTATATTTTACAGACCGTCAGCACATGATTTTTGGAGTAATGTGGAATATATTACGCCCGTGCTGCTTTACTTTCCCATAAAAAAATTCGGTACCCATTTAGGCTGGATGAACCCGGAAGCCGTCGGTTGGGATCAAACCCTACCCCTTGTCCTTTGTAGCCCAGTTCACTAACCACTGAACTATCGCGGCTCCTTTTATTTGTTGAAACATTCCCAATTGGTTTCCAGTTCTTATGGCCGCTGTTTGTTGCCAGTACATGTTCTTTATTATTCTTAGATTTTTGCTGTCTACGTTTATGCTTTCTAAAATTTTGATTATTTCTTGGTGCTTTACTTTGTCAAATACCTTGGTGTAATCTATGAAACATAGGTATAGATCTGTTTTCAACTCTATGGCTCTTTCTACTAAAGATCTTATGATATAAATGGCATTGCTCGTTCCTTTATTTCTAACAAAACCACACTGTTCATCGCTAATTTCTGGACTGATTTTGTTCCGCACTCTTCGCATGATGATTCGTAGTAATATCTTAGTCTTATGACTCATAAGGCTTATTGTGCGATGAACTGGACTCCAAAAAACAAAAGTTAGGGTTCGATCCCAACCGACGGCTTCCGGGTTCACCCAGCTCTAAATAGGTACCGGATTTTTTTCTGGGAAAGTAAAGCGGCACGGCCGTAATACCGACCACATTACCCCAAAAATCATGGTGCTGAAGACCTGTAAAACTTATGGTCACTAACACCATATTCGCTATACGCCACTTAGCGTGACGGGGGCTCTTTACTTTTTTTTTTACTTTATTTATTGATAGGAGCTGGCCTCCTATGGGTCTGACCTAAATGCATTTATATCTTCTATTTAACAGAAGAAGATTCGCAGAAGAGGAGTGGTCGTTGAACTTGTAGGTTGTGCTGAAGAGATGAAGTCAGATCATTATAGACGATTTGTAGATTCAATCAGCTTAAAATGGGTACATTCCAATAGACAAACAGAAAGCTGCAAGACGGGAAAACCAAGATACAAAACACATGCCTTCAGCACCAGAAGAGCATCAGACGACCATCTTTACCCCAACTGAATTAGATGTTGCCCTCAAAGGATTAAAGCTCAAAAGTTCCCCTGGTAAAGATGGAATCACCAAAGAAATGCTCCTAAATCCGGGACAGAAAGCCAAGAGCCAGCTTCTAAGGATAATAAATGCTAGCTAGAAGAGAGGTCATGTGCCGGCAATCTGGAAAGAAGCTATTATGGTGCCCATCCTAAAGTGTGGAAAAGACCCACTAGACCCAAGTAGCTATAGACCAATTAGCCGACTGAGCTGCCTGGGTAAACTCATGGAAAGGCTGGTTAACAGAAGACTTATGTGGCATTTGGAGACAAAACAACAAATCGTACCACAACAAAGTGGCTTCCGTCAGAACAGATCAACTGAAGACCTGGTCACCTACATTGCATAGGAAATAGAGGATGCTCTACAAGAAAAGAAACACACACTGGCAGTGTGGGTCGACATGGAGAAGGCTTTTGATAGGGTTTGGCGAGAGGGTTTAAAGAACAAGCTTTTTGGACTTGGCATCCAGGGTCGTTTATTCAATTGGATCTCTCAATACCTCCAGGATAGAACGGCCAGAGTACAAGTTCAAGGTCAACTAAGTAAGAAGGTCTCTATAGAAACAAGGTGTTCCACAAGGCGGAGTCTTGTCCCCAACACTCTTTTTAATTGTCATAAATGACATCGTAATGGACATTCCACCCAGAATACACTCAGCAATATACGCAGATGATCTGGCGTTATAGGCTCGCGAGTAAAGTATGTGGGTGGCTGGATCCAGGATGCAAGATGCCCTAGGTGAACTTGAAAAATGGACGAACACCTGGTTCTTACCAATCAACGAAAAAGAAACTACATATACAATTTTCAGCCTATGAAGAAACACACTCTCTGCAAACTTGAAGATAAAAGACCATACACTCCCTAGTGACCAAAACCCAACATATTTTGGCGTTACTATGAATCGCAGAATGACTAGGAAAAATCAGATAGACAGAGCAAAGAAAAAAGCCAGAAAACGAGCAAATATTATGAAGAAATTGGCAGGAAAGGACTGGGGGGCAGACAGCAATATTTTGAAAAGACTATACGTAGGAAGAGTCAGATCAGTTCTAGGTATGGAGTCACAGCCTGGGCTATAGCTTCCAAATCACACCTTAGCAAAATTAACAGAACCAAGCTGCCCGTATCATCACTGGTGCTATGAAATCTACACCTGTCAAGACTTTAGAAACAGTAACAGGTTTACAACCCTTAGATGACAGACGGGTCACTCAAGTATTGCAACAAGCGGAGAAATATAGAAGGCCCCTTAGCCACCCCATGCACCAAAGAATATCTGGTTCCGGAATTGTACGACTAAAGAGGAACAACTTCGCTGCAATCGCCATTGAACTAACTGCTGGAGACCCAGTACTTTCCCAAACAATATCGAAACCCTTGGGCCCATCTGATATGTCTCCTCATGGAAAACATAAAATACCAGAACTTAAGGAAAATATAACAGGATCATGAAAAAAGGCACCCAATCAGACACAGAAAGAAAACACGTAGCAGAAAAACACATAAACGATACCTACCAACAGGACTCTTGGTCCCACATATACACAGATGGCTCTGCTACAAATGCCACCAGAAATGGAGTGGGAGGTGTGTTCTTGACGCTGAATAATCAGGACGAGATTACCAAGTCAATAGCTACTGGAAAATTCTCAAACAACTTTAAATCAGAAACTGAGGCCATCAGAGATGCTGCAACACTGGCTACACAACACAAAAATAACATGCACAATAAATTGGTGATTGTGACTGATGTACTGTCAATATTATCAGCTCTAAAATGCCCCAAGAACAGTGAACTAGATGACTTGAGAACAACCCTGGACCAACTATGCAATAACTTCCAGAGAGTAGTCATTCAGTGGATAACATCACACTGTAATATACACGGGAACGAACGCGCAGACAAATTAGCTAAAGAGGGAGGGAGATTACCACAAGAGAACCATCCGCCCCATTATGATGAAGCCAAATCCATCCTCAAGGGTCAGTTCCATGAAAAATGGAAACGAGAACACCCAAAGCTTAACGAGAGTGACGGATACCACCAACTATCAAGGAGGGATCAAGTCATCATACTTCGCCTACGCACTGGCCACAATAGAATGAGAAATCACATGTTCACCAAATTCAAAATAGGTACAACCAGCCTATGCCACTGTACACTGGACAATATGACTACAAAACATGTTCTACAGGATTTCCCCCAGTACACAGACCTGAGAAGAGCAATGTGGTTCACGCCCACCCCCCTGGAAGAGAAACTATATGGGGCAATCGATTCACTTAAACAGACAGCTGACTTCGTGAGAGAGTCTGGAATCCTACTCTGATTGAGTCTTGATCGCAGAAAGAGAGAGAGAGAAATGGGTACTAGACATTTTCTGAGAAAGAAAGACGGCACTGGCTGAACACATTGTTCAAATATTGTGGACTTTCGGTTTCAAGATGGCGTGGTCATGTTTGCGTCAACGTTCACTGTTACTTTTTTTTACAGAAATAATAGTTAATTCTATCTTTCCAATGCAGATAAGTGTATAGATAGGACGTTCCGTTGTTCGGATCTTCGCCGGTGAAACGAATTACGTGCATGTGATCTGAAATCCTCTACAGTGTGCGCAATAGTGTGTTCTGTGTTGATTGCAGTATGTGTCATCATTGGAATAACGGTCAATATGGCGGATAGGCGGCAGGAACGTTTAAAGGATGTGTCTTAAAAGTGTTCCTTGTTGCAGTTTCCTCATATTCCATGTCCGGCTTGTTGCATGAGCTACTGAGTTTAGTGCTCTGTGCACACCGTGAGCTGTGCATTTCATCCGTTTTGATCGTGTTTCGATATTCAAGTTGCTTGCGATGAATAATGATATCGTATGACGAGAAACAGACAGCTGTGGTCACATTCTGTGCCGCTTCGCCTTATGTCTTTTATCGTGTGCTGAGACTGCTCTGATAGGGACTGCATCTACCTTCTCTGTTTTTAAGAGATGAGATATTAATTCGGACGAATCCACTGGTACGGGCAGTTGAACAATTATGGATTTTAATTCGTTTGCAGAAATACCGGTGCCTTCCATAACCATAACCATTGTTCAAAATATACCAATATTCGAACAAATGTGGGCACCCACTCTACACACTCACTACAAGCCACGTTCGGAGAGTTAAGCGGTTCTTTTTCGTTACTTTAATCGAGAAACACATTATCTGTAAGATGAGAGATATGGGAGGACGACAGAATCGAGAAATACATTATCTGTAAGATGAGAGATATGGGAGGACGACAGAATCGAGAAATACATTATCTGTAAGATGAGAGATATGGGAGGACGACAGAATCGAGAAATACATTATCTGTAAGATGAGAGATATGGGAGGACGACACAATCGAGAAATACATTATCTGTAAGATGAGATATATGGGAGGACGACAGAATCGAGAAATACATTATCTGTAAGATGAGATATATGGGAGGACGACAGAATCGAGAAATACATTATCTGTAAGATGAGATATATGGGAGGACGACAGAATCGAGAAATACATTATCTGTAAGATGAGATATATGGAAGGACGACAGAATCGACAAATACATTATCTGTAAGATGAGATATATGGGAGGACGACAGAATCGAGAAATACATTATCTGTAAGATGGGAGATATGGGAGGACGACAGAATCGACAAATACATTATCTGTAAGATGGGAGATATATGGGAGGACGACAGAATCGACAAATACATTATCTGTAAGATGAGAGATATATGGGAGGACGACAGAATCGACAAATACATTATCTGTAAGATGAGAGATATATGGGAGGACGACAGAATCGACAAATACATTATCTGTAAGATGAGAGATATATGGGAGGACGACAGAATCGAGAAATACATTATCTGTAAGATGGGAGATATATGGGACGACAGAATCGAGAAATACATTATCTGTAAGAGATATGGGAGGACGACAGAATCGAGAAATACATTATCTGTAAGATGGGAGATATATGGGAGGACGACAGAATCGAGAAATACATTATCTGTAAGATGGGAGATATATGGGAGGACGACAGAATCGAGAAATACATTATCTGTAAGATGGGAGATATATGGGAGGACGACAGAATCGAGAAATACATTATCTGTAAGATGGGAGATATATGGGAGGACGACAGAATCGAGAAATACATTATCTGTAAGATGGGATATATGGGAGGACGACAGAATCGAGAAATACATTATCTGTAAGATGGGAGATATATGGGAGGACGACAGAATCGAGAAATACATTATCTGTAAGATGGGAGATATATGGGAGGACGACAGAATCGAGAACTACATTATCTGTAAGATGGGATATATGGGAGGACGACAGAATCGACAAATACATTATCTGTAAGATGGGATATATGGGAGGACGACAGAATCGACAAATACATTATCTGTAAGATGGGATATATGGGAGGACGACAGAATCGACAAATACATTATCTGTAAGATGGGATATATGGGAGGACGACAGAATCGACAAATACATTATCTGTAAGATGGGATATATGGGAGGACGACAGAATCGACAAATACATTATCTGTAAGATGAGAGATATATGGGAGGACGACAGAATCGACAAATACATTATCTGTAAGATGGGATATATGGGAGGACGACAGAATCGACAAATACATTATCTGTAAGATGGGAGATATATGGGACGACAGAATCGACAAATACATTATCTGTAAGATGGGAGATATATGGGAGGACGACAGAATCGACAAATACATTATCTGTAAGATGGGAGATATATGGGAGGACGACAGAATCGACAAATACATTATCTGTAAGATGGGAGATATATGGGAGGACGACAGAATCGACAAATACATTATCTGTAAGATGGGAGATATATGGGAGGACGACAGAATCGACAAATACATTATCTGTAAGATGGGAGATATATGGGAGGACGACAGAATCGACAAATACATTATCTGTAAGATGGGAGATATATGGGAGGACGACAGAATCGAGAAATACATTATCTGTAAGATGGGATATATGGGAGGACGACAGAATCGAGAAATACATTATCTGTAAGATGGGAGATATATGGGAGGACGACAGAATCGAGAAATACATTATCTGTAAGATGAGAGATATATGGGAGGACGACAGAATCGACAAATACATTATCTGTAAAATGATATATGGGAGGACGACAGAATCGACAAATACATTATCTGTAAGATGGGATATATGGGAGGACGACAGAATCGACAAATACATTATCTGTAAGATGGGATATATGGGAGGACGACAGAATCGACAAATACATTATCTGTAAGATGGGATATATGGGAGGACGACAGAATCGACAAATACATTATCTGTAAGATGGGATATATTGGGAGGACGACAGAATCGACAAATACATTATCTGTAAGATGGGAGATATATGGGAGGACGACAGAATCGACAAATACATTATCTGTAAGATGGGAGATATATGGGAGGACGACAGAATCGACAACTTCCGGCACTCTCAGCTAATAACAACGAGGAGTCGATTTATAGTTGGGTCAATAGTTTTTTTTCTTTCTTTTATTGCTGTTGTGGATGAAATCCAAACGTTGGCCCAAACATCTCGCGGAGACAAGTGCGGACAATGCAGCCTGTATTCTCCGGTTCTCTGAATTTCTTAGTTGACCACATAAATGTGATAATTTGTGAAGATACTTTTTTTTATCTCCCTTGTTATATTCGTATATATCATAGTCACACACACACACACACACACACACACAAACAGACAGAGACACTCACACACATGCATTTATATATATATATATATATATATATATGTGTGTGTGTGTATATACGTTTGTATACTCGTATATATGAATGTCTACAAACACTTTGTAATCTCTTCTAAGTTTTAGATCGCCTATACACAGTACACGCGAAGAACCCTTACGTCAAATCTATCAACATTGAGTATAGAATATTATTATCTCGGGATTTCCAACCACATCAATCAAAATGTGCTCTTTTCTGTTACTTGTAGGTTAGATGTGTATTCTTAATTGTTGAAAGTTTGAATTGTATAACAATATTTATTATTTTCCAATTTGTTTCCTTAGATATTCATGGACATCTTGGATTAATCATTTAACAATACAAGTCCTTGCTTGTTACCCAAGAGGTTCTAAATACCACTGCTGCCAATAATTGCAATCGTCTAACTTAAAGGTAAGTTAATGTCTTCTTCTACGTCTACCTTTCAGCTCCCAGTGGAGCATAGGTCTTCAACAAACACTTTCCAAGTCGTTCTGTTTCTTGTCTTTCTTTTAAGATCATTCCATGTTTTCCCCATCATCTTCATCTCTGCTTCTGTCTGTCTTCTCCAATAATTTTTTGGTCTTCCTCTTTGGCTTTTCCCCTGGGGATTCCAAAAAAGGGCCTGTTGTGTAATACTCTGAGTTGGCTTCCTCAGTGTGTGTCCTATCCAGCGCCATCGACTTCACTGTATCTCTTTATCCACTGGTATTTGACTGGTACATTTCCCTAATTCTATGTTAGTGATTTCACCTACCATTTCCATCCTTTTATTCTGCGTAAGCATCCATTAATGAAATTCTGTATCTTCATGAATGTCAATTTTGTTGTTCTCCATGTTTCACAGCCATATAATAGGACTAATAGAAAGTTAATGTCTTATAATAAATATAAGTTTGTTCATCCTGTCTTTAATAGTTGTGTGCTCTTTGCTTGCGTTGATCTTTTCTATCAAGCGAGGCCCGCTCGACAAAATTATAGAAGCTTCGTGTTTTACTCACAACGCCAGGATATGCCAAACATCCTCTTATCAACTATCACTTATATATATATATATATATATATATATATATATATATATATATATATATATATAACACAGCTGTTTGTTTCTATCTCAAAGCGACATTTTAATTCTAATCTAATCATGGAAAATAGCAGCATTTATGGATGAAGATGTTCTGTGAGCCTGGTACATTCTCCTCCTTAAATGTGAGACTTTAAGGATGAAAGTGGTTTCAACTTGTGACACTAGACACAAATCTAATGTTGTTTTAGTTAAGGTAAATATCTATTTACGAACAATATATTTAGTAGTTAATACACTTAACAATATGACCAAAGTTTCGCAAGTCTAGGATCTAGGAGTTTCGGGGGATGCAATACGTAGTTTTTTTTTATATATACAATATTTTTTTAATTGTAAGATAGTTTCTTCTAATTACTTTTTGTACAAGGACCGACAATTAAGAAATGAGACTAATTGTGTAACAAATAAAATAAACAACAGATGACGATGTAACCTGTATTTTATTCAGACTGGATTTTTTGGAGTGATACAGCGAGAGGCACGATCTAACCAACACTGGAGCGATCTCTGCACTACTTTCGTTGTTATAGCTCTTAAAGTCGAGGTTACGGTCATTTGGATGTCATCAGTATAGTCAAAGAAGTGTCCTTGCAATGGTAACTTAAATTTTGGGAAGAGACCAAAAAAACAAAACAAATAAATCAAAGGGAGACAAATCTGGGGAACAAGGTGGATGACTGAGAACACACACTTGTTTTTGAGCTAAAGATTCGTGTACAACTACCGCCCGATGCGGCAGTGTATTATCATGAAGAAGGAAACAAAACTGACAGGTGTTGAATACTCGGGTCGAACTCTGAGAATCTTTTTCGATAAGCGTTTCAAAATACTTCAATAAACTTTGGCAATGACAGTCTGTCCCTCTGAAATAAATTCTTTGTCAATAACTCATTTGCTGTCGTAGAAGCACACCAGCACTGTTTTTTTTTCGATTTTTGAAGATGCATTTTTTGTTTTACTTTTTGGTGATGATTATTGCTTCCACTAAGCACTTTGGCGTTTAGTTGTGGGATCATACGGAAAAAAAGCATGTTTCATCTTTGCTGCAACAATCAAATTTAAGAAATATTTATTTTTGCGACACGTTTTGATTATGTCTTTTGCATACACAACACCCTGATGTCTTTTGATTACGTAACAATGCACCTCTAACTAGGTCAACAAAATGGCGACTTGTTTGCTGTCTGCATATCGGGCGGCGATGAAGAGTTGTCAGATCATAGATGACGAGTGCCTCTTTGGAGTCCATGCTTTGCTTCAAATGAACTAAAGTATCAGTGATATACAACTGTGATGGAAATATGGGTTCCCTAGAGCCACTGGACTTTCATTTCGGCTTGCTGACCACACTGTGTGACTGTGCTGGCAAGTTCTGAATCATATACGTGCAACATTATCTTTCGTTATTTAGTGTAACTCGTCCTGTTTATATCTGTGTTACAGCGGACATACAGCAAAACAGAAGAACATCAACATGCACTGTGTGTGTGCAGCACAGGGAACATGATGATTGTGGAGTAACGAAAATGTTTCTCAGATCTTGAAATCTGCAATATGCTGTAGTTTGCTCAATTTGCATGACTATTAAGATGATCAACTCAAAATATAGTTTCTGTCTTGGATTTGCTAATGTCTATGGCAAGAACGGTCCTCTGTTTTAGTCTGTCCAGGCAAAGCTCCCCAACAAGGACTCTATTGAGAAGAATGCAGTTATAATAAATAATGGAATATTTTTTTTATAGAAGGAAGGTTCTGAGACGAGATATAAACATAAACTGTGCAGGAACAAAGTCTGTATTGCAGTCCTAGAAGACATGCAAAGACTAAAGAAAATATAGAGAACAATAAACAGATCAATCCAGGATTTGAACCAATGTTTTGTCACGTACTGCCAGTAGAGAGACCTGTACCTTGAACATTGACAGTTGGTCATTACCAAAAATAAGATTTCCTTATTGCGAGGTCCTTCGTGCACATCATCGTCACGTGACTATAAGTTTTGTTGGCAACACCAGTTCAGGAATTATTAGCAATTAGTTTTTTGTGAGAAGAAGAAACTGCCAACTATTGTCAGCTGGAACACCACACACAGTGCACTGGTCTGTCAACAGAAAGTTTCATTTTCTAATTGAGCGATTTCAGAAAAAATGGCTATAACCAACAATGCTGTGTGGCAGGCTCTGATCAGTTAGCAAACGTTCTCACGCGCCATTATAGCCTTACTAGACAAGTAATGTGTTAGTGCCTATAAGTTAATGAACGACGTCACATTATATAAGTGATGTGGTCGTTAAAACGCAATGCCATCTTCATTTCCCAGAAAAAAAATGTCACCATTTAACGCTGGGCTAACCTACAAATCTGTGGATCAATCCCGATCTCTCGTCGTTAGTAGTCCAGTTCATGAATCACTTAAATATTACTTTTCACGAACAACGTAGAATGCAAATAAACGATGATGCAGATTCAATTATTACAATTCGTTTTAATCACTTCGATTTTTTATATAAAGCGACTACTTCAGAGCCTCTTTCATCTTCAGGATTTATTTTTTCATTTCGGAATTGCTGCACGTATTCAATAACATTTTTCTTCCCTCCCCATTTACCTTTTGCAGTCCAGGAAAGATGCTTCTTGGCTGATCACTTCTGCTATTACGTTTCCCCATCTTTCTAGTATTTCGCTTTTCAAATTCTCATCGAGATTGCTCTCTTGTTCATTGGTTTCGCATCGTTTGTTGATAGCTCTATGGTATAAACATGACATCCGTTATTACAAATTAATGTGGAAAATTTGCACAAAGCTAAATTTGTGCACAGGTCAGTGGTTAGTGAACTGGACTACAAAGGACAAGAGGTAGGGCTCAATCCCAACCGACGGATTCCGGTTCACCCAGCCTTTAATGGGTACCGGATTTTTTCTGGGAAAGTAAAGCGACACGGGCGTAATACAGACCACATTACCCCAAAAATCATTTGCCGAAGGTCTGTAAAATTTATGGTCACTAACACCATATTTCCTATTCGCCACTTGGCGTGACGGGGATACTTTACTTTTTTTTACTTTTTACCAAAACTATTCTCTGACAAAAGAAATGCTTGGAGTAGAACTAAAAACACCATACGACAGTGATTTAAACAAAGAATAGATATCGGAACATCCGTTTCCTCTGGGCAACATTTTAATTGCTGAACAATTGTGTAGGGCAGTAGTTATTTTCATCTAATGATTACATATGTTTTTACTACCAAACGTTTTTTAACGTTCATAGAATGCACACGTGACTTCTTGTTTGTCGCCATTATCTGAGGAGACTAGACATCGGATCTCTTCATTTGTGAGAGACTGGGGAAAGGCAGTCACAAAGAGAAACTAAGAGAAAAATTACCACCTGTGGTGGGATTGTAAAGCAAATAATAATAATTTTTAAAAAAGTAAAGAGCCCCCGTTACACCAAGTGGCGTATAGGGAATATGGTTTTAGTGACCGTAAATTTTACAGACCTTCAGCACATGATTTTTGGGGTAATGTGGTCGGTATTACGCCCGTGCCGCTTTACTTTCCCAGAAAAAAATCCGGTACCCATTTAAGGCTGGGTGAACCCGGAAGCCGTCGGTTGGGATCGAACCCTACCTCATGTCCTTTGTAGTCCAGTTCACTAACCACTGAGCTATCGCGACTCCCAAAGCAAATAATACTCAATACATATAAGTAAGAACGTAAGCTTCCGAGGCAACAGATTAACGAGTAATTTCGGGACATCTATGTTTACAACCCTCGGAAAAATAAACAAACAGTAACAGAAAACACAGAGAATAATAGACAGCCCGTAGTTCTTGATTGAGCGCCTCAAGAACCACGCGTTGAAGAGTACTGGTTCGATCATACTTCGCACTCTATTGCTCTATGTATTTTAAGTTGTTTGTTTGTGGATTTTTCCGAGTGTTGTAAACATTGATGTCCCCCAAAATTGCTCAGCGGGTTTGGAACTCGGACCTTTTCATCCTAACTCTAATAGAGCACTCAGCTCTCATGCAATATTCCTAATTCTGATTATCCAAAACGATCCTCCGTATTAACTCTAACTCACATTATCCGAAACATCCATCAGGGTTAATTCACTGTTATTAACCCATACAGACCTCGACACTGCCTCATTAATATTGCCATCCGAACTCTTACCGTTATTGCCAGGGGAAAAAAAAAGCATTGACGTTGATTCCACTTTTATTACCCAAAACAGCCCTCGACATTTAATTACAGTTCCTACCTATCTCGTGAAGCAGCAGCCTGTTCAAGGGATTTTTATTTTTTCATCCGCCAGTTTTTACCTCTGACGAAGTCCCCAGAGACTAGGCACTGAATTGTGCGTGTTAATCCGTTTTTCCCTGGCAGCCGTGTGCACAAGGGTCACTCGCCGCGCAGGCAGATAATCCCGTGTTCGGAGGTGCTCATATTTTTTCACGTCCATGATTAAATGTCCTTTTTCTCCGGCTTGGTTTTGAACCGTTGATCAGAGGTTTAACAAGCCGCTATCGTAAAAACGATGTTGTTAATGAAACGTAGACCTGATACAGAATGTGTAAATTAGCAGTGGATAGTAGTGATAGTTTTTTCGATGGATATCTCCTGATGATAGAACCTCAAATCAAATTGACCACCTTTGTATTAAACAACAATTCAGATCATCATTAATAGATGTAAGAGCTTACAGAGGTGCTGATGTTAATAGTGACCACAACTTGTGCATTGGGAAAATAAGATTAAAATTTAGAAACCAACAGAAGAGGTCAATTACACATAAAATTGATAGTCATAAACTGAAAGATGAAGCCATAAAGGAAAAGTTTAACATAGAGCTAAGTAATTGTTATTCAGCACTCGGTGAAATAGACTTAGATATCAATGAAATGTGGGACTCACAGAGCAAAATACTAATGACAGCAGCAGAAGCAAGTGCCGGACTGAAGAAAATGGAAAAACGAGCTTGGATCTCAGACACCACATGGAAATACATTAAAGAAAGAAGAGAAGCAAAGAGAGCCGTGACTAATGTAAAGACAGATCTTGGAAAGGTTCTGGCAAAAGCAACATACAAAGAATTAGACAACAAAGTGAAAAGTTCGGCAAGAAGAGATACAAGAGCTTATATAGACAACTTGGCAGAGAAAGCAGAGACAGCTGCAATTACAGGAGACAGCAGAACTCTCTATACTGTACAAAAGATGCTGACAAACACCTATACATCCAGTGGAACACCAATTCTAGACAAATCTGGATTAATGCTAACAACAAGCGCAGACATAAAAGCCCGTTGGGCGGAACACTTCAAAGAAATTCTTAACCGTCCACTACCTCACAGTTTAATAGATTTTGAAGCTGAAACACCAGCAGCAGAATTAGATGTAAATTTAGATGACTTCACCTTGAGTGAAATAGAAACCACCTTAAAGCTAATGACCAATAACAAGGCTGCTGGAGAGGATAAGTTAACAGCTGAGATCCTCAAGGCAATTGATAGCCATAATTTAATACATCTCCAAAAAATGTTCAACATCATTTGGAAAACAGAGAAGACGCCTCATAAATGGAAAAAAGGAATCATTGTTAAGATCCCAAAAAAGGGCAATCTTAGAGATTGTAACAACTGGAGAGGCGTGACACTTTTGTCAGTTGCCTCAAAGTTATTCTGTAAAATCATCCTAAATAGAATAAAGGATTCAATAGATACAGTAATGCGTGAAGAACAGGCTGGGTTTAGAAAATGGAGAAGCTGTCTTGACCACATTTTCACTCTACGACTTATATTGGAGGAACACATTGAAAAGCAAAAACCTTTTGTACTTAACTTCATCGACTTCAAAAAAGCATTTGATAGTATTCATAGAGATTCTTTGTGGAAAATTCTGAAGCAATATGGTTTACCATCAAAAATCATAAATATTATCAAAGACATGTATGATGGTTACACATGTGCAGTTCGAACAGAGGAAGGACTGAGCGAATGTTTCCCAATAGAAACTGGGGTTAAACAAGGATGTATTTTATCGCCCTTGTTATTTGGAATTGTTATGGACTTCATAATGAAGAAATGCTGCACTGGTAATAAAGGCATCGAATGGATACAAGGAGACCATTTGGAGGACCTCGACTTTGCTGATGACATAGTTCTCATCAGCAGTCAGATAAAAACGATGCAGGAAAACACAAATGAACTATCATCAATAGCCAGCAAAATTGGGCTTGAGGTCAATCATGAAAAGACTAAAGTCATGAAAAGTTTAATTCCAACAAGTGACAAAATATACATGGAAAACAAACCAGTAGAAGAGATCGATCACTTTATCTATCTTGGAAGTCACATTGATCGAGAAAGGGATACGAGCAAAGAAATTAGAATCAAACTGGCTAAAGCAGCAATGTCTTTCAGAAGCCTTGAAAAGTTGTGGAAATCAAAACTCATTAGCACAAACACAAAACTTAGGCTATTCAAATCAAATGTACTATCAACCCTTACGTATGCGTGTGAAAGCTGGAAAACAACAAGAGATATAGAAACAAAGTTGAACGCATTCGAAAATAAATGTCTAAGGAAAATACTTGGTATAGAATGGAACGAATTCAAAACAAACGAGGAAATTAGAGAAATCGCCAATCAACCACTAATATCTTCAGTAATAAAGAAAAGACGATGGTCATACGTTGCACATGTGATGAGAAGAGATAATAATCGAATAGCAAAGCAAGCCCTCATATGGGAAACAACAGGTAAAAGAAAAAGAGGAAGACCCAGGGAGACACTGAGAAGAACATTGATGAGAGAGGCAAGAGCAGCAGGAATCAGCTCCCTCAATGAGATAGAACTGCTTGCACAGAACAGAGACAGATGGCGAGATTTGATAAAATATCTTTAAAAGAAAACTGCTAGAACAAAAATTCATATAGGAGAAGGTGTATCTTGGTCTACGCCCTATGGGCCGGTTACGGCTCGAAAGGAATAGAAAAAAAAAGAAATGATTAAATGATGTTCCAAGCCGGGCCTCCTTGCTGAGACCAGGGGTGGTTGCCGCATAGAGAGATCATAGATAAAAATCACAACTAGCATTGATTTGAACCCACAACCTGTCGTCTCGACGGCGGCGTCTTGCCTCGAGATCAACCAGCCCCCTGTTCATGGTATAATGCCTGTTATCAAAGGAGGTATCAGTATGATTGCCTCATCATTAGGTATAGATGAAATATAATGATACATGATATATACATCTGTATATAGTGTATACATGAAATATAATATGATGTATTCATTCTAGGGTCGTGAGTAGTTGAATATAATGTGTCTCCACAATCCATGATTTTTTTTTTTGTTTGTTGGCGATCGCCAGCTTTCCCCTTTGGCGAAGTCTCTAGAAACTGGGAACTGAGATTTGCGTGTTAATCCGTGTTTCTCTGGCAGCCGTGTGCACAGGGGTCCCTCGCCGCACAGGCAGATAACTCCATCTTCTGATGAACTCACATTTATTTCCGTAGATGTGTAATTAACGTTTCATGCCGGACCTCACTGCTGAGACCAGGGGTGGTTGTTGAAGAGAGAAATCATAAATAACAATCCCAACAGGTGCAGCCGTGATTTGAACTCACAACCTCTCTGTCTCGGGATCAGTGTCTTGCCTCGAGACCAACCAGTCCCCCGACCTATGATTTTGTACTCTGTACCACAGTTGAACCAACTGTTAACTATCCACTGCCACTCCATTAACCTATTCACACTTTGTCTGCCTCTTTCTCTTGCATCTTCTATTTATTCTTAACTATTCAAACCCGCTTCTTCTCTACACACGCCTTACAAGTCGTGACTGCCTCTTCCTAATTTATTCTATAACCTTTCATTTTCATATCTGCCACTTTTAGTATCTTCTTATTTTATATCGTGGCTGTCTGAGTTTCCCTTAGCATGACTATAAAAACCATCTCTCCTGATTCTTTCTGACGTCTCAGCACCCTTGTTTACTGCTTATTATTAGCAGCTATTCCTTTATCTTTTCTTGATAAATATAAGATGGCTGCGCTGTAAAGCGAAGCAGACCTCCACAAAATTAAGGTATCAAATAATCAGGCGCTGAAATTTGTGGCTGCTGTGTATTAAGTTCTAGCATTATCATCATCAGTTGCAGCAACATCTACTACTGTGTCCACTGAGGCAGGCGAAAATATATTTCCAAAACTATCTATCTCTACAGTTCTTTATCAGTTTTTCCATTGATTTTCAACTAGGTCGTTCCCATAGGCTGACTTCTGTTTCATTTTTTCGCATCTTTCTGTGGATGTTTCATTTTTCGCAACATATACCAGCTGTTTCCATCTCAATACACACATGCTTCCTTCAGATGTTAGCAAAATGAATTTATTTGTTCTTTGGTATTGTCATTACATATTTTGTATTTAGTTTTTTAGAAAAAGTAAAGGTTCCCTCCACGCCTTGGTAGGCGTATGGGGAATATAGTGTTAGTGACCATATTTTTCTATGACCACGGCACATTTTTTTTGAGCCGCGATAGCTCAGCGATTAGTGAACTGGACTACAAAGGACAAGGGGTAGGGTTCGATCCCAACCGATGGCTTCCGAATTCACCCAGCCTTTAATGGGTACTGGATTTTTTTCTTGGAAATTAGAGCGGCTCGGCGTAATACCGACCACATTACCCCAAAATCATGTGCTGAAGGTCTGTAAAAATTTATGGTCACTAACACCATATTCCCTACACGCCACTTGGCGTGACGGGGCTCTTTACTTTACTTTTTACGGCACATTTTTGAGTGATGTGTATTTCTAGTGGTTATAAACCATTAAGAACATGATTTCTCATGTGTATAGGACAATCAAGTCATGACTTCTCATGTGTCTAAACCGTTAAAATTATTTCTCATGTGTATAAACCAAGAAAGTTATGATTTCTCATGTGTATAAACCATTAAAGTTGTTTTCTCATGTCTGTTAATGATTAAAGTCATGATTTCTCGTGTGTATAAAGTCATGTACTAAAACTCAAAGACGTAAATGTTTTTATTTTGTGTGAAAACAACTACACTAATAACATGTAGAAATGAGCCTAAAAGTAGTCATACAATACCTTGGTAATGCTGATATAGTGTAAGAAAACAACACACATACATTGTATCTTACATCTTAAACTATATATGATAGGACTAGACATAAGAGTTTCGATTTATAGTCTTTATCGTGGAAGAAATACTAAGATTAAAAAAAAAATAATGGCAATGAAAATATATTCACGCCACGCAAAAAAGGGTTAACTCTCAAGTCCCCTACAATTTAATTCTTTTCTTTTTCTTTCCTGATTTGTGTTTGGTTTTTTTAATATTCGCATTTCTTCCTTTCTTTCAAAATGTTACTCCATCCTTCCTACTTTTAACTTCATCTGCTTCCCACTTGAAGCGACGCAACCTTATATCTTCTACTCGCATTAAATAGACCGTTATATCAAAAGTTAGAAATGGCTGCCGGATTTTATTTCATCCCTTGTTATCAGAAGCAGTTTATATTATTATTTATGCGTCCGAATACACACAAATACACACACAAACACATACACCGATATACGTTTGTGTGTTCTATATGTAGACGTAACTGTCGTTCATGAGTCTAAAATATGAGTCACAACAAGCCCTGTCTTCGCTCTTGTGTGATCTATTTTGGCACATCTCGAGACAAACAGGCAGACATTCAGACAAATAGATAGATAGACTGACAGACAGACAGTCAGGCAGATAGATAGATAGATAGATAGATAGATAGATAGATAGATAGATAGATAGATAGATAGATAGATAGATAGATAGATAGATAGATAGATAGATAGATAGATAGATAGATAGATAAATAGATAGATAGATAGATAGATGTAATGCAACTTTATTTATCCGATATTTATACTTTCATTCTATCTGTCGTAGGTTCCCTTCTGATACTTAAAAATGAATATGTTATCCAGGGTTATGTGAAAGCGAAGAGATTATTTCTACACAGAATCATTATAATGTCATTATTTACTCTGTTCTCCATTCTCAAACTCTTTAAAGATCGTTCAGTTCGGCATGCCTCTGCCTCTCTCTTTCTCTCTCTTTCTCTCTCTCTCTCTCTCTCTCTCTATATATATATATATATATATATATATATATATATATATATATATACACACATCATCATCATCCGGTCGTATGTCCTTTGCAGAACGTTGCATTCACCAAAGTCGGTCTGAAAGTATCTCTGTCTCTAGCCAGATCTTCCACTTCTTCTGTTGTCATGTTCAAGGTCTCCTTAATGTCTTGAAACTACCTTCTTGTTGGGCTGCTCCTGATGGGACGCCCAAAAAAACCATGCCTTCCATTATTGTTCATTCCAGAACGTTTTGACGTCGCCATACTATTTTAATTTCCTCTGAAGAATGGTGTTTATCAGCCAGTTCTTTTTAATATTTAAAACGTCTAATATTTACAACTTCTAATATGTGTTAATTGCTCTTTTTAATTTTCTCAGGGATTTTCTGCAGCACTTTGTTTCAAATGAATCGATTTTCTTCCTTCCTGTTTGAGAGATTTCAGTTCAAGATTCACTGCCGTAAGTTGCTATCGATACATAGTAAAAAGTAAAGTACCCCCGTCACGCCAAGTGGCGTACAGGGAAATATGGTGTTAGTGACCCTATATTTTACAGACCTTCAGCACATGATTTTTGGGGTAATGTGGTCTGTATTACGCCCGTGCTGCTTTACTTTCCCAGAAAAAAAATCAGGTACCCATTTAAGGCTGGGTGAACCAGGAAGCCGTCGGTTGGGATCGAACCCTACCCTTGTCCTTTGTACTATCGATACATGTCCTTAGTAATTTTAATTGTACTGCCTTGCTGGTATTGTGCCACGTGGCGTTTAATTGTTGTATTGCTATTGCTAATCTTTATATATAGATCAATCAATAAATATCCGCAGCGGATATTAATGGGATGCAATGGAGGCCAGGACTCCTCTAATATTTTACCAGAATACAGAACACAATCACACTCCAGCTGACTGAGTTAAATGTCAGTGTACAACCTGTCACCGTATCCATTTTGCCGTGATATCGGTCAAGTAATTCAAGCCATTACTAATGTGTAAGTGTCAATGTTTAGGGAGAACAAACCAACTAGAATATTAGGGAACAGGCAAATAATTGCAATGCTGCGGTAAAGCTGGTAGCAAGAGCCAGTGGTGGGTGTGCTAAACACTCCAAAGTATGGTGACAGCTTTACAAGGAAGGAACACAACACAATACTGACGTTTCGGCCTGTGGCCTTCTTCAGAATACAAGGACAACGACAACAAACGGTGAAGCACAATTATCTATAACTTCATGTTAGATGATCAAGTGGAGGGCGAGGAAAGTGGGATGTAGAAATAAGAAAGGAGAGAGAAATGAATACTACATGACGAGAGGTAGGATGGGCGTCAAGATATATAAAATGGAAAACGAGAAAGAGAAAAATAAAAATGTATCATAAAATGCACTTAGCTTCGAGCAGCAAGTCGGTCCTCCGTGCTGAAACAAGTCAGAATGACTAGGAGCGTTAGGAATGTGTTAAAGAAGTAACACGTGATTGAGACAGGCGAGTGGAAGGACAAGTGGCGGGGAAACAGAGAGAGGAGGGTGGAGGTAGAAGAAAGATAGGCGAAACTGCCAAATTACTGGGGAACGATGGCAAATGGTGCAAGGGAAGCTATAAGCCCCAATGCAAAGGCCCGGAGGGGCGAACCATGCCATAAATCACTCGAACACTGCAAGTGAGAGGTCCCGCGAGAGGTTAAAAGAAAGAGTGAAAGAAAAGATAAAGTAGTGAACTGGGAGATGGGTGAGAGAGATATAGGCTCTACAGAATGGAAGGCCTAGAACTGGAAGAGTAGAAAGGTAGGTCAACAATGGCAGGGAGTGAGTACCGGAGGAAGAGATGATGAGAGGAAGAATAAGGAAACCGGTATAAGTCAAGTAGGTAGGGAGAAGGGCGGTACAGTGATAGAGGGGTGGTCAGGAGGAAGTAAATCACTCGAGAGGTAGGGAAGTATAGAGGAGGAGGAATGGAGAGGAGGGATGAGAAGCAGGTATGTAGGAAGTGGATAGGAGGAGAGGCGGTAGGTCAGAAGTGAATACAAAGAGAGGGAGTCTAGAAGAAGTGGAGTAATAGGGGAATAGTGCGCAAGAGGTATGAACCAAAGGAGGTAAAGAAGTAGGGAAATGAAGGAACAAAGGGGGATGATGAGGGTCCTAGGAGAGGAATGAAAGTGGGCATCAGGGCAAGGGGGATACTGGAATAGTAGGTATAGAGGAGTAGTGACTACAAGTGAATAGAGAGGAAAGGGGTGAGTTAGGAGTAGATCAACAGAGAGGTGGTTGGAAGGACGAGGAACAATAGAAGTGGGCAGAGAGATGGTACAGTCCAGGTGGAGAGGTAATATAGTGATAAGGAGGTGAAGGACATGAAGGTAGTCAGAAGAGAAAAGGTGGGGGGGGGGCTTTGGATGAAGAAGGCAAGATAAACTTTATATATATGAAACTTGAACAAACTTATAAGGGATTTTAAACAACAGCAAAACTATGTTCTAAATCTATTTAAATAGAAATAATTAATATATTAGGATCTAATTATAATTATGTTAATTTAGAGCAATAATTGAAGAAATTAGTTTACAAAGCGGCGTAGCATAAATTGCCGTAACCTTTATATGCAAATTTTCAAGTTAAAGGTTAACCTATAGGTTTTAATAGGGTTGGAGGCGCATTCAGAACACGATAAACCAATATGGCTAACTACCGAGAAAGGGACAGAAGCCCCACCTTGTTTAATTACAATACTAGCCATGGAGAGCAATTTGAAAAAAAAATCTTAAAACATAAGTGGACTAATAACATCAACAGGTGGTCAGGTGAACATGTAACAAGAGTAGAAGAGGTTAGAGCAAAATGGCGCTCTATGATGGTCAATCTTCGATGTGCAGACAGCACACAATGAAGGAATATAGGTTTAAATGCAAACAGGGAGAGATGAATCCAGATTATTAAATTGTTTCATTATTGGACATTCGGTTTGATCACCCAATGATTTAGGGAGAATTATCTTGCAGCAAGAAAGACCAACTCCATAATTGTCAATACTTCAAATGGAAATTAAAATGAAATGGTCAAATGACTATCTAGTATTACAACGAAGTGATCGACAGTAACCTATTATATGGCCGCGAAACATGGAGAACAACAAAACTGACAATCATGAAGATACAGACTTTCATTAATGGATGCTTACGCAGAATAAAAGGATGGAAATGGCATTACAAAATTACTAACATAGAATTATGGAAATGTACCAGTCAAATACCAGTGGATAAAGAGATACAGTGAAGATGATGGCGCTGGATAGGACACACACTACGGAAGCCAACTGAGAGTATTACACAACAGACCCTTTTTTTTGGAATCCCCAGGAGAAGAGACAGAGAGGAAGACCAAGAAATTTTTGGAGAAGACAGACAGAAACAGAGATGAAGATGATGGGGAAGACATGGAATGATCTTAAAAGTATGACAAGAAACAGAACGACTTAGAAAGTGTTTGTTGAAGACCTATGCTCCACAGGGAGCTGAAAGGTAGAAGTAAGTAAGATCGACAGTAACGTCTTACAGCATCCTTGTTTTTTTTTTTTTGTTTTGGCCGTTTTTGCTTTTAATCACAAAGGTGAGTGATCATGTGAAGGCAATAGTGACATGACAAACTGATTTAGGGCCGTAGTTATGCTTTCGTCAAGTAGAATCTATTTGCAAAGAAAACAGATCGACGAGTGACTTTTCTGTTCGAGTATCTGTTCAGTTTATATGTGTATATGTATGTATGCGAGCATTCTATGTTTTGTATTGTATTTTGATTATACATGTAATTCGACCACTCATCACGTCCTGGCCTCCTCAAAGTTGGCACCCACCGTCCGCCGCTGATATACGTTTATATATTGATTATGTCAAGGAAGTTCTTCTTTCCTTCCTCTATTGCCGTTTGCGTCGAGGGGAGATACAATCTGCGATTCTTTGCTTTTCTGTTGGCCTCTTCTGGTATTATCCCTCCAAGTGTTATCCCTTCTAGTGTTATCCCTTCTAGTGTTATCCCTTCTAGTGTTATCCCTCCTAGTGTTATCCCTTCTAGTGTTATCCCTTCTAGCGTTATCCCTTCTAGTGTTATCCCTTCTGGTGTTATCTTTTCTAGTGTTATCCCTTCTAGTGTTATCCCTCCTAGTGACTCTATTATTCCCTTTATCCATCTCTTCCCCGGTCTTCCTCTTAATCCGGCGTTTTCGTAGCGTTTGTGTATGGCTCTTTGAGTCATTGTTATTTCTTTTTGTCTTGTTATATGGCCGAAACAATTTATCTGTTGTTTCTTTATAAATTTGATGTCTGGTTCAATTTCGAGTTTTTTCCTAAGGTGTTGGAAGTGAATATGATAAGATCAGATGACAAAAAGCGCAGGAGAAAGGTGGTAAGGCCAAACACCACAAATTCATCTTGTTCATTCTGCGGTCGGGTCTGTCTAATATTGGCAGAATGAAGCACAAGATGAGCTGTACAGTCAAGCAGCATCTAGCAAAATACACTACTAAATTACCTAGAGCACTGACTCATCTAGTTTGTTTGCTAACAACCGTCTGTCAACACGTCATCATACATGTTTCGTTCATATTGGGTTATGTTTACAATTACTTTTAGGGCACGGTCTGGCCAGTGGTGAGGGACGGTAATGAGACCAATTCCAAATGTCTGCTACAGCTAGTACATTCTTCTATTTCTGATCTCGCTTGTCATTAACAGTGGCGACGAATAAGTCTCTCGCGTGTGCGCCATGTGACGTCTTCAAGGACGATAATAAAGCTACTTCATTGGTCTAGTGCAGTGGCAAGATCTGTGCCACGTAATTTATCTATGTCCCATATTCTAAATCGGGAGCCGCCATAGCTCAGTGGTTAGTGAACAGGGGAGCCGCCATAGCTCAGTGGTTAGTGAACTGGGGAGCCGCCATAGCTCAGTGGTTAGTGAACTGGGGAGCCGCCATAGCTCAGTGGTTAGTGAACTGGGGAGCCGCCATAGCTCAGTGGTTAGTGAACTGGGGAGCCGCCATAGCTCAGTGGTTAGTGAACTGGGGAGCCGCCATAGCTCAGTGGTTAGTGAACTGGGGAGCCGCCATAGCTCAGTGGTTAGTGAACTGGGGAGCCGCCATAGCTCAGTGGTTAGTGAACTGGGGAGCCGCCATAGCTCAGTGGTTAGTGAACTGGGGAGCCGCCACAGCTCAGTGGTTAGTGAACTGGACTACAAAGGACAAGAGGTCGGGTTCGATCATGACCGCCGGCTTCCGGGTTCATCCAGCTAAAAATGGGTACCGGATTTTCTTCTGAGAAAGTAAAGCGGCACGTGTGTAATACCGATCACATTAAACCGACGATCATGTGCCGAAGGTCTATACACATTATAGTCTTCTTATTCTTCTATCCTTCCTCCATTGCCGTTGGTGTCCAGGGGAGACACAATCTGCGATTCTTTGCTCTTCTGTTGGCCTCTTCTGGTGTTATCCCTCCTAGTGACATTATGGTCACTAACACCTTATTCCCTATACGCCACTTGGCGTGGCGGGGCTCTTTACTTTTACTTTTTTTCAGTCTAAATCAGTGTGTGATAATAATTATCATTTTAATGGATTATACGGAAACTGGTTAGTCTTGAGGCAAGACGGTGGTCTCGAGACAGAGAGATTGTGGGTTCAAATTCCGGCTTCACTAATTTTTATTTGTGATTTTTTGTGTGTGGCAACCACGCCTGGTCTCAGCAGCTTCATCAACATTGAGTGCCATCTCCGCAACGAAGGTTGGCTACCCTGGATCGTCATTCTACTCTGTTTCTTCCTTTGATGGTGCAGGCTGTCATAGATTGACTTGTCCATCTTTTGATGTTACTCGTCCATGTTAGTCTTGGTCTGCCTCTGCCTCTTTTACTTTGTATTTTCCCTTCCAATATTACTTTTAGTAGGCTGTTGTGTCTTTTAACATGACCCAAAAATTGCATTTGTCTTGTCTTGATTGTATTTAGTAGTTCTCTTTTTATTTTCAGATGTTTTAAAACTTCATCGTTTGTTTTCTTTTCTTTCCATCCAATTCTACCTATTCTTCTATAAATCCACATTTCAAAGGCCTCAATTTTCTGTTCCGTTTTCTTGTCTAATGTCCATGTTTCTGCACTATACAGGAATATTGAGAAGATGTAACATTTTGCCATTCTTAGTTTCAGCCCTGCTGATATTTGTTTTGTTGTCAGTATATTTTTCATGGCATTAAAATTACTTTTTGCCATACCTATTCTTTTCTTTATTTCAATTTTACATTTTCCATCATTGGTTATAGTATGTTCCAGGTAGTTGTAACTCTGGACTGTCTCCAGATGTATTCCCTCAACTGTGATATTTAATTTGTAGGTCTTGAGAATTTTCTTTGTTTATGATCATAGTTTTAGTCTTTTTTATATTCATATCTAGTCCATATTTTTTGCTTGTTATGTTTATCACATTAAGCAATTGTTGTAGGTCTTTAGGATTTTCTGTTAGTAGAACAGTATCATCAGCATATCTTAGGTTATTGATTATCTTTCAATTAATGTTTAGGCCTGGCATCTCAGAGATGTTTTTAAAGATTTGCTCAGTGTATAGATTGAACAAGCTTGGTGATAGGATGCATCCTTGTCTTACTCCTCTTTTTATGTCCATGGGTGTAGAGTTCTCCTTGTTATATTTTATTATTGCTGTTTGCTCCCAGTACAAATTACATAATAGTCGTATGTCTGTGTCGTCTAGATTTATATCCTTTAGGCAGTCTATAAGTTGGTTATGGTGTATTCTATCGAAGGCTTTGGTGTAGTCTATGAAACAGGTATATATTGGTTTGTTTACTTCTATGTACTTTTCAATCAATGTTCTCATGCTAAATATGGCTTCTTTTGTGCCACTGTTTTTCCTGAATCCAAATTGTTGCTCATCTAATTCAGTATTGATTTTATTCTGAATCCTTCCCTGTATAACTTTTAGTAAAATTTTTGTTACCTGGCTCATTAGGCTTATTGTTCTTAAATCACTGCATTCAACTGCACCATTCTTTTTAGGCAATGCAATGAAAGTTGATGTTTTTAGTTCGTTTGGTATGTATCCTGTATGGTATATGTCATTGCATATGTCTGTGATCACTTCGATGCCAACATCTTCTAGAGCCTGTATCATCTCTATCTGTATATTGTCAGGTCTTGCTGCCTTTCCCTTTTTCATTGTTTTTATAGCTTTTTCTACTTCAGATTTCAGGAGTTTATAGTTGTATGTACATTTTATGTCTGGCTTTTTGTCCCATTCGTCATGAAATAAC